>CM033402.1:13801798-14401798 GCA_019426215.1 Buddleja alternifolia | reverse complement strand
AGGTACAAGCCCGTGCTTCTTATGAATTCATCTTCTAAACCTAAGAATGGTAACAAAAAGAAGAATAAGGCTAAGAAGCTGAAAGGTACTAATGGTGTTAAGAAGGTGAAAAAGGCCAAATCAGATAAGTGCTTCAAGTGTGGGAAGACTGGCCACTGGCAAAGAAACTGCAATGAGTCACAGGCTCAAGGTACATTCTTTGTTGAAGTTAACTTTTCAGTTAACGATTCTTCTTGGATTCTAGACACTGGATGTGGAGTTCATATCTGCAATAACTTGCAGGAAATGACAAGAATCAAGGAGCTAAGTAGAGGAGACATGACCCTGCGGATGGGAAATAGAGCACGGGTTGCTGCTAAAGCCATGGGGACGATCTACTTAGGGATAGGAGATAGAAATTTAGTATTAAATTCTGTTTATTTTGTTCCTAAAATAATAAGAAACATTATCTCGATTTCGGTTTTGGATCGAGAGGGTTGTTGTTTTGAGATTCGTAATAAAACTTTGTTTTTATCTTATGAATCGTCTCTTATTATGGAATCAAAATTGCAAGATGGAGGTTATACTGTTTTCCCAACAATTTCTAATCTCAATATTCAACAAAGAAATAAACGTAAACGAGATAATAAAAAAAATGCATTAATATGGCACGAGAGACTAGGTCATATCTCCAAAGAAAAAATTCGAAGCCTGACAACTCATTTAGGTCTCCAAAACTTAGATGAATTGACAACTTACGAATCGTGTCTCAAAGGGAAAATGACCAAGTTACCGTTTTTGGGTAAAGCAGAACGAGCCAAAAGTCCATTGGACTTGATCCATATGGATGTGTGTGGCCCTATAAGCATAAATGCTCAAGGAGGGTTTAGCTACTTCATAACCTTCACGGACGATAACTCTCGGTATGGTTACGTATATCTGATGAGATATAAATCTGAATACTTTGAGAAATTCAAGGAGTTTAGATATGAGGTAGAGAAGCAACTTGGAAAAAGTATTAAAGCTCTTCGATCTGATCGGGGAGAAAAAAACTTGTCTTTTGAGTTCATTGATTATCTTAAAGAGAATGGGATTCTCTCACAGTGGACTCCGCCAGGCATGCCTCAACATAACGGGGAAGCCGAGCGAAGGAATCGAACATTGTTGGATATGGTTCGATCCATGATGAGTTTCACTGAAGTTTCTAAGTCCATGGGAGGCTATGCGCTTCAAACGGCAACATATCTGTTGAATAGGGCTCCGTCCAAGGTTGTGCCCAAGACCCCATATGAAACTTGGTGTGGAAAGTCACCCTCGTATGCTCACTTGAGAATACGGGGGTGCCCCGCTTATGTAAAGCATTTAGTGGGAGACAAATTGAATCCCAAATCCTCTTTGTGTTATTTTGTAGGGTATCCAAAGGAAACTATTGGATACTACTTCTACAACCCTGTGGAACAAAAAGTGATTGTTTCAAGAAATGCCAATTTCCTAGAAAAAGGATTCCTTTTGGATAGGATAGGCGAGGCTGTAGAACTTGATGAGATGAATCAAAGTGATTCAAATCAAGGAGTACAAAATAACCCGCCTGACACCAATGAAGCTAATTCCGATACACCTACTAAGAACACACAACCCTTGTTGGAAGAAAAGAACTCAGATGATCCTCCCTTAGACTCTGATCCAAAGAGTTATAAGGAAGCAATGTCTGACATTGATTTGGAAAAATGGCTAGAAGCCATGAAGTCAGAAATGGACTCCATGGACTCCAACAAGGTATGGATTTTGGTGGACCCACCAGAGGGCATGATACCCATTGGTTGTACGTGGGTCTATAAGCGAAAGCTTGGAATCGATGGAGAGGTGGCAACCTATAAAGCACGCCTCGTGGCAAAAGGATCCACTCATATGCAAGGCATTGACTATGAGGAAACCTTCTTGCCAGTGGTGATGCTGAAATCTATTAGGATTCTGCTTGCTATATCTGCATTTCTCGACTTGAGATCTGGCAGATGGATGTAAAGACTGGATTCCTCAATGGAGAGAATGAGAAAGAGATATACATGCAACAACCAGAAGGCTTTACATCCGAAACGAGCGAACACAAAGTGTGTAAGCTCCAAAAGTCCATTTATGGATTAAAGCAGGCTTCCCGAAGCGGGAATAAACGGATTAACACTATCATACAAGAGTATGGATATGTGCAAAATGTTGAAGAGGCTTGTGTGTACAAGAAGGTTAGTGATTGATATTCTTTTGATCGGAATTGATATTGGAATGATGTAGTAGACTAAAGTATGGCTGTCTAAACAATTTTTCATAAAGGATATGGGAGAGGCATCCTACGTACTTGGTATGAAGATATACCGAGAGACATTGAGTAGGCTGTTGGGACTCTCCCAATCCGCATATATTGATCGCGTACTCAAAAGATTTAAGATGGAAGAATCAAAGAGAGGATTCTTGCCAATGGGACTTGGGATTACACTTTCCAAGTCGATGTCTCCTAAGACTTGAGAAGAAAGAGTAAAAATGTCTCAAATACCTTATGCCTCAGCTATAGGTAGCATAATGTACGCTATGATATGCACAAGACCAGATGTGGCGTACACATTGAGTGTGTGCAGCCGTTATCAGGATGATCTCGATGAGAAGCACTGGAATGCAGTAAAAGTGATCCTTAAGTACCTTAACAGGACTAAGGACATGTTTTTGATATACGGACGTGGAAAATTGGAGCTAGAGGGATACACTGATTCGAGTTTCCAAACAGATATGGATGACTCGAAGTCGATCTCGGGATTTGTCTATCTGCTCAATGGAGGAGCCGTCAGCTGGAAAAGTTCCAAGCAAGCAAATGTGGCAAACTCCACCATAGAAGCAGAATACATTATAGGTTCGGAGGCTATGAAGGAAGGTGTTAAGGAACTCATCCAAGAATTGGGTGTAGTTCCATCCGTTGTAGACGCAGTACCTTTGTACTGTGATAACAACGGGCCAATTGTGCAAGCAAAGGAGCAAAGGTCTCATCAGAAATCCAAACACATACAAAGGTGATACCACTTGATCAGGGAGATCATTAGGAGAGGTGACATTCGAGTGGAACGTGTGGAATCGGCAGACAATGTGGCGGATCCGCTCACCAAACCCTTAAGCCAAAAAGTATTTGAAGGACATCTAGGGAGAATGGGCCTCAAGTACATGGGTAATTAGCACTAGGACAAGTGGGAGATTGTTAGAGATTATGCCTGGCGCACCAATTTTGGGCGCCATTCTATGTAATAATAACTATAGCTGAACGATCTTTTTCATATAAATAAAGTTAATCTTTTAGCATTCTTTATTTGTGTATATAGCTTTGTCTTAACTTAGAATAAAGTCCAGAAGGATCACACATAGCTATGAGACATCATTGCACATCGGGAATGGCAATGATGGAATATGTCTCCAAGGTTATGATCCTTAAACATATGTTCCAAGTCGTGAATGGGCTCGTCAAGATGAAGGGATATCGATGAGACCCAAAAGACTTGCTTATATGATGCATACTCTTGATAGAGTGTATCTCGTTCCATAGATATTGGCACGGGGAAAGCCTATGCATATATGAGGGTTCCTATTGTGGGAATAGGTATACTGAACAACCCCATGGAAGTTTTATTAAATGGAATCCCAGTCGAATCTGGAACTTCCTGTGGTCTTGTAGTATAAGAGTAATCCTTAGAACCTGAGGTTCCATTGGATGTCTTATACACAATTGAACATGTCTTGGTTTGTTACATGATTACTTAGATGATCGCAAATGAGCAAAATCAGACATGGGCTAATGTGTATGAAGCCACATGAGAATCAAGATGGGATCCATCTCCGACATTAGACTTGTCAGTGAATCTCCTATGTTTACATAGTGAATTGACTTTAGGAATATTCGGCCGAAGTATGATATCTAAAGAGGTTGTTGGTCCCAAGTGGCATACGGAAGGGTCTAGAAGGGGGGGGGGGTTGAATAGACCCTGAAGTCTTTTTCGAATTCAAAAGATTTCGTATTAAAAGATTTTTGGACGCTTGAAAAGATAGACGCTTGAAGTGTCTAACGCTTGACTTAAGCGTTCACTTAAAATGTTGGTGCTTTGGCGAGGCGTCTAATGAAGACTAATTTTTTAAAGTTAACTCAGACTTCAAGAATTGAATACTTTGACCAAGTAGGTTAAGCGTTCAGTTCTTTTAATCAGTGTTAGCACAGCGGAATGATTTTTGGAGTCTTCTCTTTGAAAGTTTTAGCGTCACACGAGGTTTCTTAGTTGCTTAGCTTTTGATTGTGTTTTACTTAATCAATTTATGCAATGATATGATAGATGAAAGAATTGACTGAAAAGTAAATGACACAATATTTGTAAGGTTCGTTGGGTGGTGTAATCCCAACTACGTCCTTCTTCTCCTTTGCACTCGGAGGCAATCCACTAAAATGATTCTCAAAGAATCACACAGAATCTTCTACAAATTAGGGAGAGATGGATGTGGATGACTTGAGCTCCTTGATCACACAGATTTTTGCTCCAAATCACTTCAATCCCCTTCCTTCTTTCACCCAGAAATAATTCAAGTATCCAATTTCGACTTCACACAGATTGCGAGGCTTGAATAGAGTTTTTTCTAAAAGGGTTTGTTTGATTTTGATGAAGTTCAAACAACTGGAATATCTCAGTAGTAAAGTAGTTTCTTCAAAAAGAATGTTTGAGATATTGGGTTGACTGTCTCAGGATTTGATGAAAAGCAGAGAAAATATTTTCTTGAGTATTCTGGCTTTTCTGAGAGTTTAAGGAATGAGACTTCAATGCAATAGCAATTTGGCTTGATATTGTTCTCTGTTTGGCTTGTTGTTGAAGTTCTATTTATAGGCATTCTTGGAAAAAGTGTCCGTTTGACATATGCAAGGGCGCGTGTCTCTCACTTTCGCGAGTGAACAACTTTGTCTTTTTTCCTGAAAATCTGCTGCCCAAAAGTTGGTGCTGCAGTCTTTGAAGTGTTGACAGTGGCTTCTCCGTACATCTGAAAGTGCTTATCACATTTAATGCTCTTATCAGCATTTAATGCAATTTGAATTAAATGCTCGTTGGCATTTAATGCACTGAGAATATTTGCATTAAACTGAAAGTTTGTCATTTGATAGACGCTTCATTCATGAAAATCTGGAGGACTATTTAATGTTTAGACGCTTGGAAAAAGTCTTCAGACTTTATTTAGAAGTATAGACGCTTGAGACTTCAGTCTTAGTTACTTGACACCTCACTCAGAACATGTCAGGCGCTTAGAGTGAACTTATTCAAACTTCATTCACTATTGATTTCTTAGACGCATGGAGTCTTCAGATTTCGCAGTCTTGATAAGCTCACTCAGAAAGTATCAAACGCTTTAATCTAACTGACTTCTTGATCTTAGAATGTCAAAAGTAAAAGGTAAAATAAAGCCTATACATTTCTAATGTTCAAATGCTTATACAATGTATCTATGAAATTTAAGCGTACATAACTTTGGGGTCTAACAAGATTCCTAATTGTCATCATCAAAACATCTAACATGAAATTCCTAACAATTTCCCCCTTTTTGATGATGGCAATACTTACTCTTTTATAGTTCAAGAGTTATGACAGCCAAAGTTAATAAGCGTTATGTTTGTAAGTTAGAGTTAGTTAAGCTTCGACGAGGTGTTTCAGCTGAAAAATGTACATTATATATATTCGAAGAATTCATACATTTTACAAACTATGTAGAAACAGAAGAGATGGTTAAATTACAAAGAGCTATCATGATCTACTTTCTTCTGGTAAGATTTCGTCGTCTGATCATTTCTGTTCTGATGGCTTCTTCGATGAGATCTTGAAGGGTGAGCATTATCTGATGATCTCTGTCAATTACGTAACGATTTTCCTTTTTTCTCCTTGTTTCATACACTGTATGCCGTCGATCCCATTCGGATGGATCAATACCCATATGCCTAAGCACTGCTCTGAAAGCTTGAGATAAATCTGAGAATTCCATTTCCAGAGCCAAGTCTTGAGGTCTAGTAGGCTCTGGAAGTGGTGCTCGGTCCATCGGTATATTGAATTGTTCAAGTAGCGCTTGAGATGACACAGGTATATCTGCTCTGAAAGCAATGGGAGGAAAACCAGTTCTTCTACTAGGAATTCCTATGGCCGCAACCCATGAAGGATAATTGGATTCGGGCAGAGGAGGAGGAGGTGGCAAGAAGACAAAATCTTGTGGATTTTTCGGCTCTAGACGCTTCACTTCGTGACGCTTAGAACTTGATTGAGTTCTTGAACTTGCATGAGCTTTCCTCTTTTCCCCCTTATTGCCATCATCAGCCTTTACTGTAGCTTCAGTAAGAATGGCAATTTGAGTAGCCATTTGGACCATGGATGCAGCCAAGGCATCAAATTTTTCTTCAAGAGATTCTTTCATAGCAATTTGATTAGCTGCAAGTCCATCTATCATCGTCTGCATACGAGAGAGAGCAGTATCTATGGCAGCATCAGCAGCTCCGCGCATGTGAGCAACTTGAGCGCTCATATTCTCCTTCTCGATCTTAGCTAAGTCTTCCTTGATCCAGTGAAGAGATTCTGCATGATTGGACGCTTGAGCGTTCATCTCTTCCAACGCTTCAGTGAGGAGAGGCACAAATTTTTGAAGCACATTCGGAGAGGCAGCTGGTTGTTTAAATCTTGAAGTGTGCTTTAGTGACTCTATAGATGGTTGTTGAAAATCTGGATTGAAGACAGACTGGTGAATTGCTATCTCAGCAACCGTTGGAACAGGTGAAGTTGAAGCGTCAGGCACAGCCTCTGGTTGAGACGCTTGAACTGGTTCCACTATGGGTGCTAAGGCAACTTCTGTATCAGAGGAGGAAGGTAAAGAGGAGACAATAATTAGATGACTAAAGTCACAGAATCTGAAGTTGAGCCTTCCAAAATCTGAATCAGCAAACTTCGTTGATGAACTGTTGATTAACTCATTTACTCGAGAAATAGGAATGGTCGAGAAATCACTTAGAGTGCGGATTGGAGTGTCCATTGCTATGACCTAACTTGGTCCTAAGATCTGGAGCATGTGGTTAACAAAGATCTTGCAACGAGGAGCCTTAATAAAGAATAGAGCATCGTCACATTGAGTGAATGAGAAGAGTCTCACTCTATCTTTTGGCAACTCCAATGGACGCTCAGACTCGGATACGTACATTGCCATGTATTCTTCAACGTAAGGCAAGGCTGCACGCGAGATGTTCGAATTTCTTTCGAGTAAAGATAGAACATAGGTATAGTGTTCTACCAGTTCCTGTCGGAAAGAGAAGAGCAATGGATATCCAAAAAAAGGTCTTATAATGGATCCATTTGGTTTTCTCAGGTTTGCAGTGAAGACGTTGTCGAAATCCTGTAACGGAGGGAGCATTTTCAACATATGTCTGATGTTGTCTTCCTGCTGGCCAGGTGTAAGCGTTAAATCTGAAGTAGGCTTTGTTCCGCTTGTTGACGCTTGGCCACAGTAATTGATTGGCAAATCTGCTATTCTAGCCAATGCTTCACGCAGAAAGTGTTCTATTGGTTGACGAAAAGATGGTAAGAGAGCAAGTGGCCTAACTCTTGCTTCTCGGCGCTGTAAGCAATATCGCGCAAACTGTCTTCTTTTATTTAGCATGCCGATGGTGAACAAGTGAGGTTCCTTGACCAGGTCTTCAAACTTGTAACGCTGGTCAACGTAGGTTTCGCACCAGGTAACCTCATTCATGCAGAAGGTTGTGCCTGCATGCAGAATGGCACGAAAGCTTTCATGATGAATATCTCGGATGGCTTCAAAGCGATGCTTATCAGGTTGATAGTTTGCATTCAGGACGCTTTGTAAGAAGTATTCAGCCTCTTCTTGAATGAGAGCGTTTAGAGAGGCAGGACGCTCACCGATATAGGGACTTTTATTTTTCCACAATCTGAGTGGGTTGGGAAGACTCTGATTAGCAGCACTGTGCACAACTGAACGAAAGTGGGAATGACCCTCTTTGTTTAAGATTTCCTCTTCAGGATTTAAAAGATCCACAGGTAGACGCTCATAGGCTCTAATCTTCTAGTTTCTTGGAGCAAAACCTGAAGGCTTGCTGCGTCCCATATCCATGAAGTAAGCTAAGTCCCCATCCCCTTGTGGAATTCTATCAGTACCCCATTTTTCAAATATCTGTCTAGAAGCTAGGGTAGGAGGTAGAGTATCTCCATTGGCGAGTGCCAAGTAGTACGCAAATTCGACGCTTGTGTCTTCAGTACTAAACATCATTTCCACAAAAGCTCGATCTCTATCAATTATCTTGGCTAGATCAGCTTCAGCAACAATGTAACATTCTTCATTATAGCCAGCTGGAATGAATTCTTCTTCAGGAACAGAAGGCATATAGTTGATTGAATGATCAATCGTCTTCAGGGGGTCGAGCTTGAAGAAGTGGCTAGGCGCTGGAATGTCTTCAGCAACACTCTGACCTTCTGAGCGTACCTCTGTTATAGCCTGAACAGGGATAAGAGTCTGAACCTCTGTGGGAGCAGGTTCCTCCGCTTCAATTGCATCAACTTCTACGGCAATATCTTTAGCAATAGCAACAACTTCTGTCATATCCACATCCAGGAGGACATCCGTTGACGCTTCAGCAGCGGATTGAACTATAGCAGAAATACGAGAGCTATCCTCTATAAGAGCAGGATCTTCTCCAGATGTAGGAATAGAGATGTTGTGGGAAGAAATAAACTTACCCTGAGAACTAGTCTCAACAGCAATTCTTTGAGCGCTTGGCTCAACAGCGACTTGAGCGCTTGGCTCATCAGTCTCAGGCTCTTCAGGGACAGGAGCAACTCGACGCTTGCTAGTCCTGGAACGCTTGAAGATTTTCTTTACGTTGACTCCTTCAACGAGCTTAAATGGTGGAGCGGGAGGATCAGCAGTTGGTTCTTCAAAGTCTATTTGTTTGATGATCCCTTCCAGCTTCCTTCTTTTGAGAGGTAGCTTGTCCTCTGGATCCTCATCGGTTTCCTCACCAACCTTTTGAGAGGAGGCGGAAAATTGAACCTTGAGTTTTCTGGGAGCCCTCTTCTTTGTTGCAGCCGGACGCTTCACAGCCTCTTCTGGCACTGGACGCTTCGCTTCTTTATCGGACGCTTGACGTACTTCCAAACGCTCACATAGTGGTTTAGCAGCACCACCAATTTTTGGAGGATTGAACAGATTATTCAGAATCCTTTTTCCCAATAACTTGGACTTATTCAACGGAAGTCCAGATGAGTATACACATTTCGATTTGTAAAATAGGTCGCTTAGAACGAGTTCATAAGGCTTATTCGAGGCGCTTAGACTGTCCCGAAACCTTCCAAAGATGTACTCACTCCAGTTGATCTTGATGTTGAGGAGTATAGCATTCATCATCTAAAATTGTACAGGGTTTACCTTATCAAAGGTTCCCACTCGGCATTCTATGATCTTGCTGCAGAAATCAGCCAACAGCCGGTATTTGGACACCAGGTCTTTCTTTTCAAAGTATTGAGTGTAGGGCACATCGTTGTACGCACTCATGGTTGTCCATGCTTCCTTGATCTGTTTTAATGTAACGCAATCCAATGCCTCACCCTCATTTGGAAGATTGAAGTTCTTGGCAATGGTGGAAGCAGATAAGAGAAATTCCTTTGGAGACTCCTTCTTGGATAAAGAGATTAGACAAGAAATAGACTTCTTGTCCTCTGAAAGTTTAGCAGTCTTCCAAAAGGTATCAACTTCAGTTGGAAACATATAAGAGTATTGGGTCAAGAATGGCTTGAGCCCAGCTTTGACGACCATGTCCATCATGTCCGTTAGGTTGATCTGAGGTTGTTCATAGAGAAATTTCCAGTCGACAACAAGGCCTTCAGTCACCTTGATGGTAAGTTCAGCAGAAGTAGACGATGATTTCTTTGGTGCCATTTTTTTGTGAAAGAGATGAACTAAGATTTTTATTTTGCTTTGAGAGAGAGAGAGAGAATAAGTTTTGCAGATATGTTTTGAGGAAAAGTGAATTGTCATTCTGCAGAATTTGTGTTTTAATTGATACAGTAAAGAATTTCTTAAACTTGTGTTCTCTAGTCTCTGTAGGATGTAGACACGTGTAACTATTGTTGAATCTCAGCCATAAATTCATTAACTGCGGATGCGAGTTTTGTGTAATAGAGAGAAGTTACATTTGGTAATTCTCATATATAAAGACTTGACATCCGAGTTAAAATTTTGAAAACGTTTGGCATTTTCAGAGTGTAACGCACGCGCCCGTTTGTACACTGACACGTACACAAACACGTGCTATCTCTGAATCGTCATTTTGAAAAGAAACTTTTGATTACTCGCCAGTTTGATGTGATAGAAGCGTGCGAGTAGAGTACAAAATAGACTTTTGAGTCTACCCACTACTTCGAAAGAAGTTTGGAAACATTATGCAAGGCTTGTAAAGAATATGATATTTTTTATATTAAGAGTTGATTGGACTTGATTCAACGCTTAACTGATACCATTGGTTGGTATTCATTATAACTGTTGTAATATAGACGCTTAAAGTCAAAGTCCTTTCTATTCTTGAGCGTCCAATATTTTATGCAAAGATAATAATGAGCGTTGATGATCATGCATCTGAAAATTTTGATCATTGACGCTTACAGTCATGTTCAAGTACAATTTTAAGGTTCCCCCTAAATTTGATAACTTGTACCATTTGTTTTTTTTTTTTAAAGAAGGCTGTTAGGCATAAATCAAGTGGATTCCCCCTAAATTATATGTCTAATAAAGTATGATGCTTGATGATTAAGCGTTTAAATCAAAAATACCTAGTTCACTTCTCAAAGTGAGAAAACGTTGTTCATTGAGTGCTTTGGTGAAGATATCTGCCAATTGTTTGTCAGTTCCAATGAAGTGCATGGAGATATCTTTCTTTTGAACATGGTCACGAAGAAAATGGTATCTAATGTCAATGTGTTTGGTTCTGGAATGAAGAACAGGGTTTTGAGTCATGGCTAGAGCGCTTTGGTTATCACAATGAATGGGGGTTGGACCTAAGATTATTCCGTAATCTCTGAGTTGTTGCCTCATCCATAGAACTTGTGCACAACAACTCCCTGCAGCTACATACTCAGCTTCGGCTGTAGAGATAGCTATGGATTGTTGTTTCTTGCTATGCCACGAAACTAACCTATCACCTAGAAATTGACAAGTACCACTAGTGCTTTTATGATCTATTTTGCAACCTGCAAAATCTGCATCTGAGTAACCAATTAGTTCAAAAGAAGAATCCCTAGGATACCATAAGCCCACATTCTGTGTGCCTTTTAGGTATTTAAGGATCTTCTTGGCAGCAATGAAGTGTGACTCTTTAGGATCAGCTTGAAATCGTGCACACATGCATACCGAAAACATAATATCGGGTCTGCTGGCAGTAAGATAAAGAAGTGAACCGATGATACCTCTATAATTAGTAGTATCAACTTTCTTTCCACTTTCATCTTTATCTAACTTAAGCGTTTGGCTCATTGGAATTTTTGAATATGATGCATTTTCCATACCAAATTTCTTAATCATATCTTGTGTATATTTAGCTTCGTTAATAAATATGCCATTAGGGAGTTGCTTAACTTGTAGTCCTAAGAAGAAAGTTAATTCACCCATCATGCTCATTTCAAATTGTTCTTGCATCATTTTTGAAAATTTCTCACACAGACGCTTGTTAGTAGAACTAAATATAATATCATCAACGTAAATTTGAACTAAGAGAATATCTTCGTTATTGGTAATTTTAAATAACGTTGTGTCAATGCTGCCTTTTGAAAAGCCTTTACCAATAAGAAAGATAGAGAGAGTGTCATACCATGCTCGGGGTGCTTGCTTAAATCCGTAAAGTGCTTTTTCTATCTTGTAAACCATACCCTTACCATGATTGTTGATGAATCCTGGTGGTTGCTCCACATATACTTCTTCTTGGAGTTTACCATTCAGGAAGGCACTCTTCACGTTCATTTGATACACCATGAACTTGTTGAACGCTGCATACGCTAGAAACATGTGGATTGCTTCAAGACGAGCGACAAAAGCGTATGTCTCATCGAAGTCAATAGCCTCCTCTTGGCAATACCCTTGAGCTACAAGTCTGGCCTTGTTTCTTATAACAATGCCATTCTCATCCATCTTATTTCTATATGCCCATGTAGTTCCAATAACTCCTCGGTGAGTTGGTCTTGGTACTAGTATCCAAACCTTATTTCGTTCAAACTGATTAAGCTCTTCTTGCATAGCTTCAATCCAACTTGGGTCACTTAGCGCTTCATCCACTTTCTTAGGTTCCTTATCATATTGCAATTCTCATCCATCTTGTTTCTATAGACCCCTCTAGTTCCAATAAGTCCTTGGTGAATTGGTCTTGGTACGAGCGTCCAAACCTTACTACGCTCGATCTGATTAAGCTCTTCTTGCATGGCTTCAATCCAACTTGGATAGCTTAGCGCTTCATCCAGTTTCTTAGGCTCCATTTGAGATAGAAAGCTTGCGAACATAGCCTTATTGAACGTAGCGCCTCTAGTCCTAACAGGTGCTTCAATATCTCCAATAATCTGCTCAGGTGGATGATCACGCAGCCATAGTCTATCTGGTTGGAAGGGGTTAAGAGGTTGAACATCCGCTTGAGGAACAGACGCGTGACTACCTTCTCGCGTAGGCACTTCAAGTTCACAATTCCTTGTGTGCTCTTGATGATCATTCTCTTCATGATCATCAACATTTCTTACATGATAATTTAGAGTAATCTCACGAGTATTCTTAGGAGGTGGCACTGAGATCTCATCATCGTCGTCAGTATCTTCATCAATAGTAATCTTAGACGCTTGATGACATAGATCTTCAACTCCTACATCATTTAAATTAACCTTACTCGGCTCTTGGTTAGCATCATCAAAAACAACATGAATAGATTCCTCAACCTTCGATTTGATCTTATTGAGAATGCGAAAATTCTTTCCATTTTTGGCGTAGCCTAGAAAGATTCCCTCATCCGCTTTCGGATCAAAAGTCTTTAGGCTTTGGGATCCATTATTATGGATAAAACATTTAGAATCAAATACGTGAAAATATGAAACATTTGGCTTAGGTCCCTTCCATAGTTCATATGGAGTTTTTCCATGTTGTTTGTTGATCATGCAGCGGTTTTGAGTGTAACAGGCAGTGTTGATCGCTTCGGCCCAAAATCTAGGAGCAAACTTGGATTTTACTAACATAGTCCTAGCGGCTTCCTTAAGCGTTCGGTTTCGGCGCTCAGCAACACCATTTTGTTGGGGAGTTCTGGGAGCTGAATACTCATGATGTATTCCATTTTCTGCACAAAACTTCTCAACAATCTTGTTAGTAAACTCCGTACCGTGATCGCTTCTTATTCTTGCAACCTTAAGATTTTTCAGTGTTTGAAGTTGTCGAATAAGCATTGTTAACTTGTCAAATGTTTCACCAAAGTATACTTTTTACCGCTTACACTGATCGTTTGAACAGGTCCAAACAAATCCATGTGAAGTAGTTCAAGTATTCTAGAGGTAGATAGATGAGATTTTCTTTTGAACGATGATTTAACTTGTTTACCCATTTGACAAGCGTCACAAAGACGATCCTTATGGAACGGTCCATTTGGTAATCCCTCTACAAGATTTTGACTTATTAGCTGAGAGATTGTCTTAAAGTTGAGGTGATTCATTTTTCTATGCCATAACCAACCCATTTTAGATTCATTTTTAGCAACAAAACATGTTGGGTTGTTATCAAGTGTTGAACCCCAATCTACTAAATATACGTTGTTAGTTCTTTTTCCTTTCAATTTAGTAGACTTAGTCTTAGCGTCGTTTATATAGAAATAGTCACTTGAAAATATGACTTCAAAGCCTTTATCACAGAATTGACTTATGCTTAATAAATTGTACTTCAGACCCTCAACAAAATGAACATCACTTATCATGATGTTCCCCCTATGCACAGTACTTATACCTTTGGTTTTACCTTTGGAGTTGTCACCAAATACAACCTGAGGACCATTGGCAGCTTGATAGTTGATCAGAAGATCTTTGGAACCGGTCATGTGCCTTGACGATCCACTATCAAAGTACCATACAAATGTATTGGCTCTAGCTTTAGGTACCTGCAATCAAAAAGGGAAGTTCTATTTCTGTTTAGGTACCCATTGTTGCTTGGGTCCTTCAACATTAGTAATCTTGTTAGTTTGAATTAGAACTTTAGGAACCCATATTTGCCTCGTCTTCATTGTAGGAATACTGGCCTTTTTGGGTTTCACATTGTGCTGTGTGCTTTTTGGATGTATAATAATATCCTTGATTATAATAATAGTCATAATCATAATCATAATCATAATCATCATAGTATCGATAATATGATCTTGACTGTCTTGGATATTGACGCTGATAATTCCTTGGCACTGGCTTGGGCTGCACTTTTGGTGCTGGACGCTTAGCGCTTGATTCACAGTGATCAGTTTTATCTTTAGCCTTTTGAGCGTTTGGATAAACCCGTCTTTGTGAATCATTTGCCTTAGCCTTACCCTTGCCTGAGTTAGCTTTGACTTTCTCATTTGGCCTCTTACCATTGTCACTAGGTTCATTTTGTATTTGACTTTGTGAACCTTTTTCAACAAAGATAACACCCTTTCTTTTGTTGTTTGCCGTAACATCAAATTTATTAGGTTGTTTACCGAGTTTATCGCATCCTAAACTGGTCTTCTCACCAAATAATCTGGTTACTTCAGTCACATTATCCAGCTGTCTAGAAGCTTTTGATAATGATGAGATGAGCTGCTCTGATTTAGCAAGTCTAGCGATCAAATCAGCTTCTCTCTTGACTATTATATCAAGATCACCTTTCAATTGAATAATTTCACTCTCAAGCGATTGATTCTTCTCAATGCACTATTGCTGAACTCGCAACTCTGCTCTGAGCGTCACTTTATCTCTTGTGAGTGATGAGATAATAGCGAGATCATTTTGATATATTTTTGCAGCTTCTTGACATTCATTGTAGTATTCTTTGACTTTGTCAAGTAATTCATCATAATAAAGAGGAATTGATAATTCATTGATTACCTCAGGAGACGCTTCATCATCTCTGGCCGTGAGACATATGAGCGCTGAGTCGTCTAATGGCTCATCATCATCACTATTTTCTTCTGATGATTCTAAATCTTCAGGTGCGGATGCTGGTTCTGATTCCACTAGCAAACCTTGTTGCCGAAGGTTGCTCCTGAATTGGTTTCTATCCAAGTAATCCTGCCTTAAGGGCTTGGATACGTTTGGATAAGGGTAATTTACCTGGTAGTGCCCTGGTTTTCTACAATTATAACAAAGATTAGTTTTCATCTTTTGTTCATTTGTTAACCTTGCAATGTGTGGTTTTGAGACCACTGGAGTTGGGAGACTTTGAGTAGATGCTTGGTATTGAGCAGGAGCTTGGGGTGAAGGAACAGAATACTGAGGCGCTTGAAACTGTTGTTGCACAGGAGAAGACGCTTGATATGAACTTTGTCCTGGATTATTGAAACCTTTTCTTTTCTTTTCATATCTCAAGAACTTCCTGAATCTATTCAGCAAAGCCAACTCTTCTTCCTCATTGATATCTGAATTCTTTCCTTTATTACCCGATTTACCTTTGATTGATGCAATGAGCGCTCCAGATTCAATCACTGGATTATTCACAATATCACTAGCAGAGTTCAACTCGAACTCAAATGCTTTTAGCTCTGAAAACGCGTTTTCTGGAGTTAGAAGATCCAGCATATTTGATTCTCTCATAGCGGTTGTCTTCATCAAGAATTTACTTGGTAAGCTTCTAAAGATTTTAACCACCATTTCTCGGTTCTGTAAGTCCATTCCCAACAATGTAAGTTCTGTAACTAGAGCTGTAAATCTTATATCCAATTGCTCTAACGTTTCATTGGGTAGCATTTTAAATCCGTTAAACTTTTCCTTGGCAATGGAAAGTTTGTTTTCTTTTATTTGAGCTGAACCACCACAAATCGTAGCCAACTTATCCCATATTTCTTTAGTAGTTTTGCAAGATTTGATCTTGTTAAATAAGTTGTCATTATCACCAATAGCCGTATATAGAGCGTTACGACCAACATTGTCCAAATTAGCTCTTCGACGCTCATCTGGAGTCCATTCTTATTTTGGTTTCTCAACGTAACCATCGGAAGTTTCTTCCGTGGCTCCAGGCGCTCTTGTGATAACTTTGTATATTTTGATTGGCCCATCTGAAATAATATCACACATGTCATCATCACATGAACAGAGATATGTAAATCCTTTGACTTTCCATGTGTCAAAATTTGATTCAGTCAGTTTGGGAACTTTAGCAAATGCCATATCGAAAATTTTAAATGCAACTAGATTTTAAAAGAAAAGGATCTAAACAAGCAATTATGCTTGGAAATTTTAAAATTTCAATTTTAACCGTTCTGATACCACTTGTTGGTCCCAAGTGGAATACGAAAAGGTCTAGAACGGAGGGGGGTTGAATACACCCTGAAGTCTTTTTCGACTTCAAAAGATTTCGTATTAAAAGATTTTTGGACGCTTGAAAAGATAGACGCTTGAAGTGTCTAACGCTTGACTTAAAATGTTGGCGCTTTGGCGAAGTCTCTGATGAAGACTAATTTTTTAAAGTTAACTCAGACTTCAAGAATTGAATACTTTGACCAAGTAGGTTAAGCGTTCAGCTCTTTTAATCAGTGTTAGCACAACGGAATGATTTTTGGAGTCTTCTCTTTGAAAGTTTTAGCGTCACACGAGGTTTCTTAGTTGCTTAGCTTTTGATTTTGTTTTACTTAATCAATTTATGCAATGATATGATAGATGAAAGAATTGACTGAAAAGTAAATGACACAATATTTGTAAGGTTCATTGGGTGGTGTAATCCCAACTACGTCCTTCTTCTCCTTTGCACTCGGAGGCAATCCACTAAAATGATTCTCAAAGAATCACACAGAATCTTCTACAAATTAGGGAGAGATGGATGTCGATGACTTTAGCTCCTTGATCACACAGATTTCTGCTCCAAATCACTTCAATCCCTTTGCTTCTTTCACCCAGAAATAATGCAAGTATCCAACTTCGACTTCACACAGATCGCGAGGCTTGGATAGGGGTTTTTCTAAAAGGGTTTGTTTGATTTTGATGAAGTTCAAACAACTGGAATATCTCAGTAGTAGAGTAGTTTCTTCAAAAAGAATGTTTGAGATATTGGGTTGACTGTCTCAGGATTTGATGAAAAGCAGAGAAAATATTTTCTTGAGTACTCTGGCTTTTCTGAGAGTTTAAGGAATGAGACTTCAATGCAACAGCAATTTGGCTTGATATTGTTCTCTGTTTCGCTTGTTGTTGAAGTTCTATTTATAGGCATTCTTGGAAAAAGTGTCCGTTTGACATATGCAAGGGCACGTGTCTCTCACTTTCGCGAGTGAACAACTTTTGTCCTTTTTCTTGAAAATCTGCTGCACAAAAGTTGGTGCTGCAGTCTTTGAAGTGTTGACAGTCCAATAGGGTGGCTTCTCCGTACTTCTGAAAGTGCTTATCACATTTAATGCTCTTATCAGCATTTAATGCAATTTGAATTAAATGCCCGTTGGCATTTAATGCACTGAGAATATTTGCATTAAACTCCTTTCGATCTGACGCTTCAGGAGAATGTTTGTCATTTGATAGATGCTTCATTCATGAACTGAAAGTTCCAAATAATCTTGAGGACTATTTAATGTTTAGACGCTTGGAAAAAGTCTTCAGACTTTATTTAGAAGTATAGACGCTTGAGACTTCAGTCTTAGTTACTTGACACCTCACTCAGAACATGTCAGGCGCTTAGAGTGAACTTCTTCAAACTTCATTCACTATTGATTTCTTGGACGCTGGGAGTCTTCAGATTTCGCAGTTTTGATAAGCTCACTCAGAAAGTATCAAACGCTTTAATCTAACTGACTTCTTGATCTAAGAATGTCAAAAGTGAAAGGTAAAATAAAGCCTATACATTTCTAATGTTCAAATGCTTATACAATGTATCTATGAAATTTAAGCGTACATAACTTTGGGGTCTAAAAGATTCCTAATTGTCATCATCAGAACATCTAACATGAAATTCCTAACAGAGGCGTAGGGTTTCCTCGTTTAGATAGTCGAAGTCGATATCACCGTATTTGGGAAACATAGTTATTGAATTTATAGAGCTTCGACCTTAGCCACTGCTCTAGATTCAATCGGGAGATTAGATAGAGGGATCTTACTTATACAAGGATCAAGATCACGAAAGGCATATCTTTATCTTCGTCTTTGTCTAGGTCTTCGTGTCCCATTGCTAGACAATAACCACGATTTGTAAGTGTCGAGAATTAATATGGTGATTAATTTGAGGCTTGATTGAATCAAAGGAATGGTTTAATCTAGTACTTTCTATTTTAGTAAAGCACACTAGCACTTTGGGAAAGTGTACTTACTACTAGATAGTAGACGAGCTTAAGGGGTCGCACTCTTAACTCGTGAAAGTCACTGCTTATATGATGCGATTAATGAATTTGAGGAAATTAGGAAAGTCTAGTCCTTTCCTAATATGGAATATGAATTAATTGAGGGGATTCAATGAATTCGACTATTTCAATTAATCTTGTAGAATTAATTCAATTAATGGACCTAATAGAGTCCAAGTATTTTATTTAGTTGGGCTTGGTCCAAGTTAAATAAATAATTCAATTGGAATAAGTGAATATAATTAAACGGGTTTTAATCAAGGATTAAAATTTCGTTTCGATGATAAGTTTCAAGTTCTAAAATATAAGAAACGTATCGGAAATGTCATGAAAAAATTAAAAAATGCTAGAACCAAGGTGGAAACCGTGAAAAAAGAAGTAAAGAAGAGTTGTTTCCTCTTTTCACTAGCAAAAAACAATAGTTGTGTAAAATATTTATACATTTACATCAATAATCGATCAAATTACACTAATAAATAAAGTGGTAACGTTTGATTCAAGTTTAACATTCACAAAAGATATAACCGACAAAATTTTAGTAACGTGAAATAAAAAATTCTAAAAGTGTTGTTGTGAAAAAAATAAAAAGTGGTAATATTTGATTCAAGTTCAGCATTCACAGAGCATATAAAAAATTCTAAAAGTGTTATCGTAAAAATTATAAAAAGTTAATATGGATGATACCATAGTTTCAAACTTATCTGCAAATTATATGCAAAAATTACTTTAATCGATAAGACATTAATTTTCATCTTGAGTCGCATGATAAAAAGTCTATGCTCGGTGAAATAATTATTTGTTTGATTGTTAGAAATATTAATCTTCATTTCTTCTTCTTTTTTTTCTTTTACCTTTTTCCCTAACATTGAGAGATTTGAGAGCTATGTTGTATTTTCGATAGATCAAATCTTTTTTAAAAGGAATTACCAAACTCTCAATGTTTCTATGAAAATCTTTTTGAAACTTTCGATGTGTAGGCGACAGAGCAAATCTTTTTGAAAAAAAATTACCAAACTCTCATTATTTCCATGGTTTCAATGTTACGTTCCATGGAAACGAACATGAAAACCATGGAAACATTGAGAGTTTCCATGGAAACATTGGAAACATTAAGAGTTTTCTAAGAAACAATGTAATTTCGAAATTACATGGTGATTTCTTTTCCGTAAGCTGAAAGACAGAAACTTTGCGGACGTTTCGGTGGAAAAGAAAAGAAACTTTGAACCATGATTTTAATTATATGGGAATATTTAATTGATGGGTTTAGCCCATAATTAAATATGGAGTCAAGAATTAATTCTTGGACTCCAATTAAGGGTGATGGTCGATTTTTAGGGCCTTGGCAGCTGGGATTTCGAAACCTAGGTGAAGAAGGAAAGACTTTTTTTCTTCTCCAAGTCTTGCAGTTGAATAAAGAATCTAAGGTTCCTATTCCATATATATGTGAGTGCAAGACTAAAAACCATAAGCTTCCTAAGAGGTAAAATTCGAACCCCTAGCTGGAAAAAGAAGAGAGTTTTTCCTTATCATCCTTAAGCCAAAAATCGCCCCTTCCCTTATTCCAATACGACATTGTTGTGTTCATGTGTTGAACTTAACGATTCACATATTCCATCCCTTCACATAATCAAGCCTAGGTTTTAAACATAGACCTATTTCGTTGGCTAGCACCAATAACGAAGTAGGTGGTGACTTGAACGAGGTGTGGATACATCTTAGAGGTGTGACGTTTGGATCATTAAAACCAGGGATACGATAGACAGGCGATTTCCTCCAAGGAATCGTGTGGAATTGCACCACAGGGTTGAAAAAACCAAATTAATTGTTTTGAGAATTTAATCAAAAAGGTAAAAATTCTCAGAACCTTCTCTATAGCATAATCGAGCACACCATTATTCCTATTTCGGGTGGTTGTACGTTTAATTTTTAAATTCCGCTACCACGAGCCACGAGGGGAATAGAACCCAACCCAACAAATAGGTCTCATGGATGTGAATTTTTCTTCGAAGCTCGTTCCGTCGGGATATCTAGAGGCAAGGGTTTGGAATTGCTGCTACCCAAAAGATCAAGAGTTTCATCAAATCAAAAGGTTACTAAAAAGTTGAAATTAGATTTCATCTTCATGTGTTATTTTAGAAATTTGCATGGAAAAATTATTAAAATCCAAAAGTGATTCAATTGTGAATCCGGATATATTTTTCTCGTTTACGCTGTGCATGAATACAGGATTTACAACAATAGATGTGCACGAGGATTCTCATTTGGGATAATGAGTGAACTGAACAACCCTGCCGAAAATTCCTAAAATGGTTATTCTGATTGAATATGGAATTTCCTATAATCACGTAGGCTTAAGAATAATCCTTATGGACCAAAGGTTCCATTGGTTACTTAGAGCATAGTCGATTATAATTTGACTTATCTCATGATTCCTTCGCGAGTCATCATATGAAACATCTTGGGAATAGTATGATTATGTGTCGAGGTACGTGAGAGGCCAAGATGGAATCCATCAATGATTTAGCGAATCAGACATTTTCTATGTTTTGCTTATTAAATTGATTCAAAGAATATTTGGCCAATGCATGGCAATCCAAAGAGATGGAGTGTTTTCTTGTTTGGATTGTAAGAATCAATATCATGCAACGAAGAAAACATAGAGATTGGGTCGCAAGAGTTTTGACTAAGCCATTACTCGAGACACCAATCTTGGAAATTTGATGGAGGGATCATACTTATGCGATCGTGGTTATGATAGGTTAAGTATCTTGATATCATTTATGTCTTGGTCTTCGAGGCCCATTGCTAGACAGTAACCTCGATTTGTAGGTTTCATGTTATTTTGGGTAATAATCCATGGTCGGATTAAATCAAGGAAGATTTAATATAGTGCTTTCTAAATATAGAAAAGTACAATGGCACTTTTGGAAAGTGCACTTACTACTAGAACATGAACGAGTCTAAGTGGTCACACACTTACTCCTAAGGTTCCTGCATATAAGATATGATTAATCAACTTTGGAAGTTAAGGTGATATTTAGAAAGTCTAGGACTTACCTAAAATGGAATATTAATTGATTGATGGAAGACCAATTAATTGGACTTGATGGTCCCAAGTGGCATACGAAAGGGTCTAGAAGGGGGGGTGGAATAGACCCTGAAGTCTTTTTCGACTCCAAAAAATTTCGTATTAAAATGGTTTAGGACGCTTGACTGAGCGTTTACTTGAACTACAGACGCTTCGGCTAAGCGTTTAATGAAGACCGTTTTATAAAGTTAACTTAGACTTTAAGATTTAAATACTTTAACCAAATAGGTTTAAGCGTTCAGTTCTTTAATCAGTGTTAGCACAGCGGAACAATTTTAGAGTCTTCTCTTTTTGAAAGCTTTAGTGTCACAAGTAGTTTCTTAGTTGCTTAGCGTTTGATTGTGTTTTACTTAATCAATTTATGCACTAATATGATAATAAGAGAATTGACTGCAAAGTAAATGACACAATATTTGTAAGGTTCATTGGGTGGGGTAATCTCAACTACGTCTTTCTTCAACTTGATCACTTGGAGGCAATCCACTAAAATGATTCTCGAAGAATCACACAGAATCTTCTACAAATTAGGGAGAGATAGATGTCGATGACTTGAGCTCCTTGATCACACAAATTTCTGCTCCAAATCACTTCAATCCCCTTGCTTCTTTCACCCAGAAATAATGCAAGTATCCAACTTCGACTTCACACAGATCGCAAGGCTTGGATGGTTTTTTTTTAAAACTGTTTGTTTGATGACTTGAGCTCCTTGATCACACAAATTTATGCTCCAAATCACTTCAATCCCCTTGCTTCTTTCACTCAGAAATAATGCAAGTATCCAACTTCGACTTCACACAGATCGCAAGGCTTGGATGGGTTTTTTTTTAAACTGTTTGTTTGATTTTGATGAAGTTCAAACAACTGGAAATATCACAATAGTAATGTAGGTTTCTTTAGAAAGAATGTTTGAGATATTGGTTGACTGTCTCAGGAATTGAAGAAAAGCAAAAAGAATATTTGCTTGAATATTCTAGCTTTTCTGAGAATTTAAGGAATGAGACTTCAATGCAAAAGCAATTTGGCTTGGAATTGATCGGATATTTTGGCTTGTTGTTGAAGTCCTATTTATAAGTAATCTTGGAAAAAGTATCCGTTTGACACATGCACATGCGCGTGTCTCTCACTTCCGCGAGTCAACAGTTTTTTGTCCTTTTTCCTGAAAAACTGTAGCACAAAAGTTGGTGCTGCAGTCTGTGAAACTTGACTGTCCAATAGGGTGGGTTCTCTGTACGTCTGAAAGTGCTTATCACATTTAATGCTCTTATCAACATTTAATACATTTGAATTAAATGCCCATTGGCACTTAATGCACTGAAAATATTTGCATTAAACTCCTTCTGGACTTAGAAATAAATTCAGGTGAAATCAGTCATTGATAGACACTCATTCATCTTTGAATTACTTTTGTTCTAAACTGACGCTTGAAATAGTTGGTCTTCTGAACGCTTGGAATCTTCATCTTCATTCAGACTTCGGGCGCTTGAGTGTTCAAACTAAACTACTGATAAACTCACTCAAAATCATCAAACGCTCAGTCTAAGAATACTTAGCCTAACAATCTAGAACAAATTAAAGCAAAGCCTATTACAAATCTAACGCTTCAAAGCTTATACATGATTTCTAAATAAAATCAAACTTACATATTTTGGGGTCTAACATAAAATCCTAATTGTCATCATTAAAACATCTAACATAAAATTCCTAACAATTTCCCCCTTTTTGATGATGGGAATACTTACTCTTTTATAGTTCAAGAGTTAGACAGCCAAAATAAAAGTTCGCTTTGGTTAGTATAAGTTAGTTGAGGTTAGTTAAGCTTCAACGAGTTGTTTCAGCTGAAAATGCATTTTATATATATCAATGATTACAAGCATTTTTACAACTGAACAAGAAAAAAAATTTCAAAATACAAAAGAGACAAGAATATAGATAAAGCAAAGTAAACAACACCTCTTAATCTTCTTCTTCTTCTTGAGCGTTGAGTCTTATGTTTACTTCTATTCTGATTGCTTCAGAAATCCTTTCTTCAAGCTTAATCAGGGCAGCATGCTCTTTATTTATTACTATTTTCTGTTATTCTTGTTATCTCTTTTTATAAGCAACAAATTGCTTATCCCATTCACCTGGATCAATACCTATCATCCTTAGGCATACTCTGAACGCTCTGAAGAATTCTGACTTCTTTTGCTCTTTAGCAATGATCTTTGGGTCAAAAGGCTATGGAATAGGCGGTCTAGAGAAAAGAACATCAAACTGTTCAAGCAATGCCCTTGAAGGTACTGGTAAAGTACGAAAGAAAGTTTAACACTTGAGTGGAGGACTGGAAGCTCTCGAACTAGGAGCTTTCCGCTTCTCCTCTCTTTTCTGTTCTTCCCCCTTATTGCCATTATCAGACTTCAGAAAATGCTCTGTGAGTAGGCTGATCTGATGAGCAGTCTGAGACATGGAAACTGTAAGATCATCTTGACGCTTGTCGAAATATTCCTGCATAGCGAGGATCTTAGCACTGATAGCATCACTCAGGGAAGTTTCTAAGTTATCAAGACGCTTTTCAAGTCGTTCTTCCATAGCGAGTAGTGTGGCGTTGGTAGCACCATTCATATTTTCAAAATCTTTGCGACATTCACCAACGGCGGCCTGAGCAGAACTGCGCATATGAACAATTTGGGCGCTCATAATTTGAGATTCAATCTTCGCCAAATCCATCTTAATCCAGTGGAGAGATTCTTCATTTTGAGTAGCGTGATTGCTCATCTTTTCTAAGATAGATTTAAGCAAAGGTCCAAAATCTTGACTCACATCCGATGGAACCGCTTGAGGAGCTGGTCGCTTAAATCTGGATGTATTCTTGAGTGAGTCAAGGGGAGCTTGATATGCAGGATCAAAAATTGTACCTCGTACATCAATTTGAAGAACCTTAGCAGTATCAGCAGCAACGGTATCAACGAGTTCAGGAACGTCAGGAATATCCTCTAGTGGAGACGCTTGAACAGGTTCTTCAGCAGACGCTGGAAGACTAGCAACTTCTGTCATGGATGCTGGTGTAGATACTTTAAGCAGTTTTATAGGCACTTCCTCAAGTGCTGACTCCATTTGGCGAAATTCATCAAATTGAAAGTTCCAATTGCCTATATCTGCATAGGAGTCTGAAGCAGCTTCTAGAAGTTCAGTCAATCTGGAGTGAGAGATGCAGGTCCCTTGAATGAAAGTGTGAAGAGGACTATCTCTGGCTCAGACATACATTGGACCCATGATGTCCACAATGTGGTTTGGGAAGATCCTTGACTGTGGCTTTGGAATAAGAAATAAGGTATCTGGGCAGTAATGCAAGGAAAATCCGATAATTCTATCCGTTGGAAGACGCTGAGACTTGTGAGCTTCTGGCACATACCTGCGGTAGTAGTCTTCCAAATACGGATACACTGCTCGAGCTATGCCTTGATTGCGTTCAAGTAGTGAAAGAACATAGAAATAATGATCGCTTACTTCCTGTCTGATAGAAGGTAGAAGTGGATAACCTTGGAAGTTTTGAATCCTCGAGCCATTTGGCTTCCTTAGATTTTCAGTGAAGACCTTGTCGAAATGAGGAATGGGAGACAAAATCTTCATCATCAATCTGAATTTTTCATCACAGTGGATTGGTGAGAAGTTCAAACAAGATGGGGATGAACTGCCGCTAGTGGACGCTTGAGCGTGGAACTGGAGATGAGTGATGGAAAGCCTATGTAGCGCTTGGCATAGAAACCGCTCTATCTGTTGACAAACTTTGGGTAACTGGTCAACAGGTCCAACTCTCTCCTGACACCTAACAAGGCAATACTTGGCAAACTGACACTTTTTGTCATGCATGCCTATGCCAAAAAGATGGGGAGCTTGAGCTAACTCCGGAAAGGTATATCGATGGCCCACATACGCTTCAGCCCAATTTACCTTGGCCATATAGTAGTCTGTCCCAGCATTGACCATAGCTTGAATGCCTTCATGGTGGATATCTTTGATAGATTCAAAGCGATATCGATCAGTCTGATAGTTAGCATTCCAGATGCTATCAAAGTATGCATCAGCTTCGATCTGGATCACATTTGTGAGAGATGCTAGACGCTCACCTGCATGAATTCCTTTATTTTTCCATAGTAGAAGTGGATTGGCAGAATTGACGTTTTCAGGACTATTTGCAATATGAGAAAAATGTGTGTAGCCTTCTCTGTTCAAAACTTCCTCTGAAGGGTTGAGAAAGGAAGGGCAAAAAGGATCATACACACGGATTTCGTAGTCTCTAAGAGCGAAACCGGTTAACTTGTTGTGCTTATAGTCAAGGTAGTAAGCCAGATCCACATCACATCTAGGAGTCCTTCCTCCTTGTCTAGCTTGTTGAAGAATAAGAGAAGACGGTATCTGACCAGGAGATTTACTGAGTTGAATTGCCAGATAACATTTCCTCTCAATTTCTGTCAACTCAGTGTTGAACACTACATCCCTGATCTGATTGTCAATGTCAATCAGCGAGGCTACCTCATTCTCAGCATTAATGTATCTTTCTTCATTATATCCTGCTGGAATGAAGTCTTCTTCGAGCGCTGAGGGCATATAGTTGATTGAATGATTAATCGTCTTCAGAGGATCTAGCTTGAAGAAATGCCTTGGCTTTGTAACGTCCTCAGCAACGCTCTGACCTTCTGAGTGTGCCTTTGTTATAGTCAGAACAATGGTTGACGATTGAACCCCTATGGGAGTAGGTTCCTCGATTTCAATTGTAGTAGCTTTTGCGGCAACATCTTTGGCAATGGCCACAATATTTGTCATCTCAACATCCAGAGGACGTCTGTTGATGCTTCAGCAGTAGCTGGAACTAAAGTTGTAGCAAGAGAATTATCCTCTATAAGAGCAGGATCTTCTACAGATGTAGGAAAGGGAATGCTTTGGGAAGAAATAAACTTACCCAGAGAGCTTGTCTCAACAGCAACTTGAGCGCTTGGCTCAACAACAATTTAAGCGCTTGGCTCAACCATCTTAGGCTCTTCAGGAGCAGGAGCAGCTTGACGCTTGTCCTGGAACACTTGAAAATTTTCTTTACGTTGACTCCTTCAACGAGCTTCAGCGCTTGTCTTGGAACGCTTGAAAATTTTCTTCACGTTGACTCCTTCAACAAGCTTTAGCGCTTGAGCGGGAGAAATGGCAGCTGGTTCCTCAAAATCTATTTGTTTAATAATGCCTTCCAGCTTCCTCTGCTTGATCAGAGGGATCTTGTTCTCGGCATCCTCATCAGTTTCCTCATCATCCTTTTACAGGAGAAGGAACAGTTTGTGCCTTGGGCTTTCTAGGAGCCCTCTTCTTTGTAGCAGTCGGACGCTTCACGGCTTTTTCTGGAGCTGGATGCTCAACTTCTTCATTTGAGGCTTCGCGTACTTCCAAATGCTCAGATAATGGTCTAGCAGCATTTGGGAGGATTGAAGAAATTTGTCAGAATCCTATTACCCAGGAGCTTGGTCTTATTCAAAGGTTGACCAGAAGAGTAGATACAGTCGGATCGATACAATAGGTCGCTCAAAATAAGTCCATAATGTTTATTTGGGGCGTTTAAACAGTCCCGAAACCTTCCAAAACATACTCGCTCCAGTTGATCTTGAGGTTGAGGAGTATCATCATCATCATCTGAAATTGCACAGGGTTCACCTTATCAAAGGTACCCACTCTGCATTCTATGATCTTGCTGCAGAAATCAGCCATCAATCGGTATTTGGATACCAGGTCTTTCTTTTCAAAGTGTTGTTTGTAGGGTACACCATCATAAGCACTCATAGTCATCCATGCTTCCTTGATTTGTTCCAAAGTAACACTGTCCAATGCCTCACCCTCATTTGGGAGATTGAAGTTCTTGGAAATGGAGGCGGTAGTCAATACGAATTCCTTGGGAGGCTCCTTCTTGGATAGAGGAATTAGACAAGAGATAGACTTCTTGTCTGTAGATAGTTTAGCAGTCTTCCAGAAGGTGTCGACTTCCGTCGGAAATAGATAGGAGTACTGTGTTAAGAATGTTTTGAGCCCAGCCTTAGTTACCAGGTCCATCATATCTGTCAGGTTAATTTGGGGTTGTTCGTACAGAAACTTCCAATCAACAACAAGGCCTTCAGTAACCCTGATGATAGCCTCGGCAGAAGTAGAAGAAGATTTCTTTGGTGTCATTTTAGTGAAAGAGATGAACTGAGTTTTCTTTTGCTTTGAGAGAGAGAGAGAGAGAGTAAAATTTGCAGAGTAATTTTGCAGAGATTAAAGTAAATAATTTTTTGCAAAAATTGTGTTTTAAATGACACAGAAGGAAAATTTTGAAACTTGTGTTCTCTCGTCTCAATAAGATGCAGACACGTGTAAAGCTATTTAATCTCAGTCATGAATAGCTTTAACTGCGGATGAGAGTTTTTTGTAAGAGAGAGAAGTTACATTTGGTAACTATATATAAAGATTTGACATCCGAGTTAAAGTTTTTAGAACGTTTAGGATTTTTAGAGTGTAACACACGCGCCTGATGGTACACTGACACATACACAGACACGTACTATCTTTGAACCATCATTTTGAAATTTTTTGATTAGCCTCCAGTTTGATGTGATAGAAGCGTGTAGATAGAGTACAACATAGACTATTGAGTCTATCCACTACTTCAAGAATCTAGTAAAATTTATGCATGAGTCTTATAAACAATTTTTTATATTAAGTGTTGAAATGGAATTGGTTCAACGCTTAATAGGTATTACTTGTTATCATTTGTTGTAATATTGACGCTTGAGATCAAAACCTTTTTATGTTTAAGCGTCCAACATATTATGCATAAATAGTACTGAGCGTTGATGATCATGCATCTGAAAATTTTGATCATTGACGCTTACAGTTATGTTCAAGTATAATTTTAAGGTTCCCCCTAAATTCGATAACTTGTAACAATCTTTTCGACATAAATAAAGTGGATTCCCCTTAAATTATATGTCTAATAAAATATGATGCTTGATGATTAAGCGTTTAAATCAATCATACCTAATTCACTTCTCAAAGTGAGAAAACGTTGTTCGTTGAGCGCTTTGTTAAAAATATCTGCCAATTGTTTGTCAGTTCCAATAAAGTGCATGAAGATATCTTTCTTTTGAACATGGTCACGAAGAAAATGGTATCTAATGTCAATATGTTTGGTTCTGGAATGAAGATCAGGGTTTTGAGTCATGGCTAGAGCGCTTTGGTTATCACAATGAATGGGGATTGGACCTAGGATTATACCATAATCTCTAAGTTGTTGCTTCATCCATAACACTTGTTCACAACAACTTCCTGCAGCTACATACTCAGGTTCGGCTGTGGAGGTAGCTATGGATTGTTGTTTCTTACTATGCCATGAAACTAACCTATCACCTAGAAATTGACATGTACCACTAGTACTCTTACGATCTTTTTTGCAACCTGCAAAATCTGCGTCTGAGTAACCAATTAGTACAAAAAGAGAGTCTCTTGGATACCATAAGCCCACATTTTGTGAGTCTTTTAGGTATTTAAGGATCTTCTTGGAAGCAATAAGGTGTGACTCTTTAGGATAAGCTTGAAATCGTGCACACATGCATACCAACAACATAATATCAGGTCTACTAGCAGTAAGATAAACAAGTGATACAATGATACCTCTACAATTTGTGATATCAACCTTCTTCCCACTTTCATCTTTATCTAACTTAAGCGTTTGGCTCATTGGAATTTTTGAATATGATGCATTTTTCATACTAAATTTCTTAATTATATCATGTGTGTATTTGGCTTGGTTTATAAATATGCCATTAGGGAGTTGTTTAACTTGTAATCCTAAAAAGAAAGTTAATTCACCCATCATGCTCATTTCAAATTGTTCTTGCACCATTTTTGAGAATTTCTCACATAGATGCTTGTTAGTAGAACCAAATGTAATATCATCAACGTAAATTTGGACTATGAGAGTATCTTCGTCATTGGTAATTTTCAATAACGTTGTATCAACGTTGCCTTTTGAAAAGCATTTACCAATAAGGAAAATAGAGAGAGTGTCATACCATGCTCGGGGTGCTTGCTTAAGTCCATAAAGCGCTTTGTCTAACTTGTAGACCATATCCTTACCATGGTTGTTGATGAATCCTGGTGGTTGCTCCACATATACCTCTTCTTGGAGTTTACCATTCAGGAAGGCACTCTTCACGTCCATTTGATACACAAAAAACTTGTTAAACGCTGCATACGCTAAAAACATGCGGATTGCATCAAGACGGGCAACAGGAGCATATGTCTCATCAAAGTCAATACCCTCTTCTTGGAAATAACCTTGAGCTACGAGTCTGGCTTTGTTCCTTATCATATTTCCATTCTCATCCATCTTGTTTCTATAGACCCCTCTAGTTCCAATAAGTCCTTGGTGAGTTGGTCTTGGTACGAGCGTCCAAACCTTACTATGTTCGAACTGATTAAGCTCTTCTTGCATGGCTTCAATCCAACTTGGATCGCTTAGCGCTTCATCCAGTTTCTTAGGCTCCAATTGCGATAGAAAGCTTGCGAACATGGCCTCATTAAATATAGCGGATCGAGTCCTAACAGGTGCTTCAATATCTTCAATAATCTACTCAGGTGAATGATCACGCAGCCATAGTCTATCTGGTTGGAAAGGGTTAAGAGGTTGAACAGGCGCTTGACGATCAGATGCTTGACTATCCCCTTGCGTAGGCACTTCAAGTTCACTGATTCTGTTTGCTCTTGATGATCACTCGCTTCATGATCATCAGCAGATCTTGCATTGTTATCTGAGATAACCTCACGAGTAATCTTAGGAGGTGGCACTGAGATCTCATTGTCGTTGTCACTATCTTCATCAATGTTAATCTTAGACACTTGATGACACAGATCTTCAACTCCTACATCATTCACATTAACCTTCCTCGGTTCTTGGTTAGCATCATCGAAAACGACATGAATAGATTTCTTAACCTTCAATTTGATCTTGTTTAAGATGCGAAAATTTTTTCCATTCATGGCGTAGCCTAGAAAGATTCCCTCATCCGCTTTGGGATCAAATTTATTTAGGCTTTGGGATTCATTATTATGGATAAAACATTTAGAACCAAAGACGTGAAAGTATGAAACATTTGGCTTACGTCCCTTCCATAGTTCATATGGAGTTTTCCCATGTTGTTTGTTGATCATGCAATGGTTTTGAGTATAACATGCAGTGTTGATCGCTTCGGCCCAAAACCTAGGAGCAAGCTTGGACTCTGCTAACATTGTCCGAGCGGCTTCCTTGAGCGTTCTGTTTCGGCGCTCAGTAACACCATTTTGTTGGGGAGTTCTGGGAGCTGAATACTGATGATGTATTCCATTCTATGCACAAAACTTCTTAATAACCTTGTTAGTAAACTCAGTATCGTGATCGCTTCTTATTCTTGCAATCTTAAGATTTTTCAATATTTGAAGTTTCCGAATAAGCGTTGTTAACTTATCATATGTTTCATCTTTGGACGAAAGAATTCCACCCAAGTAAATCGAGAGAAATCATCTACTATCACCAAAGTATACTTTTTACCTCTCACACTGATCGTTTGAACAGGTCCAAATAGATCCATGTGAAGTATTTCAAGTATTCTAGAGGTAGATAGATGAGGTTCTCTCTTGAAATATGATTTGACTTGTTTACCCATTTGACAAGTGTCACAAAGATGATCCTTGTGAAATGGTCCTTTTGGTAATCCCTCTACAAGATTTAGATTTATAAGCTGAGAGATTGTCTTAAAGTTGAGGTGATTCATTTTTCTATGCCATAACCAACCCGTTTTAGATTCATTTTTAGCAACAAAGCATGTTGGTTGTTATCAATTGTTGAACCCCAATCTACCAAATATACGTTGTTAGTCCTTTTACTTTTCAATTTAGTAGACTTAGTCTTAGCATCATTTATATAGCAATAGTCACTTGAGAATATGACTTCAAAGCCTTTATCACAAAATTGACTTATGCTTAATAAGTTGTGCTTTAGACCCTCAACATAATAAACATCACTTATCACGATGTTCCCCCTATGCACAGTACTTATACATTTGGTTTTACCTTTGGAGTTATCACCAAATACATCTTGAGGACCATTGGCAGCTTGATAGTTGATCAGAAGATCCTTGGAACCCATCATGTGCCTTGAGGATCCACTATCGAAGTACCAAACAGATGTATCGGCTTTGCCTCTAGGTACCTGCAATCAAAAGGGAAGTTCTAGTTCTGTTTAGGTACCCATTGTTGCTTGGGTCTTTCAACATTAGTAGCATTGTTAGTTTGAATTAGAACTTTAGGAACTCATACTTGCCTAGTCTTCATTGTAGGAATACTGGCCTTCTTGGATTTCACATAGTTTTGTGTGTGTTGTTTGGGTGTATAATAATATCCTCGATTATAATAGTAATCATAATCATAGTCATCATAGTAGCGATAATATGATCTAGACCATTGTGGATATTGACGCTGGTATTTCCTGGGCGCTGGCCTGGGTTGCATTTTTGGTGCTGGACGCTTAGCGCTTGACTCACAGTGGTCAGGTTTATCCTAAGCTTTTTGAGCATTTGAACGAACCCGTCTTTGTGAATCATTTGCCTTTGCCTTACCCTTGCCTGAGTCAGCTTTGGCTTTCTCATTTGGCCTCGTACCATTGTCGCTCGGCTCATTTTGTGTTTGACTTTGTGAACCTTCTTTAACAAAGAAAATACCCTTTTCTTTGTTGTTTGCCGTAGCATTACATTTTTTTCGTTGTGTAATAAATTTATTACATCCTAAATCGGTCTTTTCACCAAATAACCTTGTTACCTCAGTCACATTGTCTAGCTTTCTTGACGGTTTAGACAATAATGAGACGAGTTGCTCTGATTTAGCAAGTCTAGCAATCAGCTCAGCTTCTCTCTTGACTATTATATCAAGATCACTTTTCAACTGGATTATTTCATTCTCAAGCGATTGGTTTTTCTCAATGCATTCTTGCTGAACTTGCAACTCTGCTTTGAGCGTTACTTTATCACTTTTGAGCGATGAAATGATATCAAAGTGATTTTGATATAATTTGGCGGCAACTTGGCAATCATTATAATATTCTTTGACTTTGTCAAGCAATTCTTCATAAGAAAGAGGAAAAGATAATTCATTGTTTACCTCAGGGGACGCTTCATCATCTATGCCCATGAGACAGATAAGCGCTGAGTCATCCACTGGCTCATCATCACTACTCTCCTCTGAAGACTCCAAATCTTCAGGTGCGGTCACTGGTTCTGCTTCCGCTTCCGCTAGCAAACCTTGTTGGCGAAGGTTGCTCCTGAATTGGTTTCTATCCACGTAAGCCTTCCTTGATGGCTTAGATACGTTTGGATAAGGGCAATTTACCTGGTAGTGCCCTAGTTTCCTACAATTATAACAAAGATTAATTTTCATTTTTTGTTCATTTGTTAACCTTGCATTGTGTAGTTTTGAGACCACTGGTGCTGAGAGATTTTGAGCAGACGCTTGGTACTGAACAGGCTCTTGGGATGTAGAAACAGAGTACTGAGACGTTTGATACTGTTATTGCACTGGAGTAGGCGCTTGATATGAACTGTGTCCTTGATGCTGAGGACTATTTCCTTTCTTTTCATATCTCAAGAACTTTCTGAATCTATTTAGAAGCGCTAGTTCCTCATCCTCACTGATATTTGAACCTTTTTCCTTATTACCCGATTTACCCTTGATTGATGCTAAGAGCGCTCCAGACTCAATTATCGGACTACTCACAATATCATTGGCTGAATTCAACTCAAACTCAAATGCTTTGAGCTCTGAAAAAGCGTCTTCAAAAGTTAAACTATCCAAATTGCTCGATTCTCTCATAGCTGTTGTTTTCATCAAAAATCTACTAGGTAGACTTCTGAAAACCTGAACCACCATTTCTCTGTTTTGCAAATCCATTCCCAACTATGTAAGTTCCGTAACAAGAGCTGTGAATCTTATGTCCAATTGCTCTAGTGTCTCATTAGGTAACATCTTAAATCTGTTGAATTTTTCTTTAGCAATGGAGAGCTTATTTTCCTTGATCTGAGCTGATCCACCACAGATTATGGCCAACTTATCCCAAATTTCTTTAGTGGTATTACATGATTTAACTTTGTTGAATATATTGTCATTATCACCAATAGCTGTATAAGAAAATCATGCTTGATTTTCTTAACATAAACACATATAAACATGATAGCATACAAATTTCCCCAAACTTGAGCTAAACGAGGAACACATGACATGACAAAAATAGCAAACACATGGTGATCAATCATATGAATGTATTAAAACCACAAAGTACTACCCACATATAACTCCCCCAAAATTATCAATTGCTCGACCTCGAGCAATAAAAGGTCTAGGGTACGAAAAATATCATCAACCAAAAGGAGAAAACAAAAACAACTAACGAACTCACTTTCGTGGAGTAAACGATTGCGCTTAGCATGTGCAACAAGCCTTTAAACCTTTGAGTTACCTCAAAGGACGAGTTATAGTCTCGTAAGGGTTTGCAGACGATATACCCACAAAATCTAACAAACTTTCAATCCCAACCAAATGAATACATCTCAACATAATTAACAAGGATAAATGGCACAAAATCATCCTTTTACAGCTCACAAATATATATACATATCAACTACTTTTGCTCATGTGACACCAATACTGGAAAGACTCCATAGGGTGTAGTGAAAATAAATCTAAGGTATTATAGTCGAGAGGCATCCTTACCAAATTTTGGACATTAATCCCATATCTATCAATTTTATGATCAAACACAAAGCATAAGAATCATAGAAAATCTCATAGCCATTTAAATTTCATTATCTCGAACATTCAAACTTTCAATTCATATGAAACTTTTCAATTAACTTCGTTAAGGCTAGATCATGTGCAATGTTTTATTCCATTAGGCTTTCTATGGCACCCATATAACAAGTCTTAGATCAATGACTCCCAAACTAGATAGTTTTGGGGCATTAAGTGTAAAGACACTCCTAAGGATTTAATCACTCGAGTGTCAAAGACCACGAAATAAAACTAGATCCTTTAAACAATTCGTTTCTTTTTGGCTTGAGCTTAGCTCAAATTAGCACAATAGTACAGTATATAGGCATGGAACTTTTCACCTCCAGTACATATTAGCCTGACCACTTTTGGTCATACCAAACTTCAACCTTTTTAATTCATTGTTCAGCATAAAAAAATTACTACTCAACTTATAACCTTATGAGAAATCTAAGTTAATATTTCTGGGAAAAATTCCTTAAGTGTCTCAAGATAGTTATCCTCTCAACTCCTCTACCCTCGATTTATGTGCATTGCGAATCATCTAAGGAAATCATTCTCATCTAGGGTCTCCATGAGCAATTTCAAAGATATATATGTTCCATTAAATTCAATTTATTTCAAGAAATAGTGCCATTTTTCCAAGTTAATCAGTTTCAATGCATCAATTAGAAGGACTAAAAAAAATCATGCCTGATTTTCTTAACATAAACACATATAAACATGATAGCATACAAATTCCCCCAAACTAAAACTTAACATTGTAGGCTTCTCAAAACAATGGGGAATTGCTACTATAACATGCTCAATATACTTATCAAACAAACCATCAAGCATATGAAAGCATACATGCTAAAAGTGCATGCTAGAACACAACATAAAGAAACAAAGTAAACAAAACAAAAACAAAAGCAAAAAGAAAACAAAACTTACAAACTTGGGTTGCCTCCCAAGAAGCGCTTGTTTTAAAGTCACTAGCTTGACTTTATCGGGTCGGCTCAAGGAGGATGACGTATGAATGCTTTGTTTGTTCTCCACTCCACTCTCGGGTATCGATTCAATCTTTGGATATTGGTATTGAGGATTGGTCCATCGTGTGTGATAAATACCCTAGGTTGAGACCAAGCAATCATCCACTCACGAGTTTTTTTATGGTCCCTCAATACCTCTATTACCTTTTCTTGCCTATGCTTAGGATGGTATTGTGGGCTTTCTCCCAAGTTAGAGACAATGTCTCGTCGTTCTTCACCCATCACTTTGACATATTTCAGCTCCATCATGTATGGATGTTGAAGATTATTGGCTCGTTTTTCATGAAAGTGCTCAACACTAAAAGGATTAAAAATATCAATGTGTAAAGACAAATCAAAATCAATTAGATGCTCAAAAACCTCATAGTTATCGAAATTAACCATGTCATCTCCTACATTCAATAACAACTTACCATCGTCAGCATCAAATACCGATTTACCTGTGGCTAGGGAAGAAAGTAAAGAAATGTCAACACCCTCAGAAAGGATAGGAGTCGAATGCTCATCGTTGGAGGAATCTGCTTTCGAATTTTCCAACTTCATTTCATTCAACATCACAGTGTTGAATTCCTCCTTTTGATCTATCTCAGTGTTACCAAGCAATGCCCATGGTACTTTCTCAGATATGTCGCTCGTTAGTTGCTTGAGTTGATGATTCATCTCCTTCATTTCCCGCCGTGCGTCCTTCATCATAAAGTGGAGCTCTCCAATGGTGTTATCAAGTTGTTCCTCCGGAGTAGGAATTCTTTCTTGGTAATGTTGTGGAAAGAACCCTTGTGCATAACACGCTTCAATGACGTTTTGCAGTCATAATTGATTTTCCGGTAGTGTCATATCAGGAAAATTGCTATCCTTTGCGAATTGAATGACGCTTTGCAGCCATAATTGATTCTCCGGAAAGGTCATATCTGGAAAATTTCTAGCCATTGCGAGCTAAGAGTGTAAGAAAAAAAATAAAAATAATAATAATAAAAAATTTAATAAAAATAAAATAAATACTTAAAACTTGCAATAAAATCAAAAACTAAAATTAAACAAGTCCCCGGCAACGGCGCCAAAAACTTGACACGAAAAATCCTTACGTGTATTAAACAGCAAGTGGACTGGTCGTGTGTAGTAATAAAGTGGACAATAAAGTCCAGGTTGTCGAACCTCAAGGACTTGTATTTTAGTTTATGATTTTAAAGCAATTGAAGAACTTAAACTAAAACAAGAATTAACTAAAATATTATGGAAGTAAGATATAAGAAACAAGATGTCGAAATCAAGATAGCTATGGAAGAGAGCAACTAAGACACATGTGTTGGCATAAATTAATCAATTTTCATTATAAACATGTTCTCATATTATTAGACTAATGTTGCTTTGGTGGAAAAAACCTTAAATAATTACTACCTGATGTCTCGGCTGTAATAATCCTATGATTAATTGATGGTTCTCTAGATATGTCTATCCGAGAATCTAACCAACAATCATGCATTCAAGTTCTAGAATTTCCCCGGATTAATCCGGCTAACTGCACCTGGGAATCTCTACCTATCTCTAGGGGCAATTCCCTATTTTTTGCGGATTATGTGATGATCCTCTTTGCACCTTAAATTACCTTCTCTCGAACGAATCATTTAAGCAATAAATCATGCATATGGTAGCTAAGCATATGATGCATTCAAACAAGATCAAGACACAAAGCAACAATAGAATTAATATGAAAAACACAATTTATAACTCAATTATCATAATTTAGCCTCAACATGGCCTTAGTTCGAAGAATCTATTTCATCATAAAATATAAAAGATAGGAACTTAAATTAAGATTCATATTCATAGACAAAAATAAATCTAAATCTAAGAAACTCCCTCGTATTTTTTATGGTTGAACTTCGATCTTCATCTCTTCCATGCTTCTTAATTTCTTCACCTTCAGAGGTTCTTGATAATCTTCATAACTAATCTAAGGATGATGAAGATGATTATAGGATGTGTTTAGGCTCCCCCAATGGGGAATGTGTTTTCAAGTGTCTTTGTAGGATGGCATCCAATCCTTCTTTTATAGCCAAAAAAATTCACCAACCAAGAACATGTGCTTCCATTCTCTTTTCTTTCCACCTACCATTCTCTTGCTTTCCATCTACCAAGAATATGAACTACCATTCTCGTGTTTTCCACCTACCATTCTATTACTTTCCTCCTACCAAGAATGTGAACTACCATTCTCTTGTTTTCCACCTACTAAGAATGGGAGCTGTCACTTTCGTGTTTTCCAGCGCAGGGATAGTGTTTTATCCATAGAATTCTCCAACGACCTCCGAATTAGATGATTCAAGTTCCCATGTAAAGATAAGACATAGATCTAAAACTTTGTAGAAGGACACTTCATCAAATTCGGTCTCTAAATGTATCCAAATGGCGTTCCAACGTGGAGATTGTTTCTGATTTGGCGCCCAGGTGTGCGGAAATGGTACTAAAACATGATCTTGGCTAACTCCAATTTATTTCTTGCTTGTTTGGTCGTGGAGGTGTGAAGCATCTTGGCCTAAACTTGTTTTATACGTCGTTTTTCAGCCCGTTCTTCGATTGTATCCATTTAAGGTCTGAAATCACTTAATGCACGAATTAAATGCACATGTGGAAAGAATCAAGCGATAAATGAACCTAAAACATAAACGGAAAGGGGCTTAAAAACACGTAAAAACGACTCCTATCAGCTGTATATAAGGCGTTTCGACCAACATTGTCCAAATTTTCTCTTCGACGCTCATCAGTGGACCACTCTTGTTTAGGCTTCTCAACATAGCCATCTGGGGTTTCTTCCATGGCTCCAGGCGCACTGGTAAAAACCTTCAGAATTTGTGTTGGTCCATCTGAAATAATATCGCACATTTTGTCATCACATGAACAAAGGTATGTAAAAGCGTTGACCTTCCATGAGTCATAGTTTGACTCGGTCAACTTAGGAACTTTAGAAAAAACCATAAATAAAATTTAAAGCAACTATATTTGAAAGGGATCTAAACAAGTTGTTATGCTTGGAAATTTTAAAATTTCAACTTTAACCGCCTGATACCACTTGTTGGTCCCAAGTGGCATACGAAAGGGTCTAGAAGGGGGGCTTGAAGTCTTTTTTGACTTAAAAAATTTCGTATTAAAATGGTTTTGGACGCTAGAAATGTAGACGCTTGACTGAGCGTTTACTTAAACTACGGACGCTTTGGCTAAGCGTCTAATGAAGACAGTTTTAGAAAGTTAACTTAGACTTTAAGATTTGAATACTTTAACCAAATAGGTTTAGGCGTTTAGTTCTTTAAGTGTTAGCACAGTGGAATAATTTTAGAGTCTTCTCTTTTTGAAAGCTTTAGCGTCACAAGTAGTTCTTAGTTGCTTAGCGTTTGATTGTGTTTTACTTAATCAATTTATGCACTGATATGATAATAAGAGAATTGACCGCAAAGTAAATGACACAATATTTGTAAGGTTCATTGGGTGGTGTAATCTCATCTACGTCTTTCTTCTCCTTGATCACTTGGAGGCAATCCACTAAAATGATTCTCGAAGAATCACACAGAATCTTCTACAAATTAGGGAGAGATGGATGTCGATGACTTTAGCTCCTTGATCACACAGATTTCTGCTCCAAATCACTTCAATCCCCTTGCTTCTTTCACCCAGAAATAATGCAAGTATCCAACTTCGACTTCACACAGATCGCAAGGCTTGGATGTGTTTTTTTTTAAACTGTTTGTTTGATTTTGATGAAATTCAAACAACTGGAAATATCTCAATAGTAATGTAGGTTTCTTTAGAAAGAATGTTTGAGATATTGGTTGACTGTCTCAGGAATTGAAAAAAAGCAAAAAGAATATTTGCTTGAATATTCTAGCTTTTCTGAGAGTTTAAGGAATGAGACTTCAATGCAAAAGCAATTTGGCTTGGAATTGATCGGATATTTTGGCTTGTTGTTGAAGTCCTATTTATAGGTAATCTTAGAAAAAGTATCCGTTTGACACATGCACATGCGCGTGTCTCTCACTTCCGCGAGTCAACAGTTTTTTGTCCTTTTTCCTGAAAATCTGTTGCACAAAAGTTGGTGCTGCAGTCTGTGAAAGTTGACTGTCCAATAGGGTGGCTTCTCCGTACGTCTGAAAGTGATTATCACATTTAATGCTCTTATCAGCATTTAATGCATTTGAATTAAATGCCCGATGGCACTTAATGCACTGAGAATATTTGCATTATACTCCTTCTGGACTTAGAAATAAATTCAGGTGAAATCAGTCATTGATAGACGCTCATTCATCTTTGAATTACTTCTGTCCTAAACTGACGCTTGAAATAGCTAGTCTTCTGGACGCTTGGAATCTTCATCTTCATTCAGACTTCAGGCGCTTGAGTCGTCAAACTAAACTACTGATAAACTCACTCAAAAATCATCAGACGCTCAGTCTAAGAATACTTAGCCTAACAATATAGAACAAATTAAAGCAAAACCTATAAAGCCTATTACAAATCTAACGCTTCAAAGCATATACATGATTTCTAAATAAAATCAAACATACATGTTTTGGGGTCTAACATAAAATCCTAATTGTCATCATCAAAACATCTAACATGAAATTCCTAACAGGACTATTTAATTAATCAAGTAAGATTAATTAATTAATGGAACTAGTAGAGTCCAAGGGTTTCATTTAATTAGTAGATAAGGTAAAAAATTAAATAAGATTAATGTAATAATTAGGTAATAATAATTCAGGTTGGATTTTAATTATTATGGAATATTTGATTAAATAGTTGGACTATTCAATTAAATAAGGAGTCAAAAATTAAATCAACTACGATAAAAAATTTGGACTCTAAGGCCTAGAAGGGGCGAGGTGGCGGAAGAAAAAGGGGAGAGGATTTAATTCCTCTCCAAGTCTTGATCAAATTTAATCAAGGAAATATTTAGGAGAGGGAAAAAGGAATAACTTAGTTTGGAAGCTAATTAAGTTCCTTGTTTTTAGGAAACTCCTTAATAGAGTTTACTTAGGATTAGATGAAAGTCAAATCTTAGAGATTTGATTTCATCTTGACTTCCAAGTAAACTAAACCTAGGAGTCTCTCTATAAATATGTGTGTTAAGAAAAACACACACACAAACACTTTTTCACCCTAATTTTTGTTCTACACAAGAAGAAAAAGAGAGAGATTTTGTCTTCTATTTTCTTCAAGAAAACTCGCCCCTCACCAATTATTTCTTGACAAGGTTTTGCTCATGCATTGAGATTAACCTTTCACCAAATATTCCTACCTTCGTATATAAGCTTAGATTGGATCTAAAATAAATATATAGGCTAGCACCATATATAAATTTATTGGGAACTATACGGAGGTGTGGATACATCTTAGACGCAAGACGATGGGATCGCTTGAAAATACACGGAATAAAAACGAAGCTTGAAAATTGAAGAAGGGGCCGACAGTTTTTTCAAGGTTTTGAGTCAAGGGATTTTTGTTCGGGTTGATAGATCATAAACTTGTACGAGGGATTTAGCGCGAAAGGTATTTCGTGTTATAAGTTTTTCTTGTTGAATATTAGCTTGATTAAATCGGCAATGTAATCCTGTTTCGAGGTAGTTGTAAATTTTTAAATTCCACTGTGCTAACCTACCCTGGGGATTACCCAACCCAACAGTGGTATCGAAGCCTGGTTAGTTTAATCGAACTAATTTATGTGATTTATTATGCGTTATTTATTTTTCGTATGAATAAATTGGAAGCATCTTAAATCAGGATGCCTTGAGTTATTATTAATTGAATTTAGTTTGGGATTTAATCGTATAAAAAATTGAAATTTTTATGACGAATTTGGTTTCTCAAAAAACTATATTATTGGGTGATTTAGGTTGTTGGTGAGCTTTTAGGATTTGAAAAACACTTGTGGTGGGAAGTAGTGAAACAAACGAACTGAAAGGATTGAAAGTGGAGTAACAACCCAGCCCGAGGTGGGTTTTCAAAACCCGAGTGAAGCCCCCTGCCCAGCACGAATGGCTGGGCAGCATCGGGCTGAAACAACGCGTGTTGGGCACGTGCAATTTTGGGCTTGCGCTATTCACGTGGGTCAGGCCCGCAGGTGGGGCTGCCCAATCCCAACCCAATTTTTCGGTGTAATTAAAATTTTAATATTTTAATATTTTTAGAAATTAGATTTTTGAAAATTAAAATTATTTTTGGAAATTTATAATTTTGGAAATTATTATTTTTTTTCTTGGAAAATGATTTTTTGTGAAAAGTCCAAAGTATCCCAAATAAATTGCAATTTATTTTGAAGAAGAGGTAGGTAAATTTTGGATATCGCATAATATGTGGCTTGACATGATTTTATGTGATAGAATGAACTATGAGCCTAGTCTAGTCTTTGTTTTTCAATGTATGTAAGTTCTATGGATTGTAAAAATAGCCAGTTTGGCTTTTATTTATTTTTTCTTTAGATTAGTAGTTTGTATTTAGATATAGTCTATGCAATCATGAAGACGAAGAAAGAAAACGAAGTCCAATTGAAGACTTGTACGCAGTGGCGATCTATTGGAATACTTAGGTTATTTTTATTTCCTAGAAGTTCAGTCCACTTTGGCTCAGTGGGTTGATTAGGTTAGGGCTTGAGGTGGTTCATCCTAATTTACCACTTTGTGGATGGTTTATTTTTTTGTCTATATATATGTGATGTGTTGGAATGCATGCATACGATAGAAAACTAAACAAGATAAATTTAATCAGGTGAGACCAATATTTTATGTAATGCCATGCCTTTCATCATAAGTTGCAACATGTGAAACGCCGTTGAGGCTAGGTGAATCACTTATATAATTAGGGATTAACTTAGTCGAGATAGGTTGTGATTGTCACTAAGCATAGAGATGCTCTGTGGGATCTAATCACTCATTGTACATTTATATAATTGGGGCAATGAACTGAGAAGATTGACCATGGAATATTTTATGGGTTTGGTCTTACGTTGAAGTAGCATATTGGACACCAATATAATTGGGTCATATTTGAAAGACAAGATAAACAATCTTGAGAATCATCCAACGAGGTGGAAGGTCGGGCGAGGCTACTATCTAAATGGATCTATCACACTCTTATAATTGGGGTGACTTGATTAATTTAGATAGATCTCAAGCCAAATAAGGGAAATTAATTTTTCCTCGAATTCTATCTAGAGGGTGGTGGAATTTAGAAAAATAGTGGGAGCCTTGTACAATTAAAGACCAAATTATATAAGGACTTTATTTAGAATGAATGATAATATATCTGCCTCGTTGAAACTTTTATAGATCATTAAGTAAAATGGCTAAGAATCCACTATTTGCTATTCTTGAAACCAACAAGTTGACCGGGCCTTATTCTGCCGACTGGCTGGGAAACCTAAAAATTGTCCTTCAATCTGATAAGAAGGAGTATATCATAACGGCTGAACAGCCAGGAATAACTCCCGAGAGCACTGATGAAAATAGGAAGTACGCTAATCTATGGACTGATGACAATATCTAAGTGCGATGTCTCGTTATGACTTCAATGTCTAACGAATTACAAAAGCAACGTGAAAACATGATACTTGCATGGGATATTGTCACTCACCTAGAAAAGTTGTACGGGTCATACATCGGGGACCACGTCCAAGTGATCTGTCTGATCAATAAGTTGAGTGACTTGGACGTGGAACTCGAAGGTAACCTATGTGTCGATCTGGTTATGCAATCTCTTCCTCCTATGACCAATTTGTCATTAATTTTAACATGAACAACTTGAATGACTCACTCAATGAATTGTTGAACATGTTGATAACTGCTGAAACCACCATCAAGAAAGAAAAGCCTATGCTACTTGTGAGTTCTTCATCTAAATCCAAGAGAGGAAAGAGGAAGAAGAACAAGACCAAAGAGCTTAAAGGCACTGATGGTGTGAAGAAGACAAAAAAAGGTAAGAAAGCCAAGTCGGATGATTGCTTCAAATGTGGGAAGCCTGGTCATTGGAAGAATGACTGCAAGGAGCCACCAAAGGCTCAAGGTATGTTCTTTATTGAAGTTAACATTAGTGTTAACACTGCTTCTTGGATACTTTACACTTGGTGCAGGGGATGTTAAGAAGCAAGGCGCTAAGTAAAGGAGAGATAACCCCATGGATGGAAAATGGAGCAATGGTTGCTGCCAAGGCCATAGGGACCATCCACTTAGCATTAGGAAGTAGGATTTTGATTTTAAATTCCGTCTATTTTGTACCCGAGATAGAAAGAATTATCATATCTATTGCGTTTTTGGATTGAGAAGGATATCATTTTAAGATTCATAATAATAGTTGCTCTTTGTTTTATGAATCTAATCTTATTATAGAGTCAAAATTGCTAGATGGTCTTTATATAATTTTCCCAACTTATACTACTCACAATATTCAACAAAGTAACAAACCAAAACTAGATAATTCCATTCACTGGGTCAATGGCTCATGCAAGTGGAGGTTTGGACTTGGTCCACACTGATGTATGAGGACCACTTAGCATAAATGCTAGAGGTGGTTTTAGCTAATCCATAACATTTACCGAAGACTTCTCATAGTATGGTTATGTGTACCTTATGAGGTACAAGTCTGAATCCTTTGAGCAATTCAAAGAGTTTAGACATGAGGTAGAGAAACAAACTGGTAGAAATATCAAGACTCTTCGATCGGATCGAGGAGATGAATATTTATCCAATGAGTTTCTGGATTATCTAAAAGAGAATGGGATTCTCTCACAGTGGACTCCTCCTAGAACGCCTCAATTAAATGGGGTAGTTGAGCTAAGGAATCGAACTTTGTTAGACATGGTTCGATCCATGATGAGTCGCACTGGACTTTCTTCTTCAATGTGGGGCTATGCTTTGACGACTGCAACCTATATGTTGAATAGGGCACCATCTAAGAGTGTGCTCAAGGTTCCTTATGAAATGTGGAATGTAAGACACCTTCATATAAACACCTAAGGGTGTGTGAGTGAGCTGCTTACGTCAAACAGCAAGTGAGAGACAAACTGGATTCGAGATCCACAATGTGTAAGTTTGTGGGTTATCCGAAAGACTCTTTTGGATAATACTTCTACAATCCCTTGGAAGAAACCATGATGGTTTCAAGGAATGCGACCTTCTTGGAGAAGGATTTCCTATTAGATGGGAATAACAAGATTGTAGAACTCGAGGAGACTCAAAAAGTTGAGACACCTCAAGAACCACAAACGAACTTGCCTGATACCACACAAGAAGCGATTCATAAAGAACAAGACAAAAGTACACAACCTCTGAGGAGATTTGAAAGGATTCCAAGGGCATCCGAGAGATGGGTCGGCCATTTGCAAGAAAGTAAGTCAGAGGATTCCCTTTTGGACTTAGATCTAAAGAGTTATAGGGAAGTGATGCTGGACGTCGATACAGAAGGAAGGCTAGAAGTTATGAAATCCGAGATGGACTTTATGCACTCCAACAAGGTTTAGACCTTGGTAGACCTGCCAGATGGGATTAAATCCATAGACTGCAAGTGGGTTTACAAGCGAAAGGTTAGAGCTGATGGAGAGGTGGCGACCTATAAGGCGCGCCTCATGGCGAAAGGGTTTACTCAAAGACAAGGTATTAACTATGAGGAAACCTTCTCACCAATGGCGATGTTGAAATCTATAAGGATGCTTCTAGCATATCTCCATATTTCAATTTTGAAATTTGGCAAATGGGAAAATTATTTTTTTAGTCCGTTAACTTGGCCTCCTTTGCGTTTTGGTCCGTTAACTTGACACCTTAAAATTTTGGTTCGTTATCTTGGCATTTTTTTAATTTTGGTCATTTCCACTGATTTAGGGATAAATTGCATCTTAATATGGGGATAAATTGCAAATGGAGGGAAAATTGGAAATTGCTGATTTGGGGGAAATTCATTAAAAAATTGAAAAAATTCATTAAAAAATTGAAAAAACCCAAATAATTTATTAAAAAATTGAAATTCAAGAAAACAAATTCTTTGGATTAAAGAAAAAAATTCATTAAAAAAATGAAAAAATCAAAAAAAATTCGTTAATTTTTTTTTTAATTTGAAAAATTTGAAAAAACCGAAAAAATTCATTAAAAAATCAAAAAAATTGAAATCAGAAAAAAAAATCCGAATTTTATTTTTGGATTTCTATTATTAGATTTTTTTTAATGAATTTTTTCGGGTTTTTCAAATTTTAAAAAAAATTTAATGAATTTTTTCAATTTTTTAATGATTTTTTTTCAGTTTTTTCATTTTTTAATGAATTTTTTTCTTGAATCCAAAGAATCTTTTTTAATGAATTTCAATTTTTTATGAATTTTTTCGGTTTTTTCAATTTTTTAATGAATTTTCCCCCAAATCAGCAACTTCCCCCCAATTTTCCCTCCATTTGCAATTTATTCCCAAATTAAGATTGAATTTATCCCCAAATCAGTGGAAAGGACCAAAATTACAAAAAATACCAAGATAACAGACTAAATTTTTAAGGTGCCAAGTTAACAGACTAAAACGCAAAGGAGACCAAGTTAACGGACTAAAAAAATAATTTTTCCTTTGGCAGATGGATATTAAAACTACTTCCCTCAATGGAGAAATTGAGGAGGAAATATATATGCAGTAGCCAGAGGGTTTTACATCCAAGGAGAGTGAGCACAAGGTGTGTAAACTCCAGAGGTCCATATATGGACTAAAATAAGCTTCTTAAAGCTGGAACAAATGATTTGATAATGTCATACAGGAGTATAGATATGTTCAAAATGTTAATGATGTGTGTGTACAAGAACGCTAGTGGGAGTGCGTTTACCTTTCTAGTACTTTATGTTGATGATATCCTATTGATCGGAAACGACATAGGTATGACGCAGTCAACAAAGTATGGTTGTAAAATCAATTCTCCATGAAGGATATGGCAGAAGCTTCCAACATACTCGGTATAAAGATATATCGAGAAAGATCAAGTAGGATGATAGGACTCTCCCAATCTTTTTACATAGATCGAGTGCTAAAGAGATTTAGCATGGAAGAATCCAAGAGAGTATTCTTGCCTATGAGACATGGAATCACTCTTTCCAAGTCTATGTGCCCTAAGACTGAGAGGGAAAGAGAGAGGATGTCTCACATACCTTATACATCCGCCATTGCAAGCATTATGTATGCGATGATATGTACAAGGCCTGTTATATCTTATGCACTTCGCGTGTGCAGTCGCTAGTGAATCCCGGTGAGGAGCACTAGACTGCCGTTAAAATAATCCTCAAATATCTTAAGAGAACTAAGGATTTATTTTTGGTATACGGTGGAGAAGAATTGGAATTAGAGTGCTACACAAACTCCAGTTTCCAAATTGATATTGACGACTCGAAATTGATTTCTAGTTTTATTTTTCTGCTTAATGGTAGAACAGTGAGTTGGAAGAGTTCCAAGAAACCAATTATTGCTGATTCAACCGCTGAAACGGAATATATTGCTGCCTCAGAGGCAACAAAGGAAGTTGTTTGGATAAGGAACTTCATCCACGAGTTGGGTGTCATTCCATCTATTGTTAACTCGGTACCGGTGTACTGTGATAACAATGGGGCTATTGCTCAAGCAAAGGAGCCAAGGTCTCATCAGAAATTCAAGCACATACAAAGGTAATATCATTTGATCAGAAAGATCATTGGGAGAGGTAACATTCAACTGGAGCGTGTAGACTCGGTAGATAATATAGGAGACCCACTCACCAAACCCCTTAGTCAAAAGGTGTTTGATGGACATCTAGGAAAGATGGGCCTTAAATACATGGGCAATTGGCTCTAGGGCAAGTGGGAGATTGTTAGAGTAGATGTTCGGCGCGCCAATTTTTGGGCACCATTTCTGTGTAATAAACTCTATGAGACAATCTTTTCTTATAACTAAAGTCATTTTTATTATGGCATTCTTTGTTCTTTAATTGTTATTATATGCTTAGAACGTAGTCCCTTGAATCACACATGACTATGGGACATCATCGAACATCGGGAATGACGATGATGGAATATGTCTCTAAGGTCGTGATTCTTAAAAGGTTCCAAGTCATTAAAGGGTCTATCAAGATGAGGGATATTGACAAAGACCAGAAAGACTTGCTTGTGCACATAGGTTCTTAGAGAACGTGCCTCGTTCCATAGACATAGATGTGCATGAGGGTTCTCATTTAGGATAATGAGTGAACTGAACAACCCTGCCGAAAATTCCAAAAATGGTTATCCTTATCAAATATGGAATTTCCTATAATCACGTAGGCATAAGAGTAATCCTTATAGACCTGAGGTTCCATTGGTTACTTTGAGCATAATTGATTATACTTTGACTTATCTCATGATTCCTTCACGAGTCGTCATATGGGATATTTTGGGTATAGTATGATTATGTGTCAAGGTACATGAGAAACCAAGATGGGATCCATCACTGATTTAGCGAATCAGACATTTCTTATGTTTTGCTTATTGAGTCGATTCAAGGAATCTTTGGCCAAAGTATGGCAATCCAAAGAGTCAGAGTGTTTCCTCGTTTGGATGGCAAGAACCGATATCATACAATGAAGGAGACATAGAGATTGGGTCTTAAGAGTTTCGACTAAGCCATTACTCGAGACACCAATCCGAAAAATTTGATGGAGGGATCTTACTTATGCGAGGATCGTGGTTATGACAGGTTAAGTGTCTTGATATCGTTTATGTCTAGGTCATCGAGGCCCGTTGCTAGATAGTAACCTCGATTTGTAAGTGCCATGGTATTATGGGTAATAATTCATGGTCGGATTAAATCCAGGAAAACAAAATTCCAAGGAATCCAAAAAATGGAAAAATTGGATCTATGTTCAACGGATCACACCTAGACAGAAAAAATATTTTGTTTTGGTTCGGCATATCGTCATATATGAAATTTAATCTAGTACTTTCTAAATATAGGAAGATACAATGGCACTTTTAGAAAGTGTACTTACTACTAGAACATGAATGAGCCTAAGGGATCACACACTTACTCCTAAGGTTCCTGGTTATAAGGTATGATTAATCAACATTGAAAATTGAAGTGAAATTAGGAAAGTCTAGGACTTACCTAAAATGGAATATTAAGTAATTGGTGGAAGATCAATTAATTGGACTATTTAATTAATCAAGTAAGATTAATTAATTAATTGATCTAATAGAGTCCAAGGGTTTTATTTAATTAGTCGATAAAGTCAAAAGTTAAATAAGATTAAAGAAATAATTGGGTAATAATAATTAAGGTTGGAGTTAATTATTATGGAATATTTAATTAAATGGCTCGCCTATTTAATTAAATAAGGAGTCAAAAATTAAATCAAGTAAGATAAAAATTTTGGACTCCAAGGCCTAGAGGGGGAGGATTGGTGGACGTAAAAGGGGAGAGGATTTAATTCCTCTCCAAGTCTTGATCAAGTTCGAATAAAGAAAATAGTGAGGAGAGAGAAAAAGGAATATGTTGGCTTGGAACCTAAGTTCCTTGTTTTTAGGAAACTCTTTAATTGAGTTTACTTAGGATTAGATGAAAGTCAAATCTTGGAGATTTAATGTCATCTTGAATTCCAAGTAAACTAAACCTACGAGTCTCTCTATAAAAATGTGTTTTACAAAAAACACAGACACACGCACTTTTTCACCCTAATTTTGTCCAACACAAGAAGAAAAAGAGAGAAATTTTGTCTTCTATTTTCTCCAATAAAACTTGTGTTGAGATTAATCTCTCACCAAATATTCCTACCTTCATATATAAGCTTAGATTGGATCTAAAATAAATATATGGGCTAGCGCCATATATATATTTATTGGGAACTATACGGAGGTGTGGATTCATCTTAGAGGCGAGACGATTGGATCACTTGAAAATATAAGGAACAAAAACGAAGCTCAGAAATTGAAGAAGGGGCCGGCGATTTTTTCAAAGTTTCGAGTCAGGGGATTTTTGTTCGTGTTGATCGATCAGAAACTTGTACGAGAGAAATAGTGCAAAAGGTATTTCGTGTTATAAGTTTTTCTCATTTTATATTAGCTCGATTAAACCAGCCATGTAATCGTGTTTCGGGGTAGTTGTAAATTTTTAAATTCCAATGTGCTAATCTGCCCCGAAGATTACCCAACCCAACATTTTCGTTTGGAAGTAGCTTAGTAACTTATGCTCTCTTGTCTCCACCTTTAGGATTGATAAAATAGACCACATTTATTTGCAAAATTTCAAGCATGATTTTTTTTTTGGCTTACCAAGCTTCAATGCTTTTTTTGGTTTAGAGATCATCGGTGAAAAACCAATTTTCAAATTCACCCTTTTTTCATTCGTTTTAAATTCATAATGGTTTACTTCAAAGATACTTTATTTGTCTTTTTTCAGTAAAAAATAAATAAATAAATTTGGTCATCCTTAAAGTTGACAAACCAACCCGTGGAGAAATATAATTCTAACTGTTCATGCTCTCCTTATTGGTTGAGAGGTGAGACAATGGCCGAGATTGACAAGTTTACTCTACATGCAAGAAAGAATGGTCTCAATTCAAGAAGTCTCTCTCCGTAAAACAACAATTGAGGGACCACATTATTAATGAAGGCAAGGCAAATTGGGGTTGTGACGATGTTCAATTTGCTGGTGAATTTCATTGTATCAAAGGGTATTGGGAGCCAGGGGTGGACGAAAGTGTATACAAGGGGCAGTGTCCCCACTGGGAAAAAATTTAATATATAGATATTTTTTAATTTTAATTCATAAATTAAATTAGTGCTCCCACTCAAATTATCAAATGCCTCCCCCTTTTGAAAAATTATTTTTTTACCTTACAAATTTTTTTATACTTGAATTTCGCCCCCCTTCAAGATCGAAAAATATCACGTTTTCTCCCTTTACTTTGAGTTCGCCCCTCCAAACCCAAAATCCTGCCTATAACAAAAGAGATATAAGAGTATAAATTATGTCAAAAGTTGTAATTGAACTTAATTCCTTATTATATTTGCCCCCATAAATATAGCGTACCGTAACGCAGGGGTTAACAAATTCTATACTTATATCACAACAATCTCGCCCCTGGGTAAAATTCCTGATGCCCCCATTGACAAAAAATTCTAGATTCGCCACTGTTGGGAGCGGGCAGATGTCATCCTCGGCCAATGCAGAAATAAATTGAACTATTGCAAATCACATTAAATCTATGCATCTTTTTTTTTACTTTATCTTTTAAGTTATGTGCATGATTGATTTCTAACACTAATATTGTCATTTCTAATATACGATAAGAAATGCATTTTCCTCCTTCAAGTAGGAACAGAATTTTTAAATATTTTCTGTATATAATTTGTAATCGTTTGACTGGTATTTCAACAACATTTTGATATAGATCAACCCATATTTTAAAAATTCGACTGAAAATGAAATAATTGGTTAATATCACAATCATACTTATATATATATAATGGAAAAGTTCATTAGTCGGTCCCCCAGTTATATGACTAATTCGATTTTGGTCCCTCAATTATCGCTCATCAAGTGTGGTCTTTGTATCTAAATTTTTGTCAAATTTGTAATTGGTGGGGTTAATTAAAATGTCAAAAATTACATCTTGCACTCCATAGGTACAACTTTTGACACTTTCCACCCAAAAAAGAATAATTGTCAACTTTCACCATTTAATCACAATTTTATTGACAATTTTACATCACAATCCACTTCTCTTCCATATCTACGGCTTTACTACAGTATTCAAAACAACAAAATGCAAAAAATAAGATGTTAGGGAGAAAGACAAATATTTTTGTAATTGATCATCAGCATTTCAAATTGTATATAGCATATTTCGTTCTCCCACGAGTTAATATTTGTTTAAAAAATGGCCAAGTAGTTGTTGCAAATGGGGTTATCTACGTCTCATTGAGATAATTGTTGCTAAATCAAGGCAGGAAATAGAATTTTGTTGACAAGAATATTTGCTAATTTATTGCACGATTTGTAATTACCTCTCAGTTATTCAAATCCCTCTAATTTCTCTCACAAAGCAACAAAATATCATGTTTGTTTCTAGAGCCACTACAAAAAAATGGCTTAGCTCCAACTTTTTCTCTTCTTTTTACAAATAGTGAATGAAGCAATAAGATAGAGATAAATAAATTTGTCTCCACTCTCTCTTTCTCTCTAAAACTGTATTTTGAATTTGTATACATTCTCTTAGTCCTCTTTACTATTTTAGTTTTTGTTCTTTCTTCTATCTTTGATGATTTTCTTACTTGTGGTTGTTTTGTTTGCAGCAACTATTTACAGTGACGAAAATGAGTTTTGGGAAGTGTAAATGATCGAAATTACAATAAAAAGAGACAAGAAACCATCACAAAGTAATGGTGAATTGCTAATTATATCTTCAACTTTGAAAAATTAAGATAAGAGGTGAAATTTGTTAGTTTTTCTTTTTTGGTGTGAAAATTATCAAAATTTGTGCTTCTGGGGTGCAAAATGTAATTTTTGACATTTCAATTAACCCCAACAGTTATCAATTTGACGAAAAATGAGACGAAAAGACCACATTTGATAAAAATATGGTAGTTCAGGAACTACATATGATGATCCGTGTAATTGAAGGACCATAATTGGATTAAGCGTATAATTGAGGGAAAAAATGAAATTTTCCATATATATCTAATCTATCTAACCCCTATATAAATGTGTGAATAACTCAATTGCTTGTTCCATTGTGAAATGACTTTCATGCACATCCTTACTATTAATAATTAATAATTGAATTTATTAAGTAAAAGAAATCATTGAGTAGTAGGAGTCCAATTACATTAAGAGGAAAATAGTAGAAAACTATTTAGTATAAGGAAAAAAAATAGATTCCTACTTTCTCTAAAATATTAACACCAAAATAAAATAGATTTTTACCCACAATCACCAACAAAGAAGAAGAGCAATTTTACGCCCACAACTAACATTTCAACTTAAATAAAAGGTTGATTATTCATTTTGATAATCTTAAATTACATTAAAAAAAATTATATTTAGTAATTAGCCAAACATTGTTATTAGTGTGAGATCATTATTTTGAGTGAGTTGATTTGAAGATAAAAAAATAATTTTGAGAAATTATATCTTATTCTGACATTCCAAAAAGTAAAAAAGAAAGTAATAACTATGTGACCCAGACGCCTATTCTGATAATTGTTACGGAATATAAAATGTTGGTACAAATGAATTATCATATTTTAGTGAGAATATGATATATTTATTTAACTTAAAAGGACTCATAAAATGAGAATTCTTATGTAATAATATGTTTACAACTATTTTTTAAAAAATAGGGATAATTACACTCACACTCCGTCAATGATGGGGTAATTACACAAACCTTCCCTCACTAATTGATAATTACAAACACACCCCTTCATGTTAAAGATTTCTTACAATTGCACCACCTGTAAACCTTACAAATAGACCTCCTGAGGGGCATGTTAAAGATTTCTTACAATTGCACCCCCTGTGTGTAGCAATTCTTACAATTGCACCACCTGTAAACCTTACAAATACACCTCCTGAGGGGAGGTGTTTGTAATTATCAATTAGTAAGGGGAGGTTTGTGTAATTACCTTATCATTGAGGGGGTGTGAGTGTAATTATCCCTTATATTATAATATAGAGTATACTCTTATATGTCACTGCATATAGAAACATGAAATTTTAGATTATATTTACACCACTATTAAAAAGCATGATAGGATAAGTGAAATTATAAATCTATTTGTGTGAATCATGATGAACAAAAATATTTGGCTGTGACAAATTAAGAAAATACGTAGATTGGTGAAAGCATGAAAATGCTAACAAATAAACACTAATATTCTAGTCAAAAGTTCATTTTGCATTATATTCAAATAGATCAAAGTATTGCATGTGCTAAAACACATCTTAAGTAAAAGGTTGAGTAAGGAAAAAAGTCTTTCTTAGCAATATGAAACTATTTAGTAGAAGAAAAATAAATTTTAAGTTTCCACGTTGTCGAAATTGTTTAAACAGTTTGTTTAAACGATTTAGTTATAAATGGGAAGAAGTAACAAATAATATTATAGAGTTCTTGAAATTATATTTTTAAATATGAAATATTAGAGATAAGTTGAGAGGAAAATTAATACAAAAGTTTACTGATGTACGATAATACTCATTCCATCTTAATTTTAAAGGTCTATTTTTTACCAAATGAGCTACTAAGTTCTTAAATGATATAAATGTAAAAAAAAATAGAATTTAATATTATTAGTTGTAATTAATGTCAAATGATTATTTTAAGTGAGTGATTTAAAAGGAAAAAATCATTTTAAGTTGAACCTTGTTTTGGCACTCCCAAAAAATAAATAAGAAGTAAAAAAATTATGGTGTACATGCAATACTATGATTGATACTAAAAAATAAGTGTATATGAGGTATTTAGTACATTTTTTGTTAGATGTAGACAAGGACATAAATCAAACCTATCGCATGTTTGCATAAATGAACTATCACTTTATATATCTAGAAGTTTATATTACTTGAAGTTATTAGAAAAATAACAAATAAAAAAATATGCTTGATAATGAAGTCATATTGACTCAAAAAACAAAAAAGAAAATAAAGTCATATAAATAATTTTAGAAAAAGTATGATGTATTCTGGTAATTTGGTAAAGTCTCATGGATGCACGTATTCATAAATAATATGATATTTATAATTATTTTATTTTTAATATCTCATAATAAAGAATATACTTTATGTGTTACTACATACATAATATGAGGATGGATATTACGTTTTCATCATTATTACAAAGTGTGATAGGATGAAAGAAATTAAATCTACATTTAATTTAGAAAAAATTACAGACATGAGTATCCATATGTAATCTATTGTTTACATTTATTTTATCTTTATAATCTCATAATAAAGAATGTATTTAGTGTTACTGCATGTAGAAATAAGACAAGTAGTATATATTCTACACGGGGACGGAACGGAGTAGGAGGGGGGTCACCTTTGAAAAACTAAATTTTTTAGATAAAAGTAAAGGAATCTGCTTGTGTGAAGCAAAAAAAAACAATGTTACTAGTAACTAAGGAAAGTTACATAGACTGATGATCTATGCATACATCATAAACATGCTAGAAAATAATACTAATATTATTTTATCAAAAGTTTAAATTTTAAAAATAGATTTAATTAAATACACATGGTGATGATATAGGACTATAAAACAGATGAGTAAAATGTATTAAGTAGACACTACTATATAATTGATTATTCTCTTAAATAATTATTAATTTGCCAATAAACTAGACATATATATTTCAATTTAACTTTTCATCCAATTATCACCTGCAGGGCACGTGATACATTATAATATATATATATATATATATAATGTTTGACAATGATAACAACTATGAATGTGACACATTTTTTTTTAATTTCCTTTTTATCTCAACTGGGAATGACAGTATAGCTTATCCCCACATCCACCCACTCTCTCACTGGGATCCAGTTTCCGTCAGCTCTTCACGAGAGGGCAGGCTATAAAAGACATACTCAGAATTTTACACTCAAAATAAAGTAAATTTACTGAGTACCTTTTATCTTTCTCTTGCAGAAGAATAGTCCAGAAACAATTATGCCACAATCATTTTCACTGGATATATCCCTGGCTGTAAATCAAAGCCTTTTCACTTTTCTTTCTCTAACCTTTTTGCGACCATATTAAGCTAGATTCTCTCTCTTTTACTATCACCTTTTACTTTTACATACTCGAGTGTTGCTGTTTCCACTGGTGCGTCAATATGATGGGGCATGCACTTATTTTCTTATACCTTATATAAAGTATTGTCTGCTTTAATCGAAGACTCATAAATTTATACTTAAAAAGCGTCTGGCTTTGGAAAAAGGAGCTTGAGGCTTATAAGTATCCCAGAATTCTCGTCTTCCGCCGGTGTGAGAAGTAGTTACAGACAAGTCACTATCATCCTTCAATTTATATTATAATTCTATTTGACCACGAATATTGATTAAATCTTAGGAAACTTACAGTATAATATACGACTTGACCTTGGCTAGCATGCAGCATTACGACGGATAACAAAAGTAGTTAGTATCTAAATATTTGCTTTAAAAAATTATTGGACAAGAGTCAAAGAGTTTTTTCATTTGAGATCTCAGCTCATCAAAATTCAGAATTCAATGATAAATTTGCCCTTTTTCATTCCTTTAATAAACTTGTACGCGATGTTCCCAATAATTATACTATATAAATTGATAAGACTTGGACTTTCAAGTAGGACAACAAATCACTAACGATATCTGCATATGTAGTAATTCTACTGAAATCATTCCCCTAGAATGTTGCGTCCTACAAGATATTCATTTTTTAAGTGTATTTAAATTTAATTATTCTGGGCAATCAAACCACTTTAAAGAACTTTCAAGCTAGCTAGAGATTGTTTATGTATGTGGAGTAAATCGAGTGTGCTGCTCTCATTTCACTATTGATGTTAGATCATATAAACCGCAGATTCGGAATTACTGTTAAAAAATTACTTGTTCTATGATCGAGGGGAATAGAGCAATACATACCACTTCGATACTAAGTAATGCTTGGGGAAAAAAATATCTCTGATATACACGTAATAATCAAGGATCCATTATGATCCGGGTAGGGTCGACCCTACGACTCAAACCATCATGTCAATTGACTACAAGACAGGTGGCAATATATGGAATGCCCAAATACCGCATCATGAATAGTGACCATCTGGCTAATATAAATATCTAGGAACCAACATTTTTTATTTTGCATTCTAGCCCACGCGATTCACCTCTTATTTACTCTACCTTAAACCTCGTATTTATCATTTCATTCCAGGCTACTCAATGTAGGTTTGATTATAATTGAACTATGTCAGACTTGATCCTACATAATTAGCTACGTAGGCAACTTAACTTAGGTCAGTTCCAGTATATGATATAATTTGACTAGGTTCTAGTTGGTGACACATTGAGGCCATCAACATGGTTCGAATTATCCAGTAAAATTCGAGCTAAATCAAGTGAGTAAATTTGGAATCCACTGGACCAAATAATAGACATTAACGATATCTTAAATTAAATCAACTATATCATCATATATAATTTAACGGCACATAATACCCCACGAAGCCACGAGGATGACAGAGTGTGACAGGAGAGAGTGTGGTCCAATTGAGTCCATGACCGACCGACTATAGAGAAGTAGCAAGCAGCCGTGCAAGATAAGGAGAGAGAAACACACACAAAATAAACATAAAAATTATTATTTTTATTCTCTCCCTTTTGAGCTAAGCTATGCTAAGCTAGGTTTTCATGGCTTTTTCCACAACATGCAAGCAAAGAAAATCTCTGCCACAACTCCTAGTTTCTTTTGTTCTCTTTTCAACTTTGTTTTGAGAGAATCCTTCAGCCTTTTTTTATCAATTTTCAGCTAAAATCCTTTGTTTTTTTCTATCTGTTTAATTTGGTCAGTAGTGAACACATTCATACATATAAAGCTCACCAACTTCTGCATCAGCTTTTTGAGCTTTAATCTCATCTATTTCATCATTTCTCCTTAATTTTGCTTCAAATTTGAGACAAAAAAACATGATGTCTGATGATGGGTTTTCTTCTGTTCCTCCTTCCATTAGAGGGTTCATTCAAGATCCTATTCCTAACCCCACCCCCACCCCCCTCAACCCTATTAATCATCCAAACCCTAATTCAAATCCTTCTTCCAAGAGAAAAAGACTGCCTGGAACACCAGGCAAGTGGACATATATATATATATACATGTTTACATACACATACATATATATGACAGTACTGTTTTATGCTAATTTCTATATGTTATACAGATCCAGATGCAGAAGTGATAGCACTATCACCAAAGTCTCTAATGGCAACAAACAGATTCTTATGTGAAATCTGTAACAAGGGTTTCCAGAGGGACCAAAACTTGCAGCTACACAGGAGAGGCCACAATCTGCCATGGAAGCTCAAGCAAAGAAACAAGAATGAAGTTATAAGAAAGAAAGTTTATGTTTGCCCTGAGAAAAGCTGTGTGCATCATGACAGTTTAAGGGCACTTGGAGATTTGACAGGCATAAAGAAGCATTACAGTAGAAAACATGGTGAGAAGAAATATAAGTGTGAGAAATGCTCAAAGAAATATGCTGTTCAATCTGATTGGAAAGCTCATAGTAAGATTTGTGGGACTAGAGAGTATAAGTGTGACTGTGGAACAATCTTCTCCAGGTACAATATATATATTAACTTCTTCAATTAATATATATATATATATATATATATATATATACACACACACACACACTTTCTCTGTCATATATATCTTCTATATATATATAGCTTCATTTATTGCAAGTATTCTATGATGATTGTTGAGAATTAAATGCACATCATCATGAATTTAATGAGACGTATGACTATGGTCTCCGTACAATAAACTTATTTTTGAATCTTTAATTTAATTTGATTTTTTTTCTTTTTGTTTTTTTTGGTGTTTCACCTTGTATATATTTCATAAAACTGCTATTTCAGATTGCGTCCGGATTGAAAGATTTGAATTTGAAAAAATTATTTCAAATGACTCTAGATGGACTTGAAATTTATAACTTCAAATCGGTTAACCTAAACACAAATTCGATTTTCGATTGTATAACTTCATATTTCATTTCTTGTTGCAAGGTATATTAATGTGTGACACATGTTTGAGAATTGATTTTGCTACCAACTGATTTGGTAGGGATCAAATTAACATGTGTCACTCGTTCGTTATTTTGCAATATGAGATGCAGTAGGAACCTGTAATAGAAAATCCTTTTGTCTAAACACAAGCTAAGAGTATTTTGGTTGAATTGAGTTTGATGTTTGTTTTGATCAACAGAAAGGATAGCTTCATCACACATAGAACCTTTTGTGATGCATTAGCAGAAGAAAGTACAAGGTTCACTCCACTTCCATCATCAAATTTGAACTTCAGAAATGAAATAATGAACAATAGTGGGATAAACAATCTTCAAGATGCTGCTGCAGGAAGCTCCCAATTTTTCAGTGGAATAAATCATCAACAGCTCAATCTTGATCACATGCAAAAATCCAGGCTCCCTCTATGGCTAGACATGAATGCAACTTCTCATCATCATCTCAAGTACCCCATTCAAAATAATCCACCTAATTCTTCTTCTAATAATGCTTTCTTGGTGTCAAATTTGGCTTCACAGAATCAGTGGTTCAACAGAGACAAAGATGAATCATTTATGAATGCTTCATCATCATCTGGATTACCAAGATCGGTGCTAAAAGACGAAGACGAAGAAGGAGAAGAAGACAAGAACGGAAATTTCTCACGAAACATGATAAGTCCGCTTTATTACAATAACAACAATATTAGCCATCAGCATGAAAGCAATACAAATCATTCACCAGCTGCCATGTCTGCTACTGCATTACTACAGAAAGCAGCTGAAATGGGCTCAACTAGGAGCAACAACAATTCTCCAATATTTGGCAATAATTTTGAGTTCATGGGCTCTTCATTTTCCAACTTCAATTCTTTGAACCAAACCAAAGTTCATCAAAATGTTGGGGAGAATGAGGGTTTGAGTGGATTATCTGCTTCGTCTCTGACGACCGATCACGGGTTGCTGCTAAGTGATATAAATTCAAATACTCCATTGATGGGCAGTTCGTCAAGAAGCGAAGCTGAAAAAACTGATCTCACAAGGGATTTTCTTGGAGTGGGAGGAAATGGAAACATGCAAAATTTCTACCAAGAAAATATTGAGATGGACAAGTTTGGTTCAATGGAGATGAACCAATACAGTAGAAATCAATGAGTGGTAAACAAAGTGATTTACAGGGAAATTAAATTAGAAGACAAAAAAAAAAAAAAAAAAGGCATCCCTAAGGAGTACTGCAAGACTTGCAATTAAACAGAAGAGATCTTGTGAAGTGTCAGAGGAGTGTTGAGGGTCCACTGCAAGAGAAATGACAAAAAGTGAGTTGGGAGTCACAAGACAGAATAATTTGGTATTTACTATTAGTGCATGGGGAAAGTTTTGCTGCATTTTCTTTTTGTTTTTTTGTTCTAGGGTTTTAATTATATATATGGACCACGAAAACGTGTGAGCCAGTGAATGTGATTACTTATAACTTATCAGTTATTATGCATGTTGACTTATGTTTAAACTTTTTTTTTTTTAAATTCAAAAGGAATGCGATATCTTGCCTATCTAATTTTTTGATAGTTAAGATACTGAGTCATAAAGATGTGGCAGCCTGAATTCAAACCCAAATGTGGGAGGTGGATACCATTAGACCAATAAATATTAGGTCACCTATGTTTAAGCTTTAAAGTGATCAGATCATGCATAATATGTGTTATACAGATCTGCTTGAAATATTTACCAATCCCTTGTCATAATTAATATCTAGGCGACCCTTCAAAGGAACACTCGTTCCTTGAGTTTAATGGATTTGTTGACCAAATGGGAAAATTGCGGTTTTCGTCTTATAAGTTAGATTGATTTCATTTTTAGTGTCATTGTTTACAGGTGTACTACATTTAGTAATTAGTTCCATAACTCTTTTAAAAAAATTATGTTAGTCCCATTTAAACTTCTTGTCAAAAAATTTATGGATTTCGTTAGTGAACAGTAATTTTCAGTCGATTTCTTTGGGAACCTACATTCAAACACTTGGGGGTCACTCAAAATCTTCTTGGAGTTCAATCATGTTATTTTGAAGACAAATCGACATGAATGGAAAGATTTCTGATTGAAAAATAACATAACATTTAGTCGACAAATAAAGGATTATAGAGTTTAAACTTCATATTGAAAAAATTGCATGTTTCGACCCATAAGGTTGCCCCATTTTACTTTTTGTCTCATTCATTATGAATTTCTCACATTTAGTCCTATAGCTTTTAAATGTTTCACATATAGTCCCAATTGAAATATCCGTCCAAAAGTTAACAATCAACTCTGTTAATCAATATTTTGACAATTTTTTGGGAGAATTAATTTGTTAATGCACTCACATACGAATTATATTCAATATCACGTATCATTTACGTACAAAATCTCCCAAAAAAACGGTCAAAATGGTGACTAACGGAGTTGACCTTTGGACGAAAATTTCAATTGAGACCATATGTGAGAGATTTTGAAAGTATGGGATTAAATGTGAGAAATCTGTAACGAATGAGAACAAGACTAAAATGGGACAAAGTTATGGGACGAAAAATATAACTTTCTCATTTCATGTTCTTTTGATCTCATCAAGAATCTAATGTCTATTGCTTGACTATGTTGAAGAGTGAATACCACCAGTAGAGAACTACTCACATCCATTCATTTATGGTCATGGGTCATGATTCGTGAGCCATACAATTTTTAATTACTCAGTTTAAGCATCCATTTAGGACTCATTTGGTTGGGTGGTTTAGGTGGGTTGGCATATTCTGACACATCTAATTTCTTGTTTGGTTGCTTGGTCAGAATTTGGTCACAAACCCAAGGCCCGGTTTGTAAACCCATGTGTTATTGCTATTTCAACTCACCTATCTAGGTGAGTTACATTAATCTCAACATTTTGGTTTACTTGGCCAAGTATGTAATTACTAATTTACCCCCTTACTATAAATATCCTACCCCATCCATTATTTTTATTACACAAATCACAAACTCCTCCTCCACATCTCTGCTTCATATCTCACGCCCTTTTCAAAAGTCCAAGCTGCCATTGAAGATGAAAATTGGGATCAAGCTCTTGTTTCATTTTTTCTTCACATTCTTCCAAGAAAAGATAAGTATGTTGATGATATACCCATTTCATTTAAAAATTATGGGTTATTTAGGTGGATTGATTGTATGAGATGTTGTTATAAAATTAGGGTTTCTTTTTACACAAATGTGAATCTAGTGAATCTGTAACATTTCTTTTTGACATTTTTGTATTTTGTGAACAATTGAGTTAAATTCATTTTGAGAAAATATTTTCCGTTTACTGATTTGCAGATATAAACTGAAATGTGTATTCTAAAATGAAGCATTGATTTTCTTAATCAGGGTGCGTGCTTTGAGAAAGGTTAACAACAGGTTGTATGCTTTGACATAGGGTTGATTTTAATTTTTTTTTTCCAGAGACTAATTTAGGAAGGAAAAAAGAAACACATTTTTGGGCTCAGAAGGTGACAATGATTTCAGAGACTAATTTTGGTGTTTTTATTTTTATGGATGAAAATAAGGTATAAGAGAAGTTGTTTATTGATACCTTGGTCTGAATCTTACGATATAATAAGTGTATTAGCATTTTGTAGCGATTTCTGATGATTTTTCTATCATTCTAGTGTGTGTTCAGATTGACTTGCAATATCTATTTTCCTCTTAGGTTAGGTTTGGTGGAGGTGAATCAGAAGTTCATGTACTTGGATCTAATTGTTTGTTCCAGAGTAAGATGAATTACTTCCTGGAAGAAGTATTAGAGCATGTAATTGATTTTCTGACTTCGCATCAGGACTGAAATGCGGCGTCTTTAGTTTGCAATTCGTGGTATAGTGTGGAAAGATTTAGCCGAGAGAAGGTTTCATTGGAAACTATTATGCCGTGAATCCCGAGTTTGTTGCTAGTTTTCCAAATTTATTCCAATTTTTGTAAACCCGTAGCGTTAAAGCGGATGGTAGTGTCTGATGATAGCCTTGAGCTACTTTCAAAATCTTTTCCCAATTTCAAGTCTTTGGTTCTAGTTAGCTGTGAAGGGTTCACCACTGATGTGCTTGTTGCCATTGCTTCCAAGTGCAGGTAGTCAATTTTTCCTATCCATGTGATCTGCTGGAACTTTCTTATATGCTTCAGTTTGTTGCTCTAGAATAATTTTCCTTGTGTGCTGTTACTTGATGTAGGCTTTCTTCAATTACTCTATCTTATACCTTTGGAAATAGATTTTTGTTGTTGTGTTGAACTATTGTGCCTTACTGGGTTTTCATATTGATGCTGAGTCGGTGGCTATTATGAGTCCATCATCAAGGCTACTGAGTTTGGTACCAGGTGTTTAATGTATTTTAATTTAGAGAAGGCTTTGGAGGATTTCTCATGATATCATTCCGAATAATTTCTATGATGGAAGTCATGTTTTCGAAACCTATTTTTTGTATATAAATTACATAGCTTTTGACTAAGTTCATTTGTGAAATCGCCAGCTTATATGTCTTAGTATGTACAAATACATGCCAAAAAATAAACAACTGGTTAAACACCTCTTTTTGTGTGTCGCCGTGGTACTATTCACTCATCAGTAACTTGATTCACGTTGATGTTTTACTTCTGTTTATGGATTTGTAAAAGTATACACATTTAGTTGGAATTCCTAGGTGTAATTTTACAATCCATAATCCCATAATAATATTTGGAAGGAAATAGATATGTCCTGATTTGAACCAGATATGGAAAAACATTTTTAGCGTAAGTTTAGGGACATCAATTAGTAAAGGGTATTTCAATCTGCAGAAGTCCTTTTGATTTGGAGGACTAGATATAATACTTGTCTGGACTACAGTTTGATTGTAAGCACCATTCTCCAATCTAGTTTGTTGCATTATACTTGTGTATGGCTGAAGTAATATGGTCATCAAGCCTTCTTGAGGAATTTTGTTTTGCTTGTTCTGCTTTTTTCTTCTGGACTTGTCTTTTTTGTGCTGCTTATTTTCTATATTATGTCAATTTAAAGTATTTCATATTGCGGATTAAAGTAGACTGGAAAATCATTGTCAGGATTTATGGCTCGGTGTGAAGCATTGGATCCAAAAAAGAACTCCAAAATGCGTGACGCAGCAAAATTACCTTGAATGGATCAGTACCAGATGGGGGACTGCCTAAGGATGAAATTAAGGCTACTGTGAAAGATTACGAGCCTAAGCGTTCAAAATCTAATGGCAGTGAAGAAGCTGTTCCTATGGAGAAAGCTGTTGATGCATGACACGCTAAAAGCTAACGTGCTATTGTAGCAAGTGCACTAGTCGTGTGTAGTAATAAGTGGACTAAAAGTCCGGGTTGTCGAACCACGGAGACTTGAATTTTAGTTTATGATTTTAACGAAAAAAGAACAAATATAATTAAATTAAATTATAGGTAAAATGCATACAATAAGAACAAGATTACACAATTGATTTTACACAAAGTATAAAGGGAGACTAAGGCACATGCTAGGTTCAAATTGATCAATTATACTTATAAAGATTCTAGTTGAAGGATTACGCTTATATTGTTATGGTGAGAACTCCGAGGGTAGAGAATAACCGATGTCTCGCGTATAAACTCCTATGATTAGATCGTGATTTCCCAAATATTCCTATCCAGAAATCTAACCACTAAACATGCATTAACGTACTAGAGTTCACTCGATTTGAATCGAACAACTTCACCCGGGAATCTTTACCTATGTCTAGGGCAATTCCTCATTAGTTACTGGTCATGATGTGAATTTCTTGCACCCTAAGTCAATTTTCTCCCAAAATATTAACCTAGGCATAAGATTCTAACATATAGTGATCAAGTATATGCAAGATAGGCAAAAACACAAATTCACATCACATAACAATATAAGAACAACCTCAACAATCATCTATTATAAGCATATATCACAATTTGGCCTTACATGGCCCTAGTCTTATGAATTTAGTTCATAATGGATAATATGAAAAACATAAATGAATTAATACACATGTTCATAGACATAATTGAAATGAAAAGCTATAAAAACTCCCTCAAAAGTGAATAATGATGGAACTTCAATTGAATCTTCCTTCTCCAATGATGATGATGAATCAAGAATCCTTCTCTCTCCCCTCTTTTCTTCTCTATGGATCGGTCACTTCCTCCCCCTCTTCTCTAAGAATCTGAAATTGATAGTGAATGATGAAGAGTATTGGTTCCCCCTCCTTTTATAGCCAAAATTCCACTAAAGTATGCATTAAGAATTCCCATTAAAGTTCCCCAATGAGAATTCCACCTAAGGTGATGCTTAAAGTATGGCTTTTAAGATTCCAACCAGCTAAAAAATGCTGAACTCTCGGCCCTTAAGAATTCCACCAAGCATAACCATGTGAAAACTTCAACAAAACACATGCATGCTGCCATTTTCTTACTTTCCAGTGCAGTCTTAGTATTTTCCTCATAAAATTCTCCACAGATCTCCAAATTGGATGATTCAAGTCCCCATGTGCAGATAAAACATAGATATACAACTTTCCAGAAGGACATTTTGTCCAACTCGGTCGCTAAGTATACCTAAATTACGTTTCAACATGGAGGTTGTTTCTGATTTGGCGCCCATAAAGTAAATCTACCAAGAAACACACTTATGATAACCCCTCAACACATGTGCTGAATTATGGCCAAAAGTGATTCTTACCCATCATGTAATGCTGGAATTTAGGCTGAAAAGGAGTAACATTCGGACTATCCATGCCTAGGCATGACTAGGAGGGCGCTGGGGCGTATCCTGGCACATGTACTTCTCTGTTCGGCGCAGCAATCGTATTTCCTTCACAATTATCTCTATAGACCTCCGATTTGGATGTTTCAAGTTCCCATTTGAAGCTAAGACATACATCTAAAAGTTTGTTGAAGGAAACTTTGTCTAAGTCGATCTCAAAATGTACGGAATTATCGCTCGAATGTGGTAGGAGATGCATAAACCGCCTAGGTGTTGAAAAACATGCTTGAACTTGTTTTGTACATCGTTGTTCTTCCCTTTTCTTCATGTATTATCATTTATTACCTGTATTCACTTAACACACCTATTAAATGCAAATGTGACATGATTTAAGCAATAAGTGAATCCAAATCATAAGAATTACGGTCTTAAAAACACGTAAAAACACCTCTTATCAATGCATGAGGATTTTCTTAGATATTTTTGAATTTTGTTTGTTACTAATCGTATGACAATAATACTTTTGCTAATGTACTCGTTCCTAGCTCTGTCTCATGTAATACGTTAAGGAAGAATTCAGTTTAGCGTGTAGAGGATTTTGTGGAATTTTTATAATGGTTAAATTGGATCTCTTCAATTGTCAAACAATGGTATATCTTCTTTGTTTTTCTTAAGTATGCGTTGTGGAGACTAACCCTTTGTGAAAATGCTCTCTCTTGATACATGTGTGTTGTCTTGAATAAGTGAATTTTTGTGGAAGATGTTTTGTAATGGAAACAAGCCCAAACAAAAGTTAATGAACCCACTCCTAGATCACAAGCAAAAAAAATTAAAGATTTTCCAATAGAAGCAAGTAATGTATTGGAAAAGAATAGGACAAATCAAAATATCAACATTTTTTTTTCAAGTTACAAATACTTACCTTATAGATGCCGATCGATTCATTAAATTCTACGAAAAAAATTCAAAAAATCGTTACCAAAACATATATAGATTTACTAGGATTCAAGTTGGTTTTCTTTGTTTGTCTACTAAAATCGAATGCTACAAAGGGGATAAGGAGTGGGGTAGTGGTAAGTTTAGCATATTTTTACTTAAGGCATATATTAAGTTTTTTGAGGGTATTTTAGTACTTACCCAAACCCTACCTACGTAAACCATCCAACCAAACATAAAACAAATTATTGGGCCCTACATAAATGAGTGAGCCAAAAAAGCAACCAAACATAATTTTTTAAATGTGGTTTCAATAATCTATGATTTTAAACCAATTGACTATTGGGTCACATACTTACCCAACCCCCAACCAAATGACCCTTAGTGACCAATTTTAGAACAAGACTACTGTCACATGATAAAGAAAAAATTGGTCAAAATATTGATTAACGGAGTTGATCCTTTGAATGACAATTTCAATTGAGACCATATATGAGATATTTTGAAAGTATGGGATTAAATGTGTGAAATCTGTAATGAACGGGATCAAGACTAAAATGGGGCAAAGTTATGGAATGAAAAATGTAATTTTCTCATTTCATGTTCTTCTGATCTTATCAGGAATCTAATTTCTATTGCTTTAGAATGTTGAAGAGGGAATACCACTAGTAGAGAAGTACTCACATCTATTCATTTATGGTCATGGGTCGTGACTCGTGAGCCCATACAATGTTTAATTACTCAATGTAAGCATCCATTCATTAGTGACATATAGAGCCAACTTTAGAACAAGACTGCTGTCACATGATTAAAAAAAAAAAGGAAGGGATAAATTTCAGTTTTGGTGCCCCACTTATAACCTAATCCGATCTCAGTCCCCCAAGTTCACCATTCACATCATGTTGACCCTTAAACTACCACATTTTCTTCATATTTGGTCCCACCATTAGTTCTTCATCCAATCATTAACGAAGGGCCAATTTTCCCTACAATTGGCCTCACGTGTCTAACTAATGGGAGTATAGGGTTGCTGATACCGAACAATCACAGCACATTTCTCAAATTCAACCTTTAGCCAAACAATTCCGAATTCTTCCACACAAAGAATCTGCCAAGTTTGTTCAATCCACCATTTCCACACAAAATTGGAGGTTTAATCAGTGTTTAACCCTAAACTCTAAATAAAGTTCACAAAATTATCCCTTGGAAACCTATATTCCAAGTTCTCCCAATTTTTTTAAAAACCCTAGTTCTTCAATTTTATGCAAGTTCTTAAGGTGAAATCTTAAATACATCAACACCACTTGCAGAGATCTCAACTTGAAGAAGAGAAGAACAAGATGATCATATTTTGAGCCCAAAGACACGACTTCAAGAAGGTGTGAATTTTTTTGGGTGAATTTGGTAGAAATGGTTGTTTTGCTGATTTATGTGTTTTTGGCGCATATGATGGGCATGCTGCTATGTCAAATTGTAAGAAAGCATGTACTTACTTTCTTTGACTAAATTTATATATTTGCTTTATATTGAATTGTTATATGGCATGATTATGTTTTGATCCTTAAAGTTTTGATTATGGATGAGTTGATTCCTAAAGTTTTGAATCTTATGATTTGGTTTAAGTCCATATTCATCCTTCGAATATAAAAAAAAAATTAAAATGATATTATGATTAAAATTAATTTTGTTAGTCACCAAAGTGGCCAAATTAATTTTGAATGTGTAGTCATATAATTAATGAATTTATGAAATGCTATTATGAAGATTTATTGGTTGATAGAAATTAAGGATTTTACCCAAAGGTAAATCAATATTCTATAACTAATAAACATAAAAGAGAAAATTAAAATCCTGTTGTCAAACATCTATTGTTATCCAAGGATGCTATGTATTTGATGGGGTTTATTTAATTTTCTTATAAATTTTACATGGCATTCATATTATGTTGATGATATATATATTGTGTTTGCCCAAAGGAGACCTATAATATATTTTGTGTTTGATTGTCTGATGAATCTATTAATTTAGTGAGCATTTATGTATCTGCTGTTGTTTCTCTACATTTGCATGCTACTGCTATTTCTGTCTTTAATGTTTTGAACTTCTCTGAATGGCGTGAGCAAGTCAACCATTTAGGTTTATTGGATCTTGACTTGGCACTTTTGGAAGAAAAATCTGTTGACATCACTGATATAAGCAGTGATGCTAAGAAGTTAAAACATAAAATATGGGACATGTCTAACAAATTATGTCTTAACTTCATGCGAATGACCATTGCCAACAATATTGAGACCACTCTTCCTGAAAGTGTAACAGCTAAGGAATACCTTAAGCTTGTGGAAGAGCATTTTCATTTCTCTGATAAGTCACTTGCAGGGACACTTATGGTTGAACTCACGACCATAAAGTAGGATGGGTTGCGAAGTATGTAGCTACATGTCCTTGATATGAATAATACTGCAGAAAGACTTAACAGTTTGGGTATGATTGTGGGTGACTCATTTTTGGTGCAACTTATTTTGAACTCATTACCTCCTAAGTATGGACCATTCCAAATTAATTATAACATTGTTAAGGAAAAGTGGGATGTTAATAAATTGCCCAGTAAGCTTACTCAAGAGGAAACGAGACTAAAGACACAAGGAGTTCGTACAGTAAACCTGATAGGTCAAGGAGCTAATAAAATCCTCAAACCAAAATCCAAGAATTTTAAAAAGAAAGGACTAGCTAAATTCAGGTCACTAATGGGGATAAGAAGGAAAACAAGGTAGATAATTGTCATTCCTGTAAGAAGGAAGAACATTATCAGAAAGAATGCCTGAAACATAAAGCTTGATTCGAAAAGAAAGGTACATTTAAAGCTTATGTATGTTTTAAATCAAACTTATTTGAAGTTCCTTCTAGTACTTGGTGGTTGGATTCTGGTGCCACTACTCATGTTTTCAATGTGATCCAGGAATTCCTTAAAATCCAAAGCATAGACCTAAGTAAAAGTTTTTTTTTCATGGGGAACAGAATGAAGGCCCCAATTGAAAGCATAGGAACTTATCGTATTGTTTTAGATACCTCTATTTCAAACTCTCTATGTACCTTCATTATCTAGAAATTAGATTTCTGTATCCAAACTTGATTCTCAGGGATTTGGTTTTAAAGGTGGAAATGGATGTTCCAATTTATATACTAAAAATGATTCCTTTATTGGTTTTGGAATTGTTGTTGATAGCTTGTATAAATTGAAACTTGATGTTGATTTCTCTGCATTTTTGATGTGCATTCATCAAAAATATTGGTATTAAGCCTAGTTTGGCGAATGAAAACTCTGCTTACTTGTGACATAAACGTTTGGGTCATGTATCCAAAGAAAGATTAGAAAGATTAGTAAAGAATTAGATTCTACCGAATCTAAATTTTACTGATCTTGGTATATGCGTGGATTTCATTAAGGGAAAGCAAATCAAACATAACATGAAAGGAGCCACAAGAAGCACTCAACTTCTTGAGATAATACACACTGATATATGTGGATCCTTTGATGCTCCACCATTTACTGGAGAAAAATATTTTATCACCTTTATAGATGACTTTTCACAGTATGGATATGTCTATTTGTTGAATGAGAAAGCTCAAGATTTGAGTGCCCTCGAGGTGTTTATTAAGGTTCAAAGTTAATTAGACAAAAAAGTGAAAATAGTAAGATCTGATAGAGGTGGTGAATATTATGGAAGGTGTGACGAATCTGGACAAAATCTAGATCCATTTGCAAAGTTCCTCGAAAGACGTGGCATATGTGCACAGTATAATATGCCAGGCATACCTCAATAAAATTATGTGGCAGAAAGGCGAAGTAGAACATTAATGGATATGGTCAGGAGTATGTTAAGTAACTCCTCATTACCCAAATCTATGTGGATATATGCATTTAAGACTGCAGTGTATATGCTGAATATGTTGGGTTTTATTGCATAAAAACGCAGCGGAAGATAAATATTTAAAAGCCCAAGTGGTTCATCTCGATTTCACATATGCAAATTGTGTTTCGAATTCATGTACCTTTCTTTGCGTATGTTGAATTATGAACCAGCTCTCGCAATCCTTTCTTGAACAGCAAATTTGTCGCTGTCTCTAAATTGCCACGCCGGAGTCAAAAGCGAAAAATCCCTACTTCTTCTTAATGTGAGAGAGAGAGGGTTTGGAGAGTTTTTGACTTGGAGAGAAATTTATAATTCTTGACTTGTTATTATTTTTACTAAGTAGTATATTTATACTACACTAGAAAATAACAATAACCGTAGGCAACTTAACCATTATGGGCGTCCATATGGATGCCTACTTTAGGCTTTTTGAAGCCTTCGGGCTTTATTCCATTTAGTTTTATTTAAATAAATAATTAATATTATTTATCCAATAAATAAATAAATTAAATAACTAATTAAATCCATATCAATTCTATAATTAATTTCTTCTAAAAATTAATTAATTCATAAAATTATCTAATGATTAATTAATTAATTGCAATAACCAATATCAAAAAAAATTCTCAAGTCTATTCCATGATTTCTCCTTTTGTAATTCTTTTAAGCGTGACTCTTTAGGTTTATCTCAAAAGTCAATTGGGAAGAAACCAAAAGGATGGGAGTAACACCTAGCCAGTCAAGTGGCTCACATCGTATCCCAATTGAGAACGAATGAATATGATCATTCCAAACCTTTTACGCTGTGAATACCGTACGAGTATAAACCTTTTATTCATATATCCTCATCAAGTGAGAGTTGTGGTTTAGTCAAACTCACAGGATTTGACCATATGCTTAGCTCATAATGAATCGAGGCCAATGAGTATACCTTCATGTCTAACATGAGTATCTCTTTATGCCTTGGCCAAAGACTTTTGACCTCATTCGTTCATGACTGCATAGGATATTTAGCTCATTCACTTATGAGAGAATAAATCTCATTTTGCCAATCTGTTAAGGCTGCCACTTGCCCATTAAGTCGCACTTCGAGGTCGACCCCACCAATGGGTGAATTGGATCTGACGGCTCTAATGACAGACTCGATGTCACAAGTACATTTTCAACATGATTGCTCAGATCTAAGGTTCATGCGTACCTATCACAACTTATCAGTTTTGTCATCGACTGTCAATGAGTGAAAACCCATGTGACAAAACCGATGTGAGTCGTGTTCGAACATATCAGTCCAACTGAGATGTCTATGATATAAGTTCCCACTACCATTCTCATAGTGATTGACTGGCACTTTCTCTGTCAAAACTTACATCATACAAGTCTCTATTCTATATTGATGTCCAGTCAATACTTTCTTCGACTTGCGAACCAAATTTAGATAATAAGGATCAAACTCTTCTAGTGTCATTCTTCCTAACCCATAGGAAGTAGAAGGTTTGCCTTATTATCAAGGACTTTACATTATTTATGAAAACCTTACAAACGCCTATAAGAAAACAACAAGATAATGTCTTATATTATTTAAAGATATTGTTTAGTTACAAATCAATGCCCTATAAATCTATCATTTTTATGGCATTTGAGGGCATACACACTAACAGAATAGGATTCCTAGTAAGGCAGTTCCTAAAACTCCTTTCGAGTTATGAACTGGAAGAAAACCTAGTTTATGACACTTGTATGTTTGGGGTTGTCAAGCAAAAGCACGAGTATATATTCTACATGAAAAGAATATGGATTTTCTTACTGTTAGTGGTTACTTTATTGGTTACCCAAAGAAATCCAAAAGGTATAGGTTTTACTATCTAAACCATAGTTCTAGAATTGTTGAGACAGGCAATGCCGAGTTTATTGAAAATGGCAAAGTTAATGGGAGTGCTGACAAACAACTTCTGGGTATTAATGAAATAAGGGTTGATGTTCCATCTCCTATAAATATTCCTACATCCACAATTGTTCCAAATATTCTTCCAGAAATCCAAAATAATGATGAACAATATTTGAATGAAGAAGAACCTCATGAAGAAATATTCCTGATGACTATCACTACCACAAAAAAGTCCTATTACAGCGCACCTATGACAGCGGTTTTGAAAACTGCTGTAATAGGGGGCACTCGGTTCGGACCTATGACAGCGGTTCAAGCCGAACCGCTGTCATAGGTGTCAAAAAAAAAATTGAACTTTTGGCAGCGGTTCGGCCAAACCGCTGCCATAAGTGAACTTTTGGCAGCGGTTCGGGCAGAACCGCTGCCACAAAGTTCACTTTGTGGCAGCGGTTCTGCCTGAATGGTACGTGTCGAATGCACCAAAATATAATTACTGTTCTCACAAGAATTTGTAGTACTCGTAAGTCCAGGTCGAACCCTAGAGATTGGTTGATCAAAATAATATTCAATGGGGAGGTTTGTTTGATGAATTAATAATGACAAGAATTAAATAGGAAGTTCAATAAATGTAAAACATCGATTCAAGGATAGTTCGTTCTTCAATTCAAGTTGATCATAGACACCTAAAATACTATCTATTCTTTGATTACTTAGCCAAGAACATAAATAACCAGCTATTTATATCCCTATTAACTTCCGTATATCATTAACCAAAGCCCAGCACCCGGTTAAATTCTTATTATCAACTGACTCGGTATTAAGCAATCCTAATCATGTTAATAATAGCATAACGAATTAGAAGCGACTAAGGATAAACAATAGTTTAAGCAAGCGCCAACTATTTAATTTACTCTAATGTTTCCCTTAGGTTATCAACGAAAATTGGGATCCTAATCATGAAAACCTAATTGCTACATGCACAAATCAAACATAACAATTACGGATTATGAAGATTTGTTAGCAATAGATTGTAATAGATAATCAACTAATGTGCACCTTAGATTATTATCTAAACAAGCATGAACATTAAGAATAAGAAACAAAAGATAATCAAACCGTAGATAGATAGATGAAGCTCCGTGTCTCACAACATGTGAATCAAAACGAACTCCCTTGAATCGAAAGAAAAACTTAGCTACTCATAATTGTAAGCATAAAACTTGAAAATACTATTTTTCTAACTCTCTTCTCTTTGTTTTCTTCTTGTTTTTGTTGTTCTTCTTCAGCTCTTGCAAGACATATATATAGGCAATGAAAAGATGACATAATCATAGAGAGAATATATTCCCTCTTCCTTTATCAAGACATGGAGAATATATTCTTCCCTTTAACAAAATTACAAGCCTAAACAAAATTACAAACTCTTTAAACGCTTTATACAATGATCTATGAAAGCATAAACTTACATTTTATTTGGGGTCTAACATTGAATCCTATCTTGTCATCATCAAAACATCTAACATGAAATTTCCTAACAATTTCCCCTTTTTTGATGATGTCAAGACTTGTAACTCTTTTATAATTTTTTAGAGTTAAAAAAGAAAAGGCCCAAAGGAATATAAGTCAGCGTTTAAAAAGTTAGTAATGTTAGTTAAAGTTAGTTTGGCTTCAACAAGTTGTTTCAGCAATAAATCATTCATATATATTGAAATGAAGCATACATGATTTATACTGAAAAAAAATAAGAAAGAAATAAAATACGCAAAAACATTTATTTCTTCTGTCGCTTTGCTCTTTCTTCGCCTTGAAAAACTTCTAACGCTAGTTCTTTTAAGAGTCGATCAATGTCGATCATAGTTGTATGCTGGACTTCATCATAGTCATGCCTGCGGAGTCTGGCGCTTTCATTTAGCTCTAACAACCTTTCCGTCCAATCCCTTGGTGGAATGCCAAGTTCTCGAATCAGATCATAATATATATCTCTTTGACGGTCATTTGACGGTCTCCAATTCACAGGTCGTTGTAGCGGTCCGGCATAAGCATGAAATCCCATACTTTCTAAGAAGTCGGGATCCAACTGGGGAAGAGCGTATTTTCCGAGATAATACCTTGGTTTTCGTTTCTTGGATAGCATTCTCTTAATGCTTACCAGTTCATCGAACATCGAACGCCAATGTTTATTATCCGTCTTGGAAATCGCTTTGGTCTTTTCTTTACTTTCCCCCTTCTTGACTTCATCAAGGGACAATTTTAGATCAGCGACATCGCGTCGCAAAAGTCTAACTTCTTCGACTAGAAGAGCAATCTGTTGGGCGACACTTTGAGCGACGGCATCGGATGAAGCGTGTCTGTCCGCATCAGCCGAAGCGCTCTGAGCAAGGTGACGATTGAATTCAAAGGAGAGCTCAGCGATAAGAGGGGACATGCTTTCCATGATAGCAATGGTGCTGTAATTTGAAGCGTTGGCAATGTCACGGCTTCGCGTATCAGACATTAAGCGAGTCTGTCTGTCAGCGGCTTCAGAAAGCTTGGAGCAGGAACCTTCGATGTGGTGAAGCGAGTTCCGTACAGCCTTTCTGAAATCTCGGGCCTCTAAATCACTGTCTGAATCTGAATCCGAAGAAGGACGTTCTGGGGACGGGAGAAGTCCGTAAGAACTTGAAACTGCAGCCTTGCCTTTGGTTTTATCTCTTAGGAGAGGTTCTACAGGCGCTTGAGCAATTTCAGCGTGCACTTCTTCAATTGCGTGATCCAAGGTAGAATCAGCAATCGCTGGGGGCTCGACTACTGGGGCGCTAGAAGAATCTAGCAAGGAAGCCTCAGGAAGATGAGCGACTTCCGCAGTAGGAGCAGAATCTTCTTCCAGAATTTGGATTGAGGGAGGAGAAATTTCTCGAATGCCAATAACCCAGAGGGGGCCAAGGGCTTCCATCACATGTCGGGGACTGATCAGGCTAGATTGCGGGATAAAGAATATAGCGTCTTAGCGCTCGTCAGTACTTAGTGCAAGTTGCACACCTTCTGGTAAAGCAATCCCTGATGTATATTTGTTGAAAAAGTCCAAAATTAACGGCATGAACGCTTGAGCTGCTTCTTGGTCCACCGGCCTAATCAGCGAGATCATCTTGGCCACTTGAATATTCTGTTCACTGAAGAGCACAAGGTGGAGAGTATATCCTCGGAAATCGTTTAACCCTGAATAGTGATTGAAACTTGTATCCAACGCTTGGACATTTTCTATCACTGCTCTCATATCTCGGTGGAACTCAGCAAACTCAGCGTGTTATGTTGAAGTGTCAACATGAATCTGGCTCTGGCTTTGAAGAACTGGTTGTTTACTTGACGAAGCGTCTTCGTTGAGGTCAGGGAAGATTCGTTGAACAAAGTCTGCACGAGAATGCAAAACGTAGCGTCCGCCCTGGCTGAATAAGGCGAGCTGCTGGCGAATGTAGCTTTCGATTGGCTGTCTGTATCGTGGCAAAGTGCTAACATTCCCGGCAATTATCTGACGCTGTTGAAGCAAAAAGGTGGCAAATCCTCGGCGTCTATATTCTATTCCAAAATTAAACAGGAATGGATATTTGACGAGTTCATCAAGGGTGTAGAAGTGAAGAACGAACTCTTCAGCCCATTTGGCTGTATCCATCATCCATCGTTTTCCAAGTTTGTTCGCTTTGTTTTGCTCTTTTCTAGCTGCTAAGAATTTCTCGAAGCGTTCTGTTTCATCATCATAGTCTTCAGCTCATAATCTGGCAAGATATTCATGAGCCTCATCTTCAATCCACGAGTTGACCGGATTTGGGCGCTCCGCAACAAGCGAGCCTTTGCCTTTCCAGAGTTTGAGTGGATTAGGAGAGAGAGCGTTCTGGGGAGACTTGGCAACGGAGGGGAGAGCAGAATATCCTATCTTATTGAGATCTTCCTCATCAGGATTTTTGTTCCAATCACCCATGTGTGGGTTCTTGAAAACAATCTTGCTTGGGCGCAGAGGATAAAAAGACTCGTCCAAGCGACCGGTTAAAGTGAATCGCTGTTGATCAAGGTCAGCTCTATTGAACACTGGACGACGAATGTACTCAAGGCGAGATTGAAGTCATATAGTCCTAGATCTGCAATACGCTCGAAAAACTCAAATTTCTTGGTATTGGACATATCGGGCCGATGGAGAGTGGTTTGAAAGTTTATTTCCAACTCGGCAAGCATTTGAGCGTCACGTTCTCTGGCGGCATAATAAAATTCGACGTCTGGATGATATCCGTGCGGGAAGAAATCAATGACACGAGGAGGAGGTCCGGTTGGCGTAGGAACAAGGGCAATAACTTCTGTTGGAATGGGGGCCACTTCTATCGACCGCTCAGCGTTTAAAGTTGCTTCACTCGCTGATGAGCTTTCAGCGTCAGGAAGAACTTGGAATGCTTCTTTAGCAATATGCACAACAGTTGCCATGTCCACGTCTAGTTCAACTAGATTCTCCGAGAGAGGAGGGGCTTCAGCGATTGGTTCATCATGAGCTCCGTCATGAGCTGAAACATGTAAGCGATTGAGAAAAGCAAGCAAAAATTCCTACTGAGTAGAAATTTACAAAGAAAATACTACATCGCTTACCCTGAGGACTATCATCGACTGTCTTAGTCGCTTGATCTGTTTCTTGGACAAGTTCCTCAGGCTCCTGAACTTCTTCTTCGGGTTCTAAATCGATAAAAGAAGTTATTGGATCAGCACGAATAGGGATATTTAGTTCTTCAAGCGTGTTGAGAACATAATGAATATCTGCTTCACTTGGCGCTGAAAGAATTTTTTATTTTTATCCTAGCGTTAGAGACTTTGGAAACTAACGAGGAAAGGATAGACTAATTTGCTTAGCAAATACTTACCCTGAACATTGGGAAGCCTTTCAGATGGAGAAACGGCTTGAGGATCTGAGCTGATTTCGGGAACAGCGTCAGAGACGGAAGCACTCGCTGACTCTCTAAGCGCTGGATTTGTGGGAGCGCTAGAAGATACTGCGGGAGTGGGAGTAAGAGTACGCCTTCGTGCAAGCGGTACTTCTTCTTCCACTGCTGTCTCTTCTTCCTCAGGAACGGAAAAGAAAAACGCTGGAGGAGGAGAAAGAGACTTAGGCGAGGGAGAAGGAGAAGGGATATTTTGTTTCTTTTTGGGTTCCGGCTTCTTCTTCTTCAGTTCATGCTTTTGCTTCTTTGCGGGCTTGGATGGCTCAGCGACTTTGAGAATGATCTTTCTCTTAGGTCGCTTGACCACCACTTCTTCTAATGATGATGAAGAAGACGCTTGATCTTCATCATCACTGCGGACAACACGCTGATCTTTTGGAACCGCTGCTCCGCCAGGTTTCCGCGGGTTAAGAAGCTCGCTTATCATTTTCTTGCCATAAAACTTGGTCGCTGGGATCTTTTTCCCAGACGCTTGCGTATATCCGCTAGAGCAGAGAATACGACTTAGCAAAATCCCGTAAGGCTTGGGATTAACAGACTTAGCCATCGCTGCTTTGAAGCGATTGAACACGTAAAGAGACCAGTTAACTTTTAACTTGGTCAGGATGGCAACCATCATCTTGTATTGAATGTTAGTTACTTTATCGAACGTCCCTTTTCTGAATTCAATAATCTTTGAACATATGTCAGCAAGGATGACATATTCGCCTTTCATATCGTTCTTCTTGAAGTTGGGCTCGTAGGCGTTGTGAACATCTTCTTTCTTTATCACGTTCCATACTTTGGTACCATCGCCGAGATTTACACGTTCTACCTCAATGCCAGTATTAGGCAGAACAAGTAATGAAGAAATCAGAGAAGGAGTGAGGACAAAGGTCTCTTTTGCAGAGGGGAAGACGCAGGATATGGAGTTTCCGTCTTCAGAAATTTGACCATTGTAGAAAAAGTGGAGAGATTCTTCTTCAAAGTAGTTGAAAGTAGTAGTAAGCATGTCTTTCAAACCAGATTCTTGAACGAGTGGAAGAATCGTTCGAAGAGGGAAGTTCTGGTTATCAAAAAGATAGTCCCAGTTAACCAAAAATCCGGCGTTAACTGTAACTGGTTTTGTTGCTGTCTTGGAAGATTTTGAAACTTTGGGTGCCATTGCTGAAAGTTGAAGCTTTTGAAGAAAATAGAGGGATTTTTGCCTTTGGAGAGAAAAAGCTTTTACAGTAGGAAAGATTGGAAGTGATAAAGGTTTTCTGTAAAAGTCTTGGTGAGTTTAAATAGAAGGTGAAAGTAACTCCTCAATTGACAGATGAATGACACGTGTTCAGAGGTTAATGACAAAAGGAATCTGAACCGTGTACATTTAATTTCGGATGTCAAAAAGTGTGGTAAAGTAGGGTACTATAACATTTTTCGGATCCGCAGTTAATTTGAAACGGTTTGAAAAAATTTGAAATTTTCAGCGTGACGTGCACGCGCCTGATAGTGTACTGACACTTGCTCAAACTCATGCAATCACTGAACCGCCTCGGTTTAGATAGGAATCATAACCGTCAATTCGATTTGATAGGCACGTGTGGGTAGTTGTCAAATCTGATCTTTTGGTCTTATCCACACGTTATCTTTAGCAATGAAAACTATGCATGAATTTTTGAAATCGAGTTACTTAGCGTTAAAGTGGGAATCAATCGCTGAAGTCTTTTCATAAAATATTTCAATAAGTGAATCAATCGCTTGGATTTATGAGAGACAACATTATTAGAGACTGATTTTGTCATGCATAATAGATAAGAGCTAGTGATCAATGCTTAAGATTTTGAAAGTCATTTTTGATCACAGTCGCTTGATACATTGAAGTAAGTACAATTTTAGAGTTCCTCCTAAAGTTGATGACTCATTTCAAATTTTGATAAACGCTTTAGACATAAACAAAAAGTGGATTCCCCTTAAATTATATGCCTATTAAATATGATGCTTTATGATTTAAGCGTTTAAATCGATCATACCTAATTCACTTCTCAAAGTGAGAAAGCGTTGTTCGTTGAGCGCTTTTGTGAAGATATCTACCAGTTGTTTGTCAGTTCCAATGAAGTGCATGGAGATATCTTTCTTTTGAACATGGTCACGCAAGAAATGGTATCTAATGTCAATGTGTTTGGTTCTAGAATGAAGAACAGGATTTTGGGTCATAGCTAAAGCACTTTGGTTATCACAATGGATTGGGGTAGGACCTAGGATTATTCCATAATCTCTAAGTTGTTGCCTCATCCAAAGGATTTGTGCACAACAGCTTCCAGCGGCTACATATTCTGCCTCAGCGGTAGAAGTCGCTATGGATTGTTGTTTCTTACTATGCCATGAAACTAGTCTATCACCTAGAAATTGACATGTACCACTAGTACTTTTTCTATCTATTTTGCATCCTGCAAAATCTGCATCTGAATAACCAATTAGTTCAAAAGAAGAATCCTGTGAATACCATAAGCCCACATTTTGTGTGCCTTTTAGGTACTTAAGGATCTTCTTGGTAGCAATTAAGTGTGATTCTCTAGGATCAGATTGAAAACGTGCACACATGCATACTGAAAACATAATATCAGGTCTACTAGCGGTAAGATAAAGAAGTGATCCAATAATACCCCTATAGTTAGTGATATCAATTTTCTTCCCACTTTCATCTTTATCTAACTTAAGCGTCTGGCTCATTGGAATTTTTGAAGATGATGCATTTTCCATACCAAATTTCTTAATCATATCTCTAGTATATTTAGCTTGGTTTATAAATATTCCATTAGGGAGTTGCTTAACTTGTAATCCTAAGAAGAAAGTTAATTCACCCATCATGCTCATTTCAAATTGATCTTGCATCATTTTCGAAAATTTCTCACACAGTCGCTTATTAGTAGAACCAAATATAATATCATCAACATAGATTTGGACTAAGAGAATATCTTTATTATGGGTAATTTTAAATAACGTTGTGTCAACGCTGCCTTTTGAAAAGCCTTTACCTATAAGGAAGATAGAGAGAGTGTCATACCATGCTCTTGGTGCTTGTTTAAGGCCATAGAGTGCCTTATCCAGTTTGTAGACCATACTTTTGCCATGGTTGTTGATGAATCCTGGTGGTTGCTCCACATAGACTTCTTCTTGGAGTTTACCATTCAAGAATGCACTCTTCACGTCCATTTGGTATACTGTGAACTTGTTGAATGCGGCAAACGCTAGGAACATCCTAATTGCTTCAAGACGGGCTACTGGGGCATACGTTTCATCAAAGTCAATACCCTCTTCTTGACAATAACCCTGAGCGACTAATCTAGCTTTGTTTCTTATAACAATGCCATCTTCATCCATTTTGTTCCTAAAAACCCATCTCGTTCCAATAACTCCTTGGTGAGTTGGTCTTGGTACTAGCGTCCAAACCTTACTTCTTTCAAATTGGTTAAGCTCTTCTTGCATTGCTTCTACCCAACTTGAATCATTAAGCGCTTCATCCACTTTCTTTGGTTCCATTTGAGATAGGAAACTTGCGAACATGGCCTCATTAAATGTAGCGGACCTAGTTCTAACAGGTGCTTCAATATCTCCAATTACTAGCTCTGGTGGATGATCTCTAAGCCATTTACGGTCTGGTTGGAACGGGTTAAGAGACTCTTGGTTGTTAATCGCTTGATTCTCATTTGTCTTTTGCGTAGACGCTGCATCATTCACAGTTCTAATCTGCTCTTGATGATCATTCTCTTCATGATCATCAGTGATTCTGACATTATCATTTTTGTTAACCTCACGAGCATCCTTAGGAGGAAGTACATGAATCCCATCATCCTCGTCATCACTATCATCACTAAGGTTGATTTGCGACGCTTGTTGGGAGAGATCTTTAATTCCTACATCATCAGGATTAACCTTACTCGGTTCTTGGTTAGCATCATCAAACACAACATGAATGGATTCTTCAACCTTCGATTTGATCTTATTTAAGATGCGAAAACTCTTTCCATTCTTGGCATAGCCTAGAAAGATTCCCTCATGTGCTTTAGGATCAAATGTCTTTAGGCTGTGAGATCCATTGTTATGAATGAAACATTTTGAACCAAATACATGAAAGTATGAAACGTTAGGCTTACGTCCCTTCCACAACTCATATGGAGTCTTCTCATGTTGCTTGTTAATCATACACCGGTTCTGAGTGTAGCAAGCGGTGTTGATGGCTTCGGCCCAAAACCTTTGAGGCAGCTTGGACTCTGCTAACATCGTCCTTGCGGCTTCTTTAAGCGTTCTGTTCCGTCACTCAGCAACTCCATTCTGTTGAGGTGTTCTAGGAGCAGAATACTCATGAAGTATTCCTAAATCTATACAAAACTTTTCAACAACTTGGTTAGTAAATTCAGTTCCTCTATCGCTTCTAATTCTTGTCACTTTTAGATCTTTTGAATTTTGCAATTGATGAATTAGCGCTGTGAGCTTGACACTGGTTTCATCTTTGGTTGCTAGAAATTCTACCCATGTATAGCGAGAGAAATCATCAACTATTACTAGCGAGTACTTTTTGCCACTAACACTCATGATTTGAATAGGTCCAAACAAATCTAAATGCAATAGTTCAAGAACTCTAGAAGTAGATAGACATGGTTTCTTTTTGAAAGATGACTTAACTTGTTTACCCATTTGACATGCATCACATAAGCGATTCTTTTGAAAGGAACCTTTAGGTAATCCCTCTACAAGATTTAGCGATATTAACTGAGAGATTGCCTTGAAATTGAGGTGATTCATTTTTATATGCCATAACCAACCTAATTCATTTTGACTTTTAGCAACAAAGCACGTGGGGTTGTTATCAACTGTAGAATCCCAATCTACTAAATACACATTGTTTGTTCTTTTTCTTCTTAATTTAGTAGACTTAGTCTTAGCGTCGTTAACATAGCAGAAGTCGCTTGAAAATTTTACTTCAAAGCCTTTATCACAAAATTGACTAATGCTTAACAGGTTATGCTTAAGACCTTCAACATAATAAACATCACTAATCATGATGTTCCCCCTATGCATAATACCTATACCTTTTGTTTTACCTTTTGAGTTATCACCGAATATAACTTGAGGACCGTTGGTAGCTTGATAGTAGACTAGAAAATTCTTGGAACCAGTCATGTATCTTGACGATCCACTATCAAAGTACCAAACTGAAGTATCGGTGCTGGCTCTAGGTACCTGCATTTAAAGGACAATTCTAATTCTTCTTAGGTACCCATGTTGTTTTGGGTCCTTCAGCGTTAGTAACCTTGGTTTGAATTAGAACTTTAGGAACCCATATTTGCCTGGTCTTCATTGTAGGAATACTGGCCTTCTTGGGTTTCACATTGTGTTGTGTGTGCTTTTTGTTCACCTTGTGCTGTGTGTGCTTTTTGGGTGTGTAATAATATCCTCGATTATAATAATAGTCATAAACATAGTCATAGTCATAATCATCATAGTATTGATGATATGATTTTGACTGTCTTGGATATTGACGCTGGTATGTCCTTGGCGCTGGCTTGGGTTGCACTTTTGGTGCTTGACGCTTAGCGCTTGATTCACAGTGATTAGACTTGTCCTTGACTTTTTGAGCGTTTGGATGAGTTTGTCTTTGTGAATCATTTGCCTTAGCCTTACCCTTGCCTGAGTCAGCTTTGGCTTTCTCATTTGGCCTCGTACCATTGTCGCTAGGTTCACTTAGCGTTTGACTCTGTGAACTTTTCTCAACAAAGATAACACCCTTTCCTTTGTTGTTTGCCATAACATTGGATTTATTTGGTTGTTTACCTAATTTATTAAATCCTAAACCGGACTTTTCACTAAATAATCTAGTTACCTTAGTCACATTATCCAACTTTCTAGAAGCTTTTGATAATGATGAGATAAGCTGCTCTGATTTAGCAAGTTTAGCGATCAAATCAGCTTCTCTTTTGATTATTATATCAAGATCGCTTTTTAACTGAATAACTTCATTCTCAAGTAATTTGTTCTTCTCAATGCACTGTTTCTGAACTTGCAACTCGGCTTTGAGTGTTACTTTATCACTTTTGAGCAACGAAATAATAGCGAGATCGTTTTGATATATTTTGGCGGCCTCTTGACAATCTTTATAATATTCTTTAACTTTGTCAAGTAATTCATCATACGAGAGAGGATGATATAATTCATTGGTTACCTCTGGTAGCGAGTCGTCAGACGCTTCATCATCTCTTGCTATGAGACAAATCAATGCTGAGTCGCTTGTAGGCTCATCATCACTACTTTCGTCTGATGATTCCAAATCCTCTTCAGGTGCGGAGAATGGTTCAGATTCCGCTAGTAGACCTTGTTGGCGAAGGTTGCTCCTGAATTGGTTTCTATCCGCATAGTCTTGCCTTGAGGGCTTTGACACATTTGGATAAGGGCAATTTACCTGGTAGTGCCCTGGTTTCCTGCAATTATAACACAAATTAGTTTTCATTTTTTGTTCAGCAGTTAATCGCTTTGAGATTACTGGTATTGAGAGATTCTGAGTGGGGGATGGAGGCGCTTGGTATGGAACTGGCGCTACTGGTTGAGGTGCAGAGTACACTGGCGCTTGATACTGAGGCGCTGGTGCTGGAGGAGGAGTTTGAAATGAATTCTGTCCAATAGGAGTTCTCTTCTCGTATCGTAGAAATTTCTTGAACTTCTTTACCAATAAGGCCATTTCCTTTTCTTCATTTGACTCAACCGGTTTGACCTCAATAACCGCTTTTCCCTTATTTTTGGTGGTAGCGATTAAAGCTCCTGATTCAATCGCTGAAGTCGATGTGTCGCTGACTTCACCTAATTCGAACTCAAATGCCTTTAACTCTGAAAAGACATGCTCTGGGGTAAGTGTCTCCAAGGTTTGTGATTCTCTCATAGCAACAGTCTTAATTAAATACTTGCTTGGAAGACTTCTGAAAATCTTGTTGACCATTTCCTTGTTGGTCAATTCCTTGTCTAATGACGCTAACTCGGTAATGAGCAAAGTAAACCTTGTGTCTAGTTGTTCTAGCGTCTCATTGGGCTGCATTTTGAAATGCTCGAATCTTTGCATGGCTATGGAGAGCTTGTTCTCCTTCATTTGTGCTGAACCTTCACACACAATAGCCAATTTATCCCATATTTCTTTGGATGTCTTACATTGCTTTATCTTGTTGAACAATGCATCGTTATCTCCTAAAGCTGAGTAAAGTGCACTTCGTCCAACATTATCCAGATTCGCTCTTTTTCGATCATCTGGCATCCAGTCTAGTTTATTTTTCTCGACATATCCATCTGGAGTGGCTTCATCGGCTCCAGGTGCTCGAGTTCTCACTTGTATGATTTTGATGGGGCCATCTGTAATAACATCACACATTTCATTATCACATGAGCATAAGTATGCGAATGCTCTAAGTTTCCACGAATCATAATTTGATTCTACCAACTTAGGCATTTTGTTAAAAGCCATAATGATATGTTTTGATAAAAAGATTTAAAGCGATTAAGTTTAGAAAGGTGGATCTAAACAAGCAGTTACGCTCGGAAACGCTTAGGTTTCTACTTCAACCGCTCTGATACCACTTGGTGGTCCCAAGTGGCATACGAAAGGGTCTAGAAGGGGGTGGGGGGTTGAATAGACCCTGAAGTCTTTTTTGACTTCACAAAGTTTTCGTATCACTTTAGAAATTTGAACGCTTGGAAAAATTGAGCGCTTGGGTCAGACGCTTCAGAATAGTTAACTTAGACTTAGTGATTTCAGCAGTTTACCAAAGTAGGACAACGCTTAGATCGCTTAATCAGGGTTAGCACAGCGGAAATAATGTTTAGCGTTCTTTTAGTTGAATTAATCGCTTTGCAATTTTACTTGTCTTTTTCAGAATAATATGAAGTGAATAATATAAGACAATAAAATAAATGACACAATAATTTGTAAGGTTCACTGGGTGATGTAATCCCAGCTACGTCCATCTTCTCCTTTTTCACTTGGAGGAAATTACTATGATGATTATCAAAGGATCACACAGAAACTTCTACAAAATAGTAATGGATGAAAATGATCTTGGGCTCCTTAATCACACAGACTTCAGCACCAATGAATATCGTCTTCTTCAAGCTTCTCTCACTCAGAAATGCTGCCTGAAAGTTTTCAACAACTTTTATCACTCAGATGAAAGGTTGAGGTTTATCACTAGGATTTTGTTTGTTTTAAAGAAGATCAAACAACTTGGAATATCTCAGTTGGAGTTTGGATTTCTTCTTTGGAAGATGTTTGAGATATTTGTGACTGTCTGGAATGTAGATGGAAAGCTTGAAAGGTTTTTGCTATGAAATTTCTAAGCTTTTTCCAGAAAGAATGTACGTAGGATTTTTTTTTGGCAATAATTTCTCGTATATTCTTGATGTTGTTCTATGTTTTTGATTTTCTGGAGTAAGGTATTTATAGGCAATTTCTTGGGATCTGTCCGTTGGACACATGTAGGAGCGTGCCTTTCACGTAGCGCGTGATTGTACCTAAAATCTGACATTCCTGAAAATTCGCTGGAACCGATTGGACGGGAGCAGCTAAAACTTTGAAAGTTTTGACAGTCTGGTCAAAAAGAGGCTTGTCCACAAGTCACAGTAGCTTATCACATTTAATGCTCTTATCAGGCATTTAATGCAATTTGAATTTATTTCCCGTTGGAAATAAATGCCCGTTGAATGATTGCATTTAAGTCCTTTATGACTTGAGGATTTATTTCAGGTGAATCTTCTATAAGTCGCTTGAGTATTTGAACGCTTGATTCATGAATCCTGAATTGCGGTCTCTTAGCGTTTGACAGGCGCTAAGAAGGAATCTTCATCTTCGGTTGACTTCAGACGTTGGTCTTCAACTTCTTCTCAAATAGACTCACCTAGAATTCTATTATTGATTCAGTCGCTAAGACTTAGTCTAAAATCTATGAGGATAAAAATTACAAGCCTAAACAAAATTACAAACTCTTTAAACGCTTTATACAATGATCTATGAAAGCATAAACTTACATTTTATTTGGGGTTTAACATTGAATCCTATCTTGTCATCATCAAAACATCTAACATGAAATTTCCTAACACCCTTTAACATCAAAGCATGGAGAATATATTCTTCCCTTTAACATCAAAGCATAGAGAATATATTCTTCTCTTTAACATCAAAGCATGGAGAATATATTCTTCCCTTTACATTCTGATTTGTCACCTCTAATTCATCGAATCTGACTTTGACTCCTTCTAGACATTTGTAGCTTTATGTGTTAGCTTTCATGTCCAACTAGCCTTGACTGAATCCAAGACACATAACTCTAGTTATGAATTTTTCACCAAAGCTGCGCATTCCAGTCTAGTCCAGAACAGAAATCTTCATTAAATTTTTCAACACTTTCGAGCCCTTTAACTTCCGAACTGGGTCTGGACTTCTTCATAAGAAATATAGGCCTTTGTCTTAACTTTCCAACTAGATAAAATTCAATAGAAACTAATGTCTGCATCTCCAGATATATTAATATTTCCGAAACATCGCCAAATCTGTCATTTTGATTGAAATTGATATTTTGCACTTCAACTCTTGCCCAAATCACAAAATGAGATAAAATCAGTTCCAATGGCCATATAATCACAATAAAATGCTAAAGATAGAGGTAATAAAATATATAAATATTGCACTTATCAAATTCCCCCACACTTAGCTCTTGCACGTCCTCGGGCAAAGATAAAGAGAAACTAGAAAAAAAAAAAAACTAAAACTAAAACCAACCACTTTCGTAGGTAACACGGTTGCATTTAACATATGCAACAAGCCTTTAAACCCCTAGGTTACCCCTAGTGGACGAGTTTAGTCTCGTGAGGGTTTGCAGAAGATATACCCACAAAATCAATCTCTCAATGTACAAACAAGCAAGTTCATGAAATTTTCTTTCCAAACATCATCGATTCATAACCAAAAATTAACAAAATTCGCTAGAAAGGTTAATCATGTGTCCACCATTACTCTTGCATTCACACAAACTTCTCAAGAATTCACTTCATTTTGTAACCGCAATACTATTAATGCAACATTTAACTCAACATCATCCCTTTATATTTCCTCAAGCATGAATTAAAACGAGCAATATATTATTATTAAGCACACACTTGTCTTTTGACGCGAATACAAACATTATTCATGAATGCACCCGGTTACTCAACAAGCGGATCATTTCATTCTGGACATACTTTGAATAGCCCTATTAGATTTCCAACACAGTAGCAGGTTTGGGCCGATAGATCCCAGACTAGATAGTCTTAGGTTATCAAGCTTGAAAACTCCTCAGGCTTAATCCCTTCAGTGTAGATAATCCCAGGCGCTATATTATATCTTCAACATTACATAGTTTACGCCTCAAGCTTTACACTGAGGAATTTCATCCGTTATTACTTTAAATCACTATCAACCAGATTAACCTTGAGGATTTTGAAGGAATTTCAGTGAGTCAAAAGTCACATACAAAGTTATGCTAAATTACGAATTTTCACGAATTTCTCTAAAAGTCTGTACTTCAACAATTATAACAATTTTAACACTACTTAACTTCTCTATTGAATCTAGTCTATTTTTCAATCAACCACTGATGAAGGGAAATAATTTTTCACTACCTTACTTGGCTGCACAATAAAGAATTTTTTTTTTTAACTCATAAAACAAATAACTAACCATCTCCCCCACACTTAAAATCTGCATTGTCCTCAATGCAACACAAAATGAAAATAAATAAATAAAAATAAAAAAAATGAACAAACGAAATTAAAAGAGATAGGGAAAAAGAAAGCAAATCTGATGATGGTCGTTCAGCCACTCTTGGGTTGCCTCCCAAGCAGCGCCTTTTTTTTAAAGTCGTTGGCTCGACTTTGCAGCCTTTTAATCCAAGTAATTTGGATTGATCAATGAAACTTCTTCAATTGTATGCTCTTGAAAACCTTCATAGAAAGGTTTAAGTCTATGTCCATTTACCTTGAACAACTTGTTAGTTTCTAAGCTTTGAATCTCTACTGCACCATAAGAAAATACATTAATCACAACAAAAGGTCCAACCCAACGAGAACATAACTTACCAGGCATTAATTTGAGTCTTGAGTTGTAAAGCAACATTTTTTGTCCAATCACAAATTCTTTCCTAGAGATCATCTTGTCATGAAACCACTTGGTCTTCTCCTTGTAAATTCGGGAATTCTCATAAGCATCAAGGCGAATCTCCTCTAACTCTTGTAGTTGCAACTTCCTATGTATACCAGTTTGATCTCTATCTAAATTGCAACTCTTTACAGCCCAAAACGCTTTGTGTTCCAATTCCACCGGAAGATGACACGATTTACCAAAGAATAACCTATATGGAGACATCCCAATAGGTGTTTTATAGGCTGTCCGGTACGCCCATAATGCATCTTCAAGTAGAAGACTCCAATCTTTTCGATTAGGATTTACAGTTTTTTCCAAGATGGACTTGACTTCTCGATTGGACACCTCGGCTTGCCCATTTGTCTGAGGGTGATAAGGTGTGGATGTCTTATGAAACACCCCATATTTTTTTAGCAAAGTATCCACAGCTCGATTACAAAAATGGGACCCCTGATCACTTATCAACGCTTTTGGTATGCCAAACCTACTAAAAATGTTAGACTTGAGAAAACCTACAACAGGTTTAGAATCATCAGTTTGGGTGGCTTTAGCTTCCACCCACTTCGAAACATAATCAACCGCAAGTAAGATATAAACAAAACCAAAGGAGGAAGGAAAAGGTCCCATAAAATCAATACCCCATATATCAAAAATCTCACAAACAAATATGGGCGTTTGAAGCATTTCATTCCTATGACTTAAATTCCCCGTTCTTTGACATTGTTCACAATTTTTACACATGACATAAGCATCACGGAATAAAGTAGGCCAATAGAAACCACTATCTAACACTTTTCTTGCAGTTCTCTTAGGTCCAAAATGACCACCACACGCATAAGCATGACAAAATTTCAAGACAGACTCTAATTCAGAATCAGGCACACATCTCCTAATAATTTGATCGGAACAAAACTTCCACAAGTATGGATCATCCCACACATAATATTTTGCCTCACTCTTAATTTTATCTTTCTTAGCTCTACTCAAATCATCAGGTAAAGTTCTAGAAACTAAATAATTCACTAAATCAGCATACCAAGGAACCATACCTTGCAGAGCAAACAATTGCTCATCCGGAAAGAATTCTTGTAGTGGCACTAGATTTTCTTTTCGCACTAATCGGCTCAAATGATCTGCCACCAAATTTTCAGCCCCCTTTTTATCTTTAATCTCCAAATCAAATTCTTGAAGAAGAAGAATCCATCTCATTAACCTCGGTTTTGATTCTTTCTTCGCCAAAAGATGTCTTAAAGCTGCATGATCAGAAAATACAATCACTTTAGATCCAAGTAGATAAGAACGAAATTTATCTAAAGCAAAAACAATAGACAAAAGTTCTTTTTCAGTAGTTGAATAATTGCACTGAGCCGCGTTAAGGGTCCGGGAAGCATAATGGATCACATGAGGTTGTTTGCCAACTCGTTGTCCTAAAACTGCTCCCATTGCATAATTACTCGCATTACACATTATTTCGAATGGAAGAGACCAATCTGGTGGCTGCATCAAAGGTGCAGTGGTTAACGCTGATTTCAGTTTATCAAAAGCATCCTTGCAGTCTTGGGTGAATTCGAAAATCACATCTTGTTGTAGCAACTTGGATAGAGGCAATGCAATCTTCGAAAAATCCTTGATGAATCTACGATAAAAACCTGCATGGCCAAGGAAAGATCGCACATCCCTCACACATGTGGGGTACGGTAAGTTCACAATTAAATCTACCTTAGCTTTATCTACCTCAATACCCCTACATGAAATAACATGTCCTAATACAATCCCTTGTTCTACCATAAAATGACATTTTTCAAAATTCAAAACAAGGTTTGTGTCAATGCAACGATCAAGCACACGAGATAAATTTTCAAGACAAGAATCAAATGAATCCCCATGCACAGTAAAATCGTCCATAAAAACTTCAATGTACTTTTCGATTAAATCGGAGAAAATACTTATCATGCAGCGCTGAAAAGTGGCTGGTGCATTGCAAAGTCCAAACGGCATCCTCCGATAAGCAAATGTTCCAAACGGACACGTGAATGTGGTTTTCTCTTGGTCTTCAGGAGCAATCACAATCTGGTTATAACCTGAATAACCATCAAGAAAACAATAATGAGATTTACCGGCTAATCGCTCAAGCATTTGGTCAATAAAAGGTAAAGGAAAATGGTCTTTTCTTGTTGCTGCATTCAGCTTGCGGTAATCAATGCAAACACGCCACCCATTTTGAATCCTCGTAGGAACTAGCTCATTATTCTGGTTCTGCACTACCGTCACTCCAGATTTTTTTGGTACAACCTGAACAGGACTGACCCACTTGCTGTCTGAAATTGGGTAAATAACTCCTGCATCCAACAACTTCAGGATTTCTTTCTTTACTACATCCATCATCAATGGATTCAACCTCCTTTGAGCCTCTCTGCTTGGTTTTGAGTCATCCTCTAACAAAATCCGGTGCATGCACATGGAAGGACTAATTCCCTTGATGTTTGCTATAGTCCATCCAATTGCTGTCTTATGATCTCGAAGCATCCTAACGAGTCTTTCCACTTGCACCGTAGTCAAATTCTTTGCAATTATTACTGGCAAGGTCTCGGTTTCCCCTAAGTACACATACTTCAAATGCTCGGGTAAGGGCTTAAGTTCTAAACTCGGTGCCTGCAACACATATGGTAACAATTTTGTGTGATTAAATGATAACTCAATTTTTGACACATTATACCTGCTAGGGGCTGGTGGTAAGGACTGCAAAGCCATAATCATCTCTTCAACTTCATCACTAAAATTCAGATGTTCCCCGACTTGCCATAAACCATGACTGAGTACTACTTCCAATGCATCCACTTGATTTTTCTCAAAAACCTCCTGGGCTAACACATCAATAATATCAATAGAATAAACTGAATTCACATCAGGGGGATACCTCATGGATTCGAATATGCTAAATTTGACAATCTGCCCATCGAACTCCATTGATAAAGTGCCATCATGAGCATCAATCTTTGTTCTTGCTGTTTTGAGGAAGGGGCGTCCTAGGAGGATCGGGGCTGGAATTTGGGATCCATTATCTTCCATATTCAGAACGTAAAAATCAGCTGGAAAGATTAATTCGTTCACCTGTACTAACACATCCTCAAGAACCCCCTCAGGATATGGATTAGATCGATCCGCTAATTGTATAATAACACCAGTTTGTTTCAAGGGACCCAAATTAAGAGATGCATAAATTGAATAAGGCATGACGTTAATTGATGCACCTAAATCTAACATGGCACGTTCAAACCTATTATTACCAATCACACAAGGGATAGTAAACGTACCTGGATCCTTACACTTAGGCGGCAGTTTTCGCTGGATTATTGCAGACACATTTTCATCCACCTTAATCTTCTCGTCTCCTCGTAGCTTCCTCTTCGTGGTGCATAGCTCCTTAAGGAATTTCGCATATCTCGGAATCTGACTAATAGCATCAAGCAGTGGAATGTTTACTGCTACCTTCCTGAATGTCTCCAATATCTCCTTCTCTTCATTTTGCTTCTTGGATTTACTTAACCTGCTCGGAAAGGGGATGGAAACAGGAACAGTGTTAGTGGAATTATGCATGTTTGAAGGAAAACTTACCTTAGGAGCTTCGAGACTAATTTTAGCTTCTGTGGGTTTTTCTTCTTCCGGCACACTTTGAGTTGGGCTCTGAATTTCTTTTCCACTCCGCAAAGTTACTACACTAGCATTCTCTCTAGGATTTATGATTGTTTGGGAGGGTAATTTGCCCGAACCTTGAGCTTCCATCTTGCTCATCGAAGTTGCTAACTGACTTATCTGTTTCTCTAAATTTTGGATGCTGTTTCTTGTTTCCTGTTGAAATTGTTGGGTATTGTTAGCGAGAGCTTTAACAATTTCATCTAAAGCCATACCTGAATTTGAAGATTGATTCGTTTGATGTTGCTGTCGAGGCTAGAAAGAATTTTGATAACGATTTTGTCCAACTTGATTTCCATAACTGAGATTGGGGTGATCTCGCCAGCCTGGATTGTATGAATTGGAATAAGGATCGTACTTTCTTTGTTGCTGACCTGGGAATCCTCCAATGGCATTGGCTTGCTGGTTTGTTTCTTCTTGCAATGTAGGACACGCATCAGTGGGGTGTCCTGTAACTGAACAAATACCACATACCTTCGCTACTTGCATATTTCCTACCGCCATCTGACGAACTAATGACGTTAACTCGGAAATTTGATGCTCAAAGTTAGATGTACTTACCTCATTAACTGCTTTAGGTGTGTGGTCCAACCTCATGCCAAATTGTTGTGAATTTGCCGCCATATTGGAAATCAAATTTCTGGCAGCTGTGGGGGTTTTATCTACTAACGCTCCTCCACTCGCTGCATCAATCATGTTCCTGTCCATATACAGTAAGCCTTCATAAAAATATTGAATTAACAATTGCTCACTTATTTGGTGGTGGGGGCAGCTTGCACACAACTTCTTTAAAAGGTCCCAGTATTCGTATAATGACTCTTCATTGTACTGCCTTATGCCACAAATTTCTTTTCTTATGTTGGCAGCCCTTGAAGCTGGGAAGTACTTTTCCAAAAACAGCCTTTTCACTTCATTCCATGTTGTTATCGTCCCCGATGGTAAATAATAGAGCCAATCCTTTGCATCATCAGCTAAGGAGAATGAAAAAGCTCTCAATTTAATCTGCTCCTCGGACACTCCAGTTGGTCTCATGCTTGAACAAACAACATGGAACTCCTTCAGATGTTTATTTGGATCCTCTCCTGCAAGACCACGAAATTTAGGTAATAAGTGAATCAATCCAGATTTCAATTCAAAAGCAACATCTAAAGTAGCGTATTCAATGCATAAAGGTTGTTGATTAAAATTTGGAGCAGCCAACTCCTTTAGAGTCCTATTGTTGGCTGCCATGACTTCCTCTTCGTCTGAATCACTTGAAAACAGGTGCAGAGATTCGGTGCTTCCCTTTGGAGAAGGGATTGACTCTTCCGGTATTGAGTTTTGCTCTTCAATTGCCCGTTTAGCCTCTCTTCTTAATCTGTGGAACGTTCTTTCAATCTCTAGATCAATTTCCTGGCTCTTAGAGGTCATAAAACACAAAAACTAACAAGGTAAAGTATAGAAATATCGAAAACAAATAAAAATAAAACTTAAAAAACGACTGAAAACACAAACACGCAAAAAACAACTAGTAAACGATGGAATTTGGGCCCGAGAGGGTGGTGCTCAGCATACTAAAGTATGCTGAGTTGTTTTTAAAACGACGTTTCCTTCAAGATTGATATAGAGTTCGAGGCCGAATTCGAAAAACAGTGTTTTTTTTTTGTTTTTTTTTTCAATGCACAAACTAGTCAATAAAACTTAAAACTAAGAAATATATAAATCTAACAGCCTATATATATTACAATAATAATTAGAATAAAATAAAATTTTGACCGAAAACCAATCCCCGGCAACGGCGCCAAAATTTGGTACGTGTCGAATGCACCAAAATATAATTACTGTTCTCACAAGAATTTGTAGTACTCGTAAGTCCAGGTCGAACCCTAGAGATTGGTTGATCAAAATAATATTCAATGGGGAGGTTTGTTTGATGAATTAATAATGACAGGAATTAAATAGGAAGTTCAATAAATGTAAACATCGATTCAAGGATAGTTCGTTCTTCAATTCAAGTTGATCATAGACACCTAAAATACTATCTATTCTTTGATTACTTAGCCAAGAACATAAATAACCAGCTATTTATATCCCTATTAACTTCCGTATATCATTAACCAAAGCCCAGCACCCGGTTAAATTCTTATTATCAACTGACTCGGTATTAAGCAATCCTAATCATGTTAATAATAGCATAACGAATTAGAAGCGACTAAGGATAAACAATAGTTTAAGCAAGCGCCAACTATTTAATTTACTCTAATGTTTCCCTTAGGTTATCAACGAAAATTGGGATCCTAATCATGAAAACCTAATTGCTACATGCACAAATCAAACATAACAATTACGGATTATGAAGATTTGTTAGCAATAGATTGTAATAGATAATCAACTAATGTGCACCTTAGATTATTATCTAAACAAGCATGAACATTAAGAATAAGAAACAAAAGATAATCAAACCGTAGATAGATAGATGAAGCTCCGTGTCTCACAACATGTGAATCAAAATGAACTCCCTTGAATCGAAAGAAAAACTTAGCTACTCATAATTGTAAGCATAAAACTTGAAAATACTATTTTTCTAACTCTCTTCTCTTTGTTTTCTTCTTGTTTTTGTTGTTCTTCTTCAACTCTTGCAAGACATATATATAGGCAATGAAAAGATGACATTATCATAGAGAGAATATATTCCCTCTTCCTTTATCAAGACATGGAGAATATATTCTTCCCTTTAACATCAAAGCATGGAGAATATATTCTTCCCTTTAACATCAAAGCATGGAGAATATATTCTTCTCTTTAACATCAAAGCATGGAGAATATATTCTTCCCTTTACATTCTGATTTGTCACCTCTAATTCATCGAATCTGACTTTGACTCCTTCTAGACATTTGTAGCTTTATGTGTTATCTTTCATTTCCAACTGGCCTTGACTGAATCCAAGACACATAACTCTAGTTATGAATTTTTCACCAAAGCTGCACATTCCAGTCCAGTCCAGAACAGAAATCTTCATTAAATTCTTCAACACTTTCGAGCCCTTTAACTTCCGAACTGGGTCTAGACTTCTTCATAAGAAATATAGGCCTTTGTCTTAGCTTTCCAACTAGATAAAAGTCAATAGAAACTAATGTCTGCATCTCCAGATATATTAATATTTTCGAAACATCGCCAAATCTGTCATTTTGATTGAAATTGATATTTTGCACTTCAACTCTTGCCCAAATCACAAAATGAGATAAAATCAGTTCCAATGGCCATATAATCACAATAAAATGCTAAAGATAGAGGTAATAAAATATATAAATATTGCACTTATCACCGAACCGCTGCCAAAAGTTCAAATTTTGGGCGGGTTTATTTCAAACCGGCCCCCCCTCTCTCTCACTCTCACTCTCACTCTCACTCACTCACTCTCTCTCTCTCTCTCTCTCTCTCTCAACTCTCTCACCACCACCACCGCCGCCGCCGCCGTCCACCGCCCCTCTCGGTTTCTCTCTCTATTTTTAGATCTACTTCTCTCTCTCTCGGTTTCTCTCTCAATTTCTAGATCTAGTTCTCTCTCTCTCGGTTTCTCTCGGTATAGGACCGCCGCCGCCCACCTCCGCCGCCACCGACGCCCACCTCCGCCTCTGCCGCCGCCTTCTTCCATTTAGTTTTGGTATTTTTTTTAGATAAATATAAATATATATATATACACACACACACACACATAGAGTATATATAGATGTATGTATATGTGGGTGTATTTATATTTGTGTATATGTGGGTGTATGTGTATTTGTGTATGTGTGTGTATGTATATTTGTGTATGAATATTTGTGTATGTATATATGTGGATGGGTGTATGTATATTTGTGTATATGTTCATGGGTGTATGCATATATGTGTATATGTTAATGGGTGTATTTGTGTATGTGTGGGTGTGTGTATATTTGTGTATGTATATATGTGGATGGGTGTATGTATATTTGTGTATATGTTGATGGGTGTATGTATATTTGTGTATATGTTGATGGGTGTACGTATATTTGTGTATTTATGAAAATATTTCTCGGTTGAAATTTTGCGGTGTTGGAAAGACACGAAATTCACAAGGTCATAGAGAAACGGCATTCTGAACAAAATGCAAGACTTTGTCTTGCGCTCTTGTGATTTTAGCCATCCGAGATCGTTTAAGGCCTCAAATACGCGTTTTATTACAAAAATACGTATCTTTGTAATAAAACGCGTATTCGAGGCCTTAAACAATCTCGGATGGCTAAAATCACGAGAGCGCAAGGCAAAAGCCATGCGTTTTGTTCCGAATGCCGTTTCTCTATGACCGTGCGAATTTCGTGTCATTCCGACATGGCAACATTATAAACGATAAAATAAAATTAAAAAAAATAAATAAACCACCCTATGACAGCGGTTCAGCCGGAACCGCTGTCATAGGGTCCAATTTAATTTTTTTTTTTGAATAAATGACCCTATGACAGCGGTTCCGCCGAAACCGCTGTCATAAGGTCACCCTACTGCAGCAGTTTCTATAGAACCGCTGTCATAGGGTGACCTATGACAGCGGTTCCGGAACCGCTGTCATATGGTTTTGACCTATGCCAGCGGTACCTATGACAGCGGTTCAAAACCGCTGTAATAGGCCCAAAAAAATCGCTGTTATAGGTCATTTCTGTAGTAGTGTATGTGGTTTATTTGCAAGAGTCTGACTTTGACTGCGTTTTGTTTTCACAAGTCATCAACAGTGATAAGTCTAATAAGTGGATTCATGCTATGAAAGATGAGTTGAAATCAATGGCGGAAAACAATGTTTGGGATCTTGTTGAATTGCCAGAAGGTTCTAAACGAGTTGGGTGTAAGTGGGTCTTTAAGACCAAACGCGACTCAAATGGCAATATCGAACGATATAAAGCTAGACTTGTTGCCAAAGGTTGTACTAAAAAAGATGGCATTGATTATAAAGAGACATTTTCACCTGTTTTAAAGAAAGATTCATTAAGAATCATTATGCCTTTAGTAGCTCAGTATGATTTGGAGTTGCATCAAATAGATATAAAAACCGTCTTTCTTAATGGGGATCATGTGGAGGAAGTTTATATGGATCAACCCGAAGGGTTTTCCATAGAAGGAAAGGGTCACATGGTATGTAAACTTGAGAAATCAATATATGGACTTAAACAAGCTTCCAAGCAATGGTATTTTAAGTTCAATGATACCATCACATATTTCAGTTTTCAAGAAAACACTGTTGATTGGTGCATTTATCGACAGATCAGTGGGAGTAAGTTTATATTTCTAGTTCTATATGTTGATGATATATTACTTGTTGCTAATGTTTTGGGTATTTTGTATGAGACTAAAGATTTTCTCTTTAAGAATTTTGAAATGAAAAATATGGGAGAGGCATCCTATGTAATTGGAATTTCAATATTCAGAAAAGGTCACAAGAATTGTCTCAAAAAGTCTATATCGAGAAAATTCTTGAGAAATTTAATATGAACAAATGTCCAGCAGGTGTTGTCCTAATTCAAAAAGGGGATAAGTTTAGTCTCGTGTAATGTCCAAAGAATGATGTGGAATGTAAGGAAATGGAATTTATTCCAAATGCCTCTGTTTTGGGCAGTTTGATGTACCTACAAACATGTATGAGACTTGATATTAGCTTTGCGACTGGAATACTGGGCCGATATCAAAGTAATCCTGGAATAGATCACTGGAAAGCTTCAACGAAAGTAATGAGATACCTTCAAGGGAGTAAAGATTATATGATCACATTTAGGAGATTTGACCAGTTAGAAGTAATTGGATATTCAGATTCAAATTTGTTGGATGTCTTGACAGTAGAAAGTCAATGTTTGGTTATTTGTTCCTAATAACTGAAGGAGCAATCTCATGGAAAAGTGCCAAACAATCTGTCATTGCCTCATCTACTATGGAAGCAGAGTTTGTAGCTTGTTATGAAGCTACAATTCAAGCATTATAACTGCGGAACTTTATTTCAGGACTTAGGGTTGTCGACACCATTACCAAGCTGTTGAAAATTTACTGTGACAATTCTGCAGCTGTTTTCTTTTCTAAGAACGACAAATATTGCAAATGTGCTAAGCATATGGAAATAAAGTATTTTAACCGTTAAGGAGGAGGTTCAAAAACATAGAGTGTGTATTGAGCATATTACGACGGATCTCATGATTGCTGAGCCTTTAACTAAAGGATTACAACCAAAGACATTTAAAGAACATGTACATAGAATGGGTCTTGGTTGTACTAATGATCGATTATGATAATGTTAACAAACTCATGAGCTCATTAATGATATGTTTCTGATTTTTTTATTATTTCTTGTTCCTTATGTTGTGCACGTTTGATGTTTGAACACGAAATTAATGTGTCTTTAAAACAATTACGTGGACATTATATTATTTATTTATTACGTATGTAACCTAACATGATAAGTTGCTATTGTGGTAGTATATGGAAGGGAGTATGCAAATTAAAAGTGTATGACCACCATAACTCTCACTATGTAATTTATTATGTTAAAGTCAATTATACTGAAAGAATGGCATTATGAGATTTATTTATGCGCGCCTAATGTTACACTATTAAATATTACGAACTGTCGGACCAAGTGGGAGAATGTAAGAATATGGTCCGAAATTAGACCATGTTTTCATAGGAAAGTTAATCAATTTATATGATCATGAAAGTTGAACATATATTCAATATTAATGCTAATTGATTTAATTGATTAACTTTCCTATTTAGACAAGGTTTTCTTATTTGGTTAAGATTCCTACTTAATAGTGGAATTAATCTAAGCCATTCATTCTGGAATATGATGGACATACCAGATTTAAAGTTGTTATTTATAAATGGGTGCTCTCTCCACCTATTAAGAGCACGTAGACTAAAGTAAACTATTCCGTCAAGTTTTCGGCTGTATAACGTTTGAGGTTAAGGGAGAGAAATCGATTTAGATTTAAATAATCAAGCTAAGGAGAATCCAAGGGTATTGTTCTTAAACATCATGACTAATTCTGCATCAAGTAAGTACCTTATGTCATTACGTAACAATTTATTTATTTAAGATCATGTATGAATTTGATGATAACATAAGATTTATAATCTATATGAATTAAGTTTTACAGGGTAAACATGTGGGAATGAAATCGGAGGCGGGGCAAAACTTAAATTATCCCAAAAATGGAATATAATTCTGTATGTTTTTATATGCATGTATGTCTCATATTTTTCAACAGTAGCAACGGTTGTTTCTATTCGAATATTGTTATCACATGCACTCGATGTTGGTTTAGCTCAAAATGAATATGAGATTTATGCTCTTCAATCCATTTCGAACTAAAAATTAGTTTGTCTTTTAATCAAGCATCTTCTCCTTCATCCCAATTTTGTGTTCAATATGACATGACTAAGCCAATTTGAAGATATTGATTGCACCCTAAGTGTTGGTGAAGTTTCTCAAAGATATAGGCTGAAATCATTGTTCACTAACGGAATTCGTCAATTTTAGTACGGAAATTTCACGTGTGACTAACATCGAGATTTTTTGAGATTTATGGGACTAAATGTGGTATACCTGTAAACAGTGGGACCAAAATTAAAATTGGCCTAACTTATGGGACGAAAAATAAATTTTTCTTTTGAGAAAATTAAGTTGAGTCTTCTTTCCCTGGGATTAATTGCAGTTTTTGTCCTATAAATTAGGCTGATTTCCATTTTGGTATCCTTGTTTATGGGTGTACCATATTTAGACCTGTACGTCTTAAAAAAATTAATGTTAGTCCCACTTGAATTTTTCGTCCAAAAATTGATAGGTTCCGTTACTGAAAAGTGAATTTTAACCTATTTCTTTTCTTTCTTTTTTTTTGAAGAAAAATGGGTCTTGTAAATCATTCAATCGAAGGTTTACAATGCCTGGAACAATACAATTTATATCGATTCAAACGATGTAGTAAGAACATTTAAAATACCAACTATCAAGTTTTTTAAGATAACAGATCTTAAGAACTCATAAACGAACACAAGAAAATTCTTGTGCAACTCCTATTCAAGGAGAGATAAAACTCTCATTGAATAGAGAAAGCAAACTCTCATACGAGAGAGAAAAAAAATATTAAACAAAATATCTAAAACGCTGTATAAAACTTATGTATCACCTGTCTTCATCTCGTCAAATCTGTCTCTTTCTCTGTAGATCCATATCCATCTCGTCGGATTTGAAGATGTGATGTACAACTTGAAGAAGGTACTCCAACCCAACCCGCCAACGATGGTGGTAGTAACAGTGGTGAAATAGACGATTGTTTCACCAAGCCATCGCCGGTGGAGAAAAATAGAAGAAATGAGAAGACTAGGGTTTAGAGAGAGAGAAAAGCGCTCTTTACTGTAAAATAGTGACCAAGTGCCATAAAATCCTAAATTTAACCTATTTCTTTGGGAACCTCCAATCAAACACTTAGATGTCACTCAAGATCTTCAAAATAGAGCTCAATAATGCCATTTTGAAGACAAATCGACATGAACGGAAATATGTTTAAATGAAAAATAACATAACATTTAGTCGACAAATAAAGGATTAAAGAGTATAACTTTCATGTTGAGAAAATTGCATTTTTCGACCCATAACGTTGCCTCATTTTAATTTTAGTCAAATTTGTTACAAATTTCTCACATTTAGTCCTATAAGTTTCAAAATGTCTCACGTACAGTCTCAACCGACATATCGATCCAAAATTTAATGGTCAACTTCGTTAGTCAGCATTTTGACTTTTTTTTTATTTATTTTTTTGCAGAATTCATTCGTGAATGTACTCACACACAATATCATGATGTTTTTATTCAATATCACGTGTCAATCATGCACAAAATCTTCAAAACAAACCGGTGTGATATTGAATAGAAATATCATGATATTGAATATAATTCGTATGTGAGTAAATTCACGAATGAATTCTCCAAGAAAAAAGGCAAAATGTTGACCAACGGAGTTTATCGTTAAATTTTGGGTGGATATTTTGGTTGGGACAAAATATGAGATATTTTCAAAATTATGGGACTAAATGTGTAAATCTCTAATGAATGTGACTAAGATTAAAATGGGGTAAAGTTATGGGAGGACAAATATAGTTTCCCATTTTATGTTCTTTTGAACTCATCATGAATCTAATGTCTATTGATTGAGAATGTTGAAGAAAGAATATCACTAGTAGAGAATTACTCACATATATTAATTTATTGTCATGGGTCGTGAATCATGACCCCATACAATGTTTAATTACTCAGTTTTTCTTTTTTTTTTAAAGAAAATCGGTCTTATATATCATTCAATCGAAAGTTTACAACTCCTGAAACAATACAATTTATATTGACTCAAACGATGTAGTAAGAACATCTGAAACACCAACTATCAAGTTTTAGAAGATAACAAATCTTAAGAACTCACAAACGAACACAAGAAAATTCTTGTGCAACTCCTATTCAAGGATTGATGAAACTCTCATTCGATAAACAAAGTATCTAAAACGCTATATAAAAACTTATGTATCACCCGTTTTCATCTCATTAGATCTGTCTCTGTCTCTTTAGATTCATATCCGTCTCGGCAAATTTGAAGATGTGATGTACAATTTGAAGAAGGGTACTCCAACGCAACCTACCGACGATGGTGATAACACTGGTGTTTAGAGAGCCATTGCCGGAGGAGAAAAAGAGAAAAAATAAAGGCTAGGGTTTAAAGAGATAAGGAGACAGAGAGGCGTTCGAGAGTTAATTCTGCCAGGAACGACACATGCTAGCAGATAACAATTTCGAGTGATTCGTGTTTAATTACTCAATTCAAGCACCCATTTAGTGACATATAGAGCCAATTTTAGTCTTATAGCAAGACTATTGTCATACATATGATTAAGAAAAATGGAATATACTTGTAAGTTTCATATTTTTCAGCAGTAGCAAGGTTGTTTAGATTCGAATATTGATATCACACGCATTTAATGTTGGTTTAGCTCAATGAATATGAGATTTATGCTTTTCAATCCATTTTAGGCTAAAAATCAGGTTGTCTCACAATCAAGCATCTTCTCGCACATGACAATTTGTTTTCTTAGCTCCCATTTGAAGATATTGAGTGCGCCCTAAGTATTTAGAAAAATTTATGCTAGACTAAGTCCAATGGTCCTAGTGTTTATATCTTTCACACAGAAAGGTGTAATGTGTGTAGTCCCCACACACACTTGTGTATGTGAGAAATAGACACAGAATTCACACTCGGGCTCTTGAACTCGGTCTGGCATAGAATTACCCCCAATTGTTTGATGAAAGTTATCAGAGAAATAGGCTAAAAATCCTTGTTCACTACCAGAATCCATCAATTTTTGGACGAAAATTTCACATGGGACTAACATTGAAATTTTTTAAGACTTATGAGACTAAATATGATATACCCGTAAACAATGAAACTAAAATTTAAACCGATTTAACTTATGGGATGAAAAATACAATTTCCCTCCAAGTCTTCTTTCATTGGGGTTAATTGCATTTTTCGTCCAGGAACTGTACCCAAGTACATTTTTGGTCCCGCCTTATACATAAACCTCACATTGCATCCATAATCCTAAAAAAAATCTCAAATTTGGTCTCACGACCAATTTTCAGTCAAAAAAATCAACAGTTCCATTAGTCAAACACAAAAAAATAAATAAATTAGACAAGCTTAGAAAATAAATGAGAAAACACTCCCAATCTACTTTCTTGCCATCTAGAATCCGGAAAGTGGTTCAGGGAAGCCATTGCAAACACTCCCTTACTCTCGATTAAGAAAATTGCAGCCTGCAGGCACATTAGAGTAAAGATACAGCTCATATATTGGAAGCTGATTGGCAACCCAACCCGAAAAACCACAACACCCGGAAAATTTTCTATATTTGATTAACTTCTGACTTCTACAGGAGAGATGGTGTGTATAAGACACCAAATCCAACCCACCTCATATACTTTTTCTCAAAACTACAATAATGGTATGTATAAGACTACAACTACAAGCATAAGTCATTACAGTCGAAAGGATTTTGCTATTCTTCCAAAATTAGTACCCAAAGACGAGAGAGGGATACAAATGTAGCTTTTCAAATTCTACAACAGTATCTGCCAGCCGGAAAATGGAATTACCTCCTACAGGATTATACTCTCGAACTTACAAGATCATTTCTCAGCCTCTGGTATTTGTGCTAAAGCATCCTCAGCCTTTACCTTCTCAGGAACAAAATCTAAGAGCACAAAACATCTCGAAGTTATGCAAAACGATTGGGCTAATCAAACGTTGAATTATAACATTCACACCTTGTAAAAGTTTTAAATTTCATATTAAAAAGAAAGGGAAAACTACCTGAGAGAAAGTCAAATCTCTTTCGCTTAGAAACTACTGAAGCTGCATTGAAAATTGAGAAGCAAGTCAAATAAACACTAAAGATTAAAAAGAACTTCGGCTATAATTATGTACATATCAACTACAAAACACTATACCAAAAAAAAACAAAAATCTGACTAACTGCAGTTGACGTTGATATTATCTGAAACTCTGTATAGAGGAACTCGTATACATGAAACAGAACTAAACCAAATGACCTTAAACACCTGTCACCTAGGATGCACGGACACGGGACACAGCGACATGGACAAAACACGACACGGACACGGGACACGCTATTTTTTCAAAACATTTGGACACGACACAGCTCCGACACAACTGTCATCTATATATATATATATATATATATATATATATATATATTACATAAATTAGATATTGATTTTACTTTTAATATAAATTGCTAGAAAAATAAACTATGAAAATGTTATTTACTTGTTTATTATTAAATTTGTATTTTTCTCTCTTCTTTGCAAATCTTTATATACTTGAAAAAATTCAATTACATATAAAAAATAACTCAATAAGTCAATAACAAATGCAAAACAAAAATGTAAACAACCACAAATTACAAATGAATTACAAATATAATCTTTTTCTTAAATATCAAAGTATCAAATGCTCAAGAAATTCTTGTTCAGTTTAGGCAAAGATAATCCCTAATTAGCATATTAATTTTGAAATAATGTAGATTTCAATTTGGAGATTTAGGGTTTTGAATTTGTGAAATAGGAGCCTAAATAAGACTAAGAAATTAAGTTTGAACATTGCACTAGTGTCTTGGAAGCTGGGGACCCTTCCACGACAATAATGAAGAAGATGACGATAGCTCCTTTGGTGAAGAGAATGACAACAACGATACAATTTGAATCCCACCCTTTTTAATTTCTTAGGAACACTGTCAACCGTGTCCTGGCCGTGTCCGACACGCAATTGGTCGTGTCCGACACGGTGTCTGGATTTCTATTTTCCTTTTTAAATCATGGACACATATTAGCCGTGTCCGATAAGTGACAGAGCAGTGTCGGAGTCGTGCCGTGTCTGACACGCGCCCGTGAATAATTTTTGGAGTATCCGTGCTTTATAGCCTACCACTCTATTCACAATTGTTAAATGTCCAAGGCCCAAAGGTGTTCTGGGATCTAGGCTCCAGACAAGGCGCAATAGAAGTGAGCCGCAAAAATGCGAGTTTGTTTCTTAATATATGTCACAATGTCGATAGTTCAATAAATATAAGATCTGAATATATGTATACCATGAATTTCAGCACTTAATTACAGCAATCGAATTAGTTCAGCACTCAATAAAAAGGAATTTCTTAATTTGATTAAATCTGCCACATGTTTCAGAAACTTTCAGCAGCAAATGAAAGTTCCATTTATTTCAAATTTAACCAGAGACAAATTATGGATCATCACCAAATTACAAAATATTCCATAAACTTCAGTAGACTTCTTTTGCATTTTTCTGGAATATAAAACAAAGAACAATGAATTTCATCAAAAGAAAGAAAGAATGAAGGAAATATAAGGAATGAACTGTCTTTCTAGTCCTTGGGGAATATCAGGTGCTAAAATGAAAAAATGAAAAAAAAGGAGAAGACAAGAGAAAAGATCAGGCGGAAGGTGAAAGAAAAGAAACGGAATGGAATATATGAAGCATGCGGGAAGAGAAGAGGAACAAATAAGGGAAAACCACAAAACTGTAAAAGGAGTTGCAATTTTTAATCAGGCTCGAGTTTATTGCACCCTCCGCATTAAAAGTGGCACAAGGTGCAGCTAAAGCATACGCCTTATTGCAGGCATGTTCCTTGGTCTAAAAAAGGTGGCAGGATTTCACCTTGTGCCTAGGGCCCACCTCCTGCAACTCTAACAACTATGCTTATATAATTCCTTTTCCGTGCAACAAAATTTCCAAGACGAAATTTAAGTAAACTATAGATATCTTAAGCACAGATAAGGAACAGTAACTTTAGTAAATAGTAAATACCAGCATTCATTTGATCTTCGCATTTGCTAAGATAAAATCGCTGAATTGGTGACACTTCAGAAGTTCGTGGGCAGGTAAAATTTGGTTAGTAGATATCAGAATTAATGTGATTTACGTATAGATCTTAAAGGAAAATAAGTGAAACTTAGTGAACATTATGCGAGTTAAATCTCACTAATAACTGAATAATGGACCCCCCCCCCCCCCCCCCAAAGCCATAGTGTAAAGTAATATTAAGAGGTATGTACAGCTCGTGCCATTTGCCGAAAAGTGGGACAATTTTTGTCAAAGGGACAGTATAATTTCTCCTCATAAATCCTAGTATTTCTCTTATTTATTTCATTAATTGCAATTAATATGGTCATTAGTTCCTATAGATTTCAATCAACAAAAGATCAATAATAAATCATTGTGATAAATTTAGAGTTGGCAAGACAGGTTCTTAGTACCATATATAACATAATTTAAGGATATTGATTCCTTCATCTATGTATGTGATTGTGTGCCAAAAGCACAAATTGCTATCTCATGTCTTTTTCCATGTACGGTTAAGCTTAACGATTTTCTATATCCTTAAAAACAGCCTGGTGAAATCTTTCTCAAGTATTATAAGTTTTCCAGTGCTGATTAGCAGCCTGCTTTTTAGTTACAAGTTTAAAACTTCAACCCAAAATAATTTAGTAAATAAACAATAAGTTATAAGTAATAATTAGTTCTTCTTAGTACAATACTCAGAATTTAATTTCATATTGCTATATTGCTGGCCTTGAAATAAACCTAACAATGCTGGTTCATTCTATCATCATCATGTGTAGTTTTGTTTCTTTTAGGTGACAAATAGTGAAACAACTAATCATGGGAAAGATTAATTTTTTTGATATGGAAAGAGCTTTCTATATCACATTGACACGTTTATATTGCACTGCTTGTATGGTTTAAAAGAAAAAAAAATTGAAATATTTAGTTTGTTTTACACGTTTTAGACCTAATTTTCTAGAAAACCAAAATAGAATAGAAGTTCTACAGCTGTCAGAAAAATGTTCTCCAATTTTTTTCGACAGCAAATAGCTACTTGGCCCCCTGTTAAGGTTCAGATCCGTCTGCTACTGATAATTTAAGGAAAGAGCAAGAAGTATAATATAAGATGAACCAATACATGTACTTGTGTAGTAACGAGTAAAGAGACACGTGTAACAATTAGGAGTACGTCCATAGGATGCATTGATTCAAAATAAATTCGATAAAGTAACAGAAAGAAGATGAAGCATTACACATATGGTTGTAAGCAACATGATTTTTGCGATCGATAAATGCGCAAGCATAAGCCTCCTTGGAGAACAGTTCAAGAAACTTCTCCTGCAACAACCAAGCACAATTATTGGACACATCATTAAATCCAAACAGTTCAATATCACATCCATATCCTAACTCTAAATTCTACTACAATTATCATACATTACAACTATTTGACGGCTATCGGTTCTAAATCCAATTGCTAACATAATTAGTAATGAGGTGCAAACAGCCTGAGTAAAAGCGGCACAAAACTCAACTACACAGTATATAACTACCCTCGATCCAATTTTCACAGAAACCAGCTAATAATTTAAAGAAAAACACAGTGAAGCACTCCAACTAATACTAGGGCCTATGGGGCCAAAAAGAGAAAATCTTATACTCAAAGGTCCTAGTGGAATGAGTATTTGAATCATTAACTGTAGATATTTAATTCTTTTATCGTCTCGTCTTCAAAAGGAAGGGTTGCACTGCATTTTTTTTAAATAAATCCAATCATCCCAACAAACTTAAACTGTTGGATCACAATATAACTCCTATCCAGTAAGTGTTTCAGAGGTAAAAACATTTCAATTAGAAGAGTATTACAAATTTATGGCATTACTGATGCAGCAAAGTATAAAAGATACCAGAATAGATTAGACCGCAAGAAATATCTAGAACAAAATAACGGCTTTCTGAAGTTTCATTCCTATTTAATAGTTGAAACTTCCACATGTACAAGTCAGGTTTTAGGCTCGATTTGAAAATGGAAAGGCAGCAATTCACACACACATACAGAGAAATGAGGGTTTCTTTCTTTTCTTCAACTTCTCTGTCTCACTTTTCTTTTTTCTTTTTTGTGTAGGAGGGGGTGGCAATCAAAATTGCATAACCTTTAGAGCATCAAAGAAATTGATCTTTAACTCGATAAATGTGAAAATTAATATGCAATTCATTTAGGTTATAAATTCAAGCATCTACAACATCTAGTTGAACTGAATCAGTTATGTCTTCCGGTTGCTTTCATAAGTAATATTTGCTCAAAGTGCATACACTACATCACCTTTCTCAACAATCAGAAGGTTCAAAAAGAAATCAAACCAAATTCTGGTGACTCTCCGTATCAAGACATTAGGCTCGACAATAATGAAATCAAACGACAGATTGCCGACCGAAATTTCCTCAATTAGCATTTCTTATACTAAACAAATATACTTTCCCCACACTTCTTTCGCCTCTATTATCACTATAATATGCGTTTCTGAACGTCTGAGTGCAAGCTACTGCGATATTCAACTATTTATCACCAGAATTAATCAGCACTAGCTCCGATAAAATGAACTAAAGCAGATAAGCACAAGAGTATAGCACGATTTAAGGCTTCAAATGTTGCACATTGCTCTAAAATATCAAACGAAGCACAAAAACAGTAACATGCCTGCAATCAAAACCCTAAATTAGGAGTAAATAAAAAGCATACCGAAGCTCTATTGATGATGAAAACGGCCTCCTGTGAAATCTTAACGTCGGAAATCTCGCTCCTGATAATCCGACTGATCCGATTCATCGGAAATTTATACAACACACTCTCACTCTTCTCCTCTTCGTCATCTCGTTTTCTATTTTTCTTTTTCCCAATAATTTTCACATCCTCCTCCTCCATTTTACCTTTCTTCTTCTTGTTCGAACTGCTTTTCGGCTTCTCATTTTCTTCCTCATCAGTACCGCTCCTTTCTTCTACTCCTCCGCCCTCCTCCTCGCTGGACTCCACAACGTCGTCGTTTTTCGATTCCGTGCTCGATGACGGCACGACGATAACCTCGGGCTCCTCGCCGGAGGAATCATTAATGGCTGTGTTGTTGTTGTTGTCTTTCCTTTGTTTGGTGTTAATTGTGGTGGAGGAGTTTTTACTTTTCTTCTGAGTTTTGGAATTGTTTTGGTTTCGAGTTCTGCCTGCCGGTTCTGGCTTCTTCGCCATTGTTGTTCATTCAGAAAGGAACTGTGACCGCTGGCTGTCTGTTACTTGTATTGGCCGCTCGCTAGTGGTCTTCCCGACTAGGAATGAATGAATTTTGGGCTAATTTCCACTCTCGTTTATATTGGGCTTTCATTTTGTTTACATCTATCAATAAGAAAAAGAAAAAGGATGAATTCCTATATTTCACCACTTCCAAATCTTAGCCCACTTTATTTATATGTTTGCGACACACACGGAAAATGTATTAGGTTCTGCAAGTAATATAGTAGATGTGAAATCTGATTTGCCCGGATTTAGTGATGTTGTATTGAAAGACTGGGATTACTATGTTATTTAATTCTAAGTTAAATTAATCGATTGTGGTGGAAATTGTTTACTTAAACTAACAAAGACCATACTATTGAAACCAAATAAATCTTAATGAACATCAACGAGAGAAGCGACTAAGACACATGATTCAATCAACTATTCAATTTGTTCATGATTTCTATCTTACCGGATTATTAGCTTGTTTGGGCTATACTACTCAATCTATTGACACGGCTATTCTATTAATAATGATGTTTTATATCTCTATATGAAAATTTGATTAACAAAAAACCATTAAGTCGATCTATGGATTTCCGCGTTTACAGGGAAAGCACACAGAATGAAATCGAATCTATCTTTAGTCAATTTTACGTTATGGTGTCTAATACCTATTGCATTCCTAGTTTATCTCCTCTAAGACTCAAAACTAGGTACAAGCTCATATAATTGGTGATCAAACAATCATAAACATTACGCACAAGTATTAAACACAGTCATGAAATAAATTAATCCAAAAAACAAGTACTCTTTTTCTAAGGAAAAAATGGTAGAGAATATATTACTCATGAAAAAAGTCAGCAGCTAAAGCACTCGCTGGCAGCGAAGGGAGTCCAAGAATAGACTCGTGGTCCTTTAAACCAAAACGGTAAAGAAAATGAGCAACCTTATTCCAAGATGATAAACAAAATGACAAAACGAAAATGACAAAGCAAGATAACAAATATCGTGCAAGATATGACCTAAAGATGAGAATCGATCCTAAGTTGAGTTTAGCGCCAGAATCACTCCTCCACAATCGCCTTCAAAATAATTTTCGTCCATCTATGACGTGTTGCCATCTCCATCGCAGCTCCAATTTAGGCGATGGTATAAAAAGGAATCTCTGCATGCACCAGACCCTACGAGCACGTCTCTAGTCCCAAGACATTACTTTCACGCCCGGTCGCCCCTTTAATGACAAAATTAGCACCATCGAAGTTTAGTTTCAACACACTCGCCTCCGGGACTTGCCATCGCTTCTCATCCCTTCATAATTACAGTGTCTTCTCAACTAAGCAAGCTTTTCCATTGACCTTTAGAGATTCCATTGCATGAAACATTAACTTGTCAAGAGGGATGTGTTATGAATAGCAAGTTAAAAATTGAAGATACATCTGAAATTACTAAGGCAAGGAAGAAATGGGCTTTAACTAAGAAAAATGTGTGGCAACTTGTCAAGAGGGATGTGTTATGAATAGCAATTATAAAATGAAGATACATCTGAAATTACTAAGGCAAGCTTTAATTAAGAAAAATAAGTTGCAACTTATCAAAACGGCAGCGTTTGGGAGCGAGTCAGCTGAAGAAAAGAAGACCAATGAGGGGCTGCCAACTGGAAGTAGTTACTCAAGCCGTTTGTTTGTTAGAAGCTGAAAGTGCAATTTCCATATTAGCTTAAGAAGAACGCTTTTTAGCTGAAATGTATAAATAGGCTTTGTAGCAGATTCTTAAGAGATCTTGATGTATAATATTGAATTTTTTCCCCCTCTTAAACTGTTGGTCCCAAGTGGCATATGAAAATGGTCTAGAAAAGAGGGGTGAATAGATCCTAAAGTTTTCTTTTCACTTCAAAAATTTTCTTGCCTCTTAAAATATTTTGAACGCTTGAAAAGCTAAGCGCTAGGTTAAGCGCTTGGATGGAGATAATTTAGACTTGGTGATTTTAGCAATTATCAAAGTAGGGTAACGCTTAGATTGGTTAATCAGGGTTAGTACAGCGAAAATGATTTTGATTACTTAAAGTTCAATTTGCCAATTAGTCGCTTGACTGATTTTAATGTTTTAAACAAAGATATGCGAATAATATGGAAAACAATAAAATAGTAAAGTAAATGACACAAGATATGAAAGGTTTACTGGGTGATGTAATCTCAACTATATCCTTCTTCTCCTTTGCACACGAAGGAATTTACTAAATGATACTCAAAATCTCCACAAAGATGACTTCTACAAATGGTGAATAGCAACGAAGATGATCTTGAGCTTTTTGATCACACAGACTTCAACTCTTCTTAGATCTCTTCTGAATAAGCTTCTTTCATCCAGAAATAATGCTTGAAATACAACTACTTCTTTACACAGAGGAAAGCGGTTGGAGGGTCATGTTACTAGGGTTTGTTTGATTTTGAAAATTCAAACAATTTGGAATATCTCAATAATAATGTAGGGTTCTTCAAGGAAGATGTTTGAGATATTTGTAATTTTCTTGGGGGTAGAAGTTTGAAGGATATGGATATGAAGATTCAAAGCTTTTCTTAGAAGAAATATGGACTTGAAGTTCAACAAAGGGTTATACAGCTTTTGCTTGAATAAATGTTCGTGTGTATGTATTCTTCTAGCTTTAAGGGTTTGCTGAATAGTCCTATTTATAGGCAATTCTTGGGGGAAATGTCTGTTGGACACATGTGCTGGCGCGTGCCTTTCACTCGAGCAAGTGAAACTACTTCCATTATAAAATCTTTGAAATTCTGCTACAAGGATTGGATGCGGTAAACTTCTACTCTGACAGTTTAGTCAAAAGTGACTTGTCCATACTCCAATAGTCCTTATCACATTTAATGCTCTTATCAGGCATTAAATGGATTTGAATTTATTTCATGTTGAAAATAAATGCTCGTTATTGATTGCATTTAAGTCCTTCTTGACTTCAGAATTTATTTCAGGTGAATCTTTGTCACTTGGACGCTAATTCAAAAATCCTGAAATGTTTTTAGCGTTTGACAGATGCATAAGACAATTTTCATCCTCTTTTGACTTCAGACGCCGATCTTCAACTATCTCTTTGATAGACTCACCTAGAATTCTATCAGCGATTGAGTATTTAATACTTAGTCTAAAATCTAAAAAGATAAAAATTAAGCCTAACAAACGAATACACTTTCAATGCTTATACAAATTTTCTACAAAAACATAAACTTACATTCTTTTGGGGTTTAACATGAAATCCTATTGTTTCATCATCAAAACTTCTAACATGAAATTTCCTAACAATTTTTCACTTTTTAATGATGTCAAGACTTTAACTCTTTTATACTTTAAGAGTTGGACAAAAGCCAAAAGATATTATAAGTTAGGGTTAGAAAGTTAACTGAGTTAGCTAAGGTTGGATTAGCTTCAACAAAGTGTTTCAGCGTAAACATTCATTCATAATATATTAATTTAAATATTCATGATTTACATTGAAAAAGTGAATAGCAAAAGAAAATTACAAGATAAATACATAATATGAGCGTCTCATTTCCTTTGATGTTGCTTGGATGCTTCGCGCCATTCAACTTCAAAGATTTCCCGAGCGAGATCTAGAAGGACTCTATCGATGTCTATCATAGTTATGTGATATTCTTCGTTATAGTCTTATCTGTTTATTTGAGTGCTTTCTTTGAATTCCAGCAACCTTTCAATCCATTCCTTAGGTTGAATGCCAAACGTCCGAATGAGATCAAGATATATGTCTCGGACCTTGTCATTTAAAGGTTTTCAATTTAGAGGTCTTCTCAGAAGTGCAACATATAGGTAAAAACTCATCCCTTCAAGGAAATCAACTTCAATGTTAGGGTACCTATGCCTTTGCTTATAGTATCTTGGCTTGCGTGTCTTGGTAACTTTCTATTTGAAGCTTTTGATTTCATCAAACATCGCGCGCCAATTTTTATTATCTATTTTAGAATCCACTTTCGCTTTTGGCTGTTCTTCCCCCTTCTTGACATCAGCAAAAGATGAGCGGATTGCGGCTATGTGTTCATTCATAATTTTGAATTCTTCCACAAGCGCTACAACCTGAATTGCTAGGATTGAAGAGTTGGTATCTGAACGATGATGTCGTTGAGCATCTGCTGTAGCTTGTTTGACAAACGATTGGTTGAAAGAGCACGACAATCTTTAAATCAAAAGAACAACGCCATCAAGAACGAATGCACTACATTTTAGCGCTGCATTTGCAATGTCCCCATTTCTTGTCTCAACGGCTATATTGAGATGTTGGGTATCATTCTCAAGAACTTTAGAGCAGGAACCTTGGATTTGAATAAGGGAGTTCCTGACCTCTTGCTTGAAATCTTTATTCTCTTGATCGTTATCCTTAGAGTTCAATGAGGAAGAGGAAGATTGTGCAGGAAATGGGATCAATTCGTATGATCTAGAAACAACAACTTTTCCTTTGGTAGGATATCGAGCAAATGGTTCAAGCTCTTGCTCTTCCAAATCCTCTGCAACTTCTTGAATTGCTAAGTCCATATGATCTGGCTCTAGAAGCGATTCTTCTGTCTGAGCGCTTAGAATAGAAATGGCTGGCTTAAGGACAGATGGAACTACATCAAGTTTTATTTTTGTGATTATCACAGAAGATTCTGGTTTTAGAACAGGGATAACCCAGATTGGGCTAATCGCTTCGAGAATATGCCTTGGACTTAGGTAGTGAGTCCTTGGAATAAAGAATATAGCGTCTTCGCACTGTTCTGTACTTAACACTAGATCATCAACTTCCAGAAGAGTCACTCCTAAAATGTAAAATTTGAAAAATTTTAAAATGAAAAGCATAAGGGCCTGAGCAAGCGCTTGATCCACTGGCTAAATGAGAGAGACGATTTGAGCCACGCAATTCACTGAATAAGACCAAAACAAATTATTGCTTCTGAACTCACTGAAACTAAAGGGTTGGTTGAACGCTATGTCCATCGATTGAGCATTCTCAATAACTGTTCTTCTATCTCTGTAATCATTGTCATGTTCATCAGTCAAAATCATGTGCGCTTCACTTAGCCTGGGATCTTTGTCGTGCTTGCTAGTGGCAGCGTCTTCATTAAAGTCAAATCGATTTTCCATGACGATTTGCTGAAGAGTGTTCTGAATGTATCGCTCAATGCCATGTCTATAGTAAGGCAACTAACATTCCCAACCAACTGCTGACGTTGGTTGAGTAAAAAGATGCCAAACCCTCTTTGCCGATACTCGATCCCAAAATCAAACAGGAATGGGATTCGCACTAGTTCATCAACTGTGTAACAGTGCAATACAAATTTCTCTGTCCACTTGGATGCATCAGCGATCTTGCGAATTCCAATCTTAGTAGCCTTACGCTTGTCCTTTTTGTTCTTGAACCAACTTCTCAAACTTTTAAGGTTCACTTTTGAAGTCATCGGCCTAGACTCTCGCTAAGTATTCACGGGCCTCTTCTTCTACCTATTTATTGATAGGATTAGGTCTTTCAGCAAACATTGAACCTTTTGCCTTTCCATAAGAGCAAGGGTTTTGGAGAAGATTTTTTCTCTAAAGATTTAACAATCTTGGGCGAGGCTGAATAACCCATGGAATTGGGCGTTTCCTTATCTGGGTACTTGAGCCTTCCAATTTATGCAAAAAGATTTCTTTCAAACTCAGCGATGTTCTATTGGGGAGTGCTTAGGTATTCCAACTTGGCCATCATCTGCTTCTTTGATTTGAGCCCTAGAGAAGCTAGCAACTCAAAGATTTTGCTATACTAAGCTTCTGTTAGGAGAGGATTGTAGAGCATTTCTTGAAAGGTAAGCTCTATGTCAACCATTTTTCGAGTGGTAGTTTATCTTAGTAATACTCAATATTTGCATCATAGCCTCTGGGAAAGAAGTTAACCACAGGAGGAGGAGTTGGAGTGGGAACAATCGGAGCCTTTTTAGGAATAGGCTGCTCAGTGTCCATAATCTCTTCTTTGGCTAGAGAAATTTTAGCGTCTGAAAGGACTTGGGCTACTTCTTGAGTGAATGCCACAACTGACGTCAGATCAACGTCTAACTCCATAGCAACTTTAGGAAGAAGGGTTGCTTGAGCGTCTGCTGGAATTGGAACTGAAAAAGGAAATTGTTTGAGAAATAAATTTTCTACGTAGTAGAAATTATCTCTTTTAGGATGAAACACTTACTCTGGGGACTTTCTTGGACCTCAGCCACTTTGGCTTCAGGAACAGATTATTTCTCTACCTCAAGCTCCATAGACACATCTTCCTAAATGACTAGATCAATGGTTGTAAGAGAAACCGTAGCGACTGGAATATATCGAGTAGTCATCGCTTCGACCATCCCCTGTAAACCTTTTAAACGAGATGGATAAAGATTACCCCTGTGGTCGCAGGATAACTTAGAAAAGAGAGACTATATACTTAAACATTTTTTAAGATACTTACGCAGATAGTTAATCTCAAGCTCTTGCTGAGTAGCTCCAGGCTCGATTGTTTCTGATGTTATAGATGTCCGCTTCCGAGCTAGCAGTACAACATCTTCTTCTTCTTCTTCTTGAGTAGCTCCAGGCTCGATTGTTTCTGATGTTATAGATGTCCGCTTGCGAGCTAGAAGTACAACATCTTCTTCTTCTTCTTCTTCTTTATCCTCAGATTTAGGAGAGAGAGCAAAAGCAGGAGGAGGTGAAGGGGATTTTTGAAGAGAATGAGATTTTTGCCTTTTCTCCTTCTTTGACTTCTGCGAATTGTTTGACGGCTCAGCATCAGTCGTGGAAGATTACCTCTTTGGTCACTTGACGACCACGTCTTCTAGTTCATCTATAGAGGAAGTCGTTTGTTCCTCAGCATCACCTTGGATTCTTCACAGAGCAGCGAGTTGCTCATGCTCTTCAATGGGAATAGCTGCGCTACCCTTTCATTTTGGGTTTAGCAGCTCAGTAATCATTTTCTTCTCATAGAATTTGAGCACTTGGATCTTATTTCCTGTTGTGTTGACGAAACCGCAAACATTTAACAGGTAACTGAGAAGAATCCCATAACGCTTTGGGTTGACGAACTTCTTTATTTCTGCCTGGATGCTATTGAAGACGTATAGCAACCAGTTGATCTTGATCTTTCGGATGATAGTGATCATCATTCGATATTGGTGATGGGAGATCTTGTCAAAAGATCCCTTTCTGTACTCTATCATCTTAGCGCAGAGATCAACAAGAATGGCATACTAGCCCTTCATATCATTCTTCTTAAAGTTAGGCATATAATCGCCTGCTTCAGGTCTTTTGACGATTTTTCAAACTTTGGTATTGTCGCCCATCATCACTTCATCCACTAGGCAGCCTTCATTTGGCAGTTTCAGGATGTCAGAAATCAGTTAGGGAGTGAGAATGAAAGGTTTTGGATCAAACGAGAAGGTATGAGAAATAGAGTTGCCATCGTAAAAAATTATAGCATTCTCATAGAAGGTTTTAAGTTCCTCCTAATGATATCTGGAGAAAGAAGTTAAGAAGGTTTTATGTTTAGATTCTTCCACGAGGTTGAGGATTTCCCTTATTGGGAAGTTTTGATTTGAGAAAAGATGATCCTGGTTTGCCAAGAATCCTACATTGACAGTGGTAGGTTTGTCCTTCTTGGACTCAGAAGAACCTTCAGCAGCAGATTTTGAAGACTTTCAATGCAACTTTTTGGGAGAGAAAAGGATATTTTTGCCTTAGGAAATATTTGCAAAGAGAGAATGTGAGAGTGATGAATTCTCTGTAAAATTTGGAGGTATTTAAATGAAATGGCAAAAAGTAACCTCTCGTATGCTCGGATAATGGCCATGTGTAAAAGCATTTAATCTGATACAAAAACATTTAATTTGTTTCGTTTAATATTAAAGACATATGTGAAAAATGGCGATATACATGGTAACTGCATATGGTAAACCATAATATAATAATCTTGAAATCCGCAGTTACTTTTTCGAAAAAAAAATATTTTTATTTATTCATTGAGATTTTCAGTGTACACTGTACGCGCCTATTGGTACATTGACACGTACTCAGGCATGCACACACACTGAATCGCCTATTTGGATAGATATAATTACCCGCCAATTTTATTTGATAAAAGCGCATAGGAAATGATCAAGATGGTATCTTTTGACTTATCCACACGTTACCTTTAGCGATTAAAATAATGTATGTTTTCAAAATATTCTTCTTAGCGATGAACGAAATTATTTCAGTGCTAAGTTATCTTTTCTAAAGAACTAATGAGCACTAAGAGTACAATCCAATTAATAAGTGTTCAATATTGTATGCATAAATATAAGCGCTGATGATCACTGCAAAAATTTGTAATCATAATTTTATATCATTGACGCTTACTGACTTGAATAAGTACATTTTTAATGGCCCCCCTAAATTTGATAACTTATTTTAATTTTGAGAGGCATTTTGACATAAATGTAAGGTGGATTCCTCATAAATTGTATGCTTATTAAAAGTATGATGCTTTATGATTAAGCGTTTAAATCAATGATACCTAATTCACTTCTTAAAGTGAGAAAACATTGTTCATTGAGCACATTGGTGAAGATATTTGTCAATTGTTTGTCAGTTCCAATAAAGTGCATGGAGATATCTTTCTTTGGAACATGGTCACGCAAGAAATGGTAGTGAATATTATTGTGTTTGGATCTAGAATGAAGAACTAGGTTTTGAGTTATGGCTAAGGCACTTTGGTTATCACAAAGAAGAGGGGTAAGACCTTGAATGATACCATAATCTCTAAGTTATTGCCTCATCCAAAGAATTTGTGCAGAACAATTACTAGTGGCTATATACTCTGCCTCAGTAGTAGAAGTTGTTATGGATTGTTGTTTCTTACTATGCTATGAAACTAACCTATCACCAAGAAATTGACATGTACCACTTGTACTTTTTTGTATCAATTTTACATCCTACAAAATCTACGTCTGAATAACCAATTAGTTCAAAAGGAGAGTCCTTTGGATATCATAATCCCACATTTTTTGTGCTTTTGATGTATTTAAGGATTCTCTTGGTAGCGATTAAGTGTGATTCTTTAGGATCAGCTTGAAAGCATGCACACATACATAACAAAAATATAATATAGGGTATACTAGCGGTTAGATAAAGAAGTGATCCAATGATACCTCTATAATTAGTAATGTCAATATTCTTGCCACTTTCATCTTTATCTAGCTTAAGCATTTGGCTCATTGGAATCTTCGAAGATGATGCATTTTCCATACTAAATTTCTTAATCATGTCACGTGTATATTTAGCTTGGTTTATAAATATGTCATTAGGGAGTTGTTTAACTTATAATCCTAAGAAGAAAGTTAATTCACCCATCATGCTCATTTCAAATTGATCTTGCACCATTTTCAAAAGTTTCTCACACAATCGCTTATTAGTAGTTCCAAATATAATATCATCAACGTAAATGTGGACTAAGAGAATATCTTCATCATTGGTAATTTTAAATGATATTGTATCAACGCTAACTTTTGAAAAACCTTTACCAATGAGGAAAATAGAGAGAGTGTCATTCTTGGTGCTTACTTAAGGCCATAAAGTGCCGTATCTAGCTTGTAGACCATACTCTTACTATGGTTGTTGATGAATTCTTGTGGTTGCTCCGCATACACTTTTTCTTGGAATTTACTATTCAGGAATGCACTTTTCACGTCCATTTGATACACTGTGAACTTGTTGAATGTGAAAAATGCTAGGAACATTCGAATCGCTTCAAGACAGGCTACGGGGGCATAAGTTTCATCAAAGTCAATACCATTTTCTTGAAAAAAGCTCTGAGCTACTAATCTGGCTTTGTTTGTTGTAACAATGACATTCTCGTCCATTTTGTTCCTTAATACCCATCTAGTCCCAATAACTTTTTGGTGAGTTGGCCTAGGAAATAGAGTTCAAACCTTACTACACTCAAATTGATTAAGCTCCTCTTACATTACTTCAACCCAACTTGAATCACTAAGCGCTTGATGGCCTCATTAAATGTAGCGGCTCTAGTCTTAACTGGTGCTCTAATATCTCCAATTAGTAGATCTGGTGGATGATCTCTAAGCCATTTACGGTCTGAGTGGAAAAGCTTAAGAGGTTTCTGCTTATGAAATGTTTGTCCTTCATTTACCTCTTGCGCAGTCACTTGACCATTTACAGTTCCAATTTGCTCTTGATGGTCATTCTCTTCGTGATCATTAGCATTTCTTAAAATATCATCATTGATAATCTCACGAGTAACCTTAGGAGGGAGCACAAAGATCTTATCATCCTCATCATCGTCACTATCATCTTCAACATTCATCTAAGACACTTGTTGAGAAAGATTTTCAACTCCTACATCACTAACATTAACCTTTCTTCGCTCTTAGTTAGTATCATCAAACATAACATGAATAGACTCCTCAATCTTAGAAATTCTCTTATTTAAGATGCGAAAATTCTTTCATTTTTGGCACAACCTAGAAAGATTCCCTGATTCGTTTTTGGATCAAATATCTTTAGGCTGTGGGATCCATTGTTATTAATGAAACATTTTCAATTAAATACATGAAAATAAGAAATCTTAGGCTTACATCCCTTCCATAACTCATATGGAGTTTTTCCATGTTGCTTGTTGATCATACACCGGTTCTGAGTGTAACAAGCGGTGCTGACTGCTTTGGCCCAAAACCTTTGAGGAAGATTGGACTAGCTAATATGGTCTTTGCAGCCTCTTTAAGCATTTTGTTATGTCGCTCCGTGACTCCATTTTGTTGAGGTGTTCTAGGCACTGAATACTCACAGAGTATTCCATTATCTATATAAAACTTCTCAACAATTTGGTTAGTAAATTCTGTTCTTCTATCACTTCTAATTCTCATCACCTTTAAATCTTTTGATGTTTGTAATTGAGGGATTAGCACTGTGAGTTTGCCACTAGTTTCAACTTTAGACGCTAGGAATTCTACCCATGTATAGCGTGAGAAATCATCAACTATCGCTAATGAATACTTTTTACCACTTAAAATTTAATTGGACCAAACAAATCCATATGCAATAGTTTAAGAATTCTAGAAGTTGATAGATGAGGTTTCTTCTTAAAAGATGATTTAACTTGTTTACCCATTTGGCATGCATCACATCAGCGATTCTTCTAAAAGGAACCCTTAGGTAATCCCTCTACAAAATTTAATGATATTAATTGAGAGATTGCCTTAAAGTTAAGGTAGTTCATTTTTCTATGCCATAGCCAACCAATTTCATTTTAATTTTTAGCCACAAAGCATGTAGAATTGTTACCAATTGTTGAACTTCAATCTACTAAATAAACATCATGTGGTCTTGTTGGTCCGAAGTGGCATACGAAAGGGTCTAGAAGGAGGGGGGCTTGAATAGACCCTAAAGTTTTTTTCCACTTCAAAAGATTCGTATTAAAAAGATTTTTAGACGCTTGAAGTGTCTAACACTTGACTTAAGTGTTCACTTAAAATATAGGCACTTTGGTGAAGCGTCTAACAAAGACTGTTTTTAGAAAGTTAACTTAGATTTCAAGACTTGAATACTACAACCAAATAGGTTTGAACGTTCACTTCTTTGATCAGTGTTAGCACAGCGGAATGATTTTTGAAGTCTTCTCTTTTAAAGCTTTAGCGTCACAAAAAGTGTATTTAGTTGCTTAGCATTTGATTAAGTTTTACTTTATCAGATTATGATATGACAGTATGAATGTTGAAAGTAAAGTAAAGAACAATATTTGTAAGGTTTGTTGGGTGGTGTAATCCCAACTACGTCATTCTTCTCCTCAAACACTTGGAGGCAATCCACTAAAATGATTCTCAAAGAATCACACATAATCTTCTACAAATTAGGGAGAGATGGATGTCGATGACTTGAGCACCTTGATCACACAGATTTCTGCTCCAAATCACTTCAATCCCCTTGCTTCTTTCACCCAGAAATATGGCAAGTATCCAACTTTGACTTCACACAGATCGCGAGGCTTGGATAGGGGTTTTTCTAAATGGTTTGTTTGATTTTGATAAAGTTCAAACAACTAGGAATATCTCAGTAGTAATGTGGGTTTCTCTGAAAAAAGTGTTTGAGATATTGGTTGATTGTCTTAGGATTTGAAGAAAAGCAGGGAGAATATTTTTTTGAAAGTTTTGGCTTTTCTGAGATTGTAAGGAATTAGACTTCAATGCAACAGCAATTCGACTTGATAATTGTTCTTTTTGTTTGGCTTGTTATTGAAGTCCTATTTATAGGCATTCTTGGAAAAAGTGTCCGTTTGACACATGCACGAGCGCGTGTCTCTCACTTTCGCGAGTGAACAACTTTTTGTCCTTTTTCCTGAAAATCTGCTGCACAAAAGTTGGTGCTGCAGTCTTTGAATAGTTGACAGTCCAATAGGGTGACTTCTTTGTACGTCTGAAAGTGCTTATCACATTTAATGCTCTTATCAGCATTTAATGCATTTGAATTAAATGTCCGTTGGCATTTAATGCTTTGAGAATATTTGCATTAAAACTCCTTCTGGGCTTAGAAATAAATTCAGGTGAAATTAGTCATTGATAGACGCTTATTCAACCTTGAATCACTTCTATCCTATAGGGTGACGCTTGGTGTAGCAGGTCATTCTAGACGCTTGGAATCTTCATCTTTATTCAGACTTCAGGCGCTTGAGTCTTCAAACTTTACTTCTGATAAACTCACTCAGAATAAATCAGATGCTCAGTCTAAGAAAACTTAACCTAACAATCTAGAATAAAAATAAAACAAAGCCTATTACAAATCTGACGCTTCAAAGCTGAAAAACAAACTTACATATTTTGGGGTCTAACAAAAGGTCCTAATTATCATCATCAAACTATCTAACTTGAAATTCCTAACAATTTCCCCCTTTTTGATGATAGCAATACTTACTCTTTTATAGTTCAAGAGTTTAGACAGCCAAAATAAAAGTTAGCTTTGATTAGATAAGGTTAGTTAAAGTTAGTTACGCTTCAACGAGATGTTTCAGCTGAAAAATGCATTTTATATATATCAAAGATTACAAGCATTTTTACAACTAAACAAGTAAAATATAAGAGACAAGAATATAGATAAAACAAATAAAAACAAATTAATGACTTGATCTAACTTTGTATCGCTTGGGCATTTTAGCTCGGATAGCTTCAGTCAGATTATCTTCCAAGGTCATCATCGCTTCATGATCTTTGTTGATTATGAGCTTATTTTCTTCTTGTTGTCTCTTCTTGAAAGCAGTAAAGTGTTTGTCTCAATCATTTGGATCAATACCAATATACCTTAGACAAATTCTGAAAGTTTGGATGAAGTCAGACATCTGCTGCTCTTCAGCTAAAATTTTTGGATCTGAAGGTTCTGGAATGGATGTTCTTTGAAGAGGGATGTCAAACTGTTCTAACATTGCTCTTGTAGGTATTGGTAGATTTGGATATAGTGCTCTTGGAGGTTCCCTTAGTGTTCTACTAGGCGCTCCAGAGTCACTTACTTGAAAAATAGTTATCCAAGATGGGAGACTTAGCGCAGAAGGAGAGGTTAAGTCTTGACGCTTAAGAGGCGTAGGCTCTTGAGCTCTTGAACTAGACGTTTTCCTCTTTTCTCCTTTCTTCTTCTCTTCCCTCTTATTGCCATCATCAGACTTCGGAAAGTGTTTCGTAAGTAAACTTACCTGATGAGCAATCTGAGACATAGAGTCTGAGATGTCGTCCAGACACTTGTCGAAGCGTTCCTGCAGTGCGAGAAGCTTGGTGTTGGTAACATCATTCAAAGATGTCTCTAAGGTTTCGAGGCGCTTTTCTAACTCTTCTTTCATGGCAAGTTGGTGGGCGTGAGTAGCATCAAGCATTTCTTGAAAAGTTTGTTTGCACTCACCAACAGCCACTTGAGCTGAGCTACGCATATGAGCAATTTGAGCGCTCATAACGTGAGACTCAATCTTTGCCAAATCTTCTTTAATCCAGTGAAAGGATTCTTCATTCTGAGTAGCATGAGTACTGATATCCTCCGGAATGGATTTGAGCAAAGGACCAAAAGGTTGACTCTCATCTGATTGAACCGCTTGAGGAGTCGGTCGCTTGAATCTGGATGAGTGTTTCAGAGAGTCAAGGGGAGCTTGATATGCTGGATCAAAGACAGTACCTCGTACGTCAAGAGAGAGATCCTCAGCAATATCAGCATCAACCGATTCAGGAGCGTCAGGAATATCCTCTGGTTGAGACGCTTGAACGAGTTCTTCAGCCGACGTTGGAAAACTGGCAACTTCAGAAGTGGACGCTTCAATTGTCTTAGCAGGGGCTTCCTCAAGCGCTGACTCTGTTTGGCGAAAATCATCGAATTGGAAGTTCTAATTTGCTAAATCGGCAAGAGAAGTGGATGAAGCTTCCAGAAGTTCAGTGAGTCTGGATCTAGAGCAGCAAAAATCGGAAATAAATGTGCGAAGAGGACTATCAATAGCCCTGATGTGCATGGGACCAATGATGTCAAGCACATGATGTGAAAAGACTTTGGACGGCACTTGACAGATAGAGAAAATGGAGTCTAGAGAGTAATTTCGAGAGAATCCAATCAAGCAGTCAGAGGGAAGAGAGTTGAGACGCTGATCCTCAGGCACGTAAGCAACGTAGTACTCTTCTAAATATGGATAGATCACTTGAGCTAGTCCCTGATTTCTTTCTAGCAGTGAGAGGACAAACTCATAATGATTGAGTACCTCTTTGCGGATAGAAGGGAGCAGTGGATATCCTTGAAAAGAATTGATGACGGAGCCGGTCCATTGTTTAAGATTGGCAGTGAAGATTTTTTCGAAAAGAGATAAGGGAGTCATGATCTTCACCATCAAGATAAAATTATCTTCACAATGGCTGGGAGCGAAATTCAGGCTAGAAATTTGATTACTGCCACGGTAGACGCTTGAGCGTTGAAATGTAGAGGAGTAACGGAAAGTCTATGAAGCTCTTGACGCAGACATTGTTCAATTTGATGTCTAATTAGGGGGAGCTTAAGAACAGGTCCAACTCTCTGTTGACGCTTCTTTAGGCAATACTTGGCGAAATGACGCTTCTTGTCATGCATGCCTATGCCGAACAAATGGGGAGCTTGAACTAATTCTGAGAAAGTGTACTTGTTTCCCATGTACGCTTCAACCCAAATGACTTCGTTCATGCAGTAGTCTGTGCTAGCGTTGACAATAGCTCTAATGTCTTCATGGTGAATATCGCGGATAGATTCAAAATGATATCTATCAGTTTGATAGTTAGCATTCCAGACGCTATCAAAATACGCATCAGCTTCAGTCTGGATCAAATCTGTGAGAGATTCGAGACGCTCACCGGCATGAACTGCTTTATTTTTCCATAAGCAAAGTGGATTGACCAAAGCTAGGTTTTCAGGACGATGCGCAATATGAGGAAAGTGTGTGTAGCCTTCTCGGTTCAAGACTGCCTCTGATGGATTGAGAAAGCTAGGGCGAAGTGGCTCATACACACGAATATTGTAGTCTCTGAGAGCAAAACCTGTAGGCTTGCTATGGCTAGAGTTGAGGTAATACGCTAGACCCACATCACATCTAGGAGTTGTTCCTCCTTGTCTGTCTTGTTGAAGAATGAGAGAGGATGGTATTTGACCAGGAGTTTTTTGTAGTTCAATGGCCCTATAATACTTTCTCTCAATTTCTGTCAACTCTGTTTTAAACACTATATCCCTGATTTTATTGTCGATATCAATCAGCAGAGCAATCTCATTCTCAGCAGCAATATATCTGTCTTCAATATATTCGGCAGGAATGAAATCTTCTTCGAGTGCTGGAGGCATGTAGTTGATTGAATGATCAATCGTCTTCAGAGGGTCCAGTTGGAAGAAGTGCCTTGGCTTTGTAACGTCTTCAACAACGCTCTGACCTTCTGAGCGTGCCTCTATTATAGCTGAAACAGGGATTGATGACTGAACCTCTTTGAGAGCAAGTTCCTCAGGTTTAATTGCAGCAGCTTCTGGGGCAATGTCTTTGGCAATCGCCACAACTTCGGTCATCTCAACATCTAGATTGACATTGGTTGACGCTTCAGCAGCAGCTGGAACTAAAGCTATAACAAATGAACTATCCTTTATAAGAGCAGGATCTTCTATAGATGTAGGAATAGGAATGCTGTGGGAAGAAATAAACTTACCCTGAGAACTTGTCTCAACAGCAACACTTTGAGCGCTTGGCTCAACAGTCTCAGGCTCTTCAGAAACAGGAGCAGCTCGACGCTTGCTTGTCCTGGAACGCTTGAAGATTTTCTTCACGTTGACTCATTCAACGAGTTTGAGCGCTTGAGCGGGAGGAGCAGCAGCTAGTTGATAAGAGGTGTTTTTACGTGTTTTTAAGACCGTAATTCTTATGATTTGGATTCACTTATTGCTTAAATCATGTCACATTTGCATTTAATAGGTGTGTTAAGTGAATACAGGTAATAAATGAGAATACATGAAGGAAAGGGAAGAAAAACGATGTACAAAACAAGTTCAAGCATGTTTTTCAACACTGAGGCGGTTTATACATCTCCTACCACATTCGAGCGATAATTCCGTACATTTCGAGACCAACTTAGACAAAGTTTCCTTCTACAAAGTTTTAGATGTATGTCTTAGCTTCAAATGGGAACTTGAAACATCCAAATCGGAGGTCTATAGAGATAATTGTGAAGGAAATACGATTGCTGCGCCGAACAGAGAAGTACATGTGCCAGGATACGCCCTAGCGCCCTCCTAGTCATGCCTAGGCATGGATAGTCCGAATGTTACTCCTTTTTCAGCCTAAATTCCAGCCTTATATGATGGGTAAGAATCACTTTTGGCCATAATTCAGCACATTTGTTGAGGGGTTGTCATAAGTGTGTTTCTTGGTAGATTTACTTTATGGGCGCCAAATCAGAAACAACCTCCATGTTGAAACGTAAGTTAGATATACTTAGAGACCGAATTGGACAAAATGTCCTTCTGCAAAGTTGTAGATCTAGGTGTTAGCTTCACATGGGGACTTGAATCATCCAATTTGGAGATCTGTGGAGACGTTTATGAGGAAAATACTAAGACTGCGCTGGAAAGGAAGAAAATGGCAGCATGCATGTGTTTTGTTGAAGTTTTCACATGGTTATGCTTGGTGGAATTCTTAATGGCCGAAATTTCAGCATTTTTTTAGCTGGTTGGAATCTTAAAAGCCAAACTTTAAGCATCACCTTAGGTGGAATTCTCATTGGGGAACTTTAATGGGAATTCTTAATGCATACTTTAGTGGAATTTTGGCTATAAAAGGAGGGGGAACCCATACTCTTCATCATTCACTATCAATTTCAGATTCTTAGAGGAGAGGAGGAGGAGGAATCAGTCCTCAAGCTTCATTCATCACCATTCTTCATCATTCTAAGAGGAGAAAGCTAGGAATTGAAGCTCCAATCAAGGGGCCATCATCTATCACATTAGAGGGAGTTTTTATAGCCTTTTCATTTCATTCATGTCTATGAACATGTGTATTAATTCATTTATGTTTTTCATATTATCCATTATGAACTAAATTCATAAGACTAGGGCCATGTAAGGCCAAATTGTGACATATGCTTATAATAGATGATTGTTGAGGTTGTTCTTATATTGTTATGTGATGTGAATTTGTGTTTTTGCCTATCTTGCATATACTTGATCACTATATGTTAGAATCTTATGCCTAGGTTAATATTTCGGGAGAAAATTGACTTAGGGTGCAAGAAATTCACATCATGACCCGTAACTAATGAGGAATTGCCCTAGACATAGGTAAAGATTCCCGGGTGAAGTTGTTCGATTCAAATCGAGTGAACTCTAGTACGTTAATGCATGTTTAGTGGTTAGATTTCCGGATAGGAATATTTGGGAAATCACGATCTAAGCATAGGAGTTTATACGCGAGACATTGGTTATTCTCTACCCTCGGAGTTCTCACCATAACAATATAAGCGTAATCCTTCAACTAGAATCTTTATAAGTATAATTGATCAATTTGAACCTAGCATGTGCCTTAGTCTCCCTTTATACTTTGTGTAAAATCAATTGTGTAATCTTGTTCTTATTGTATGCATTTTACCTATAATTTACTTTAATTATATTTGTTCTTTTTTTCGTTAAAATCATAAACTAAAATTCAAGTCTCCGTGGTTCGACAATCCGGACTTTTAGTCCACTTATTACTACACACGAATAGTGCACTTGCTATCATAGCACGTTGGCTTTTAGCGTGTCAAGTTTTTGGCGCCGTTGCCGGGGACTTGTTCATTTTAGTTTTTGATTTTTCGTTTAAATTTTTCTAATTCTTAGTTCTTCGTTTATTTCTAACCTTTCTTTTATTTTATTATTCTAATTTTGTTTTTTTGTGTTTAATTGTTAGGTGTAATTTGTGGTGCATGACCCGCTCTTCTAACGAGCCTCTATACAATTTTGAGCCGGAGATAGAGCGTGTTCTTCGATCTAGTAGATGCGCTCGAGAAATGGCCGACAATCTAAATCCAAATGGGAATTTTCCCGACATAAATCTCCCGGAAAACAGGGAATGGTTGCAAAATCTATTCCAAGCTATGCAACCGGCACCTCCTCAAAGACTTCCATCGGTCCGAGAAAGTCTACCTCCAAGGGTCCACACTATACCGGGGCCCGTAGTCTTTCCAAATTTCTTTGCACCAAATTATCACATTCCATCACACATCTTTAGCATGGTGCAAAGCGAACCCTTCTATGGAGAGCCCCATGAATCACCTCATGAGCATTTGGAGACTTTAGACGATACTCTCATGACTACCCAATTTCATCCACGGGATCTCGATGCAATTCGTCTAAGAGTCTTCCACTTCTCTTTAAAGGAAAGGGCGACCATGTGGTACAAATCTCTACCACCCCAATCCATCACAACATGGGGACAATTGGTCGATGCCTTTTTGAGCAAATTCTTTCCACCCTCCAAAATCAATGAGCTAAGGAGCAACATTAAGGAGTTTAAGCAGGGGAATCATGAGTCCTTAGCCGAGGCATGGGCTAGATATAAAAACATGCTCCGAAAATGTCCGGATCACAACCTAAGATTGAGCGAGCAAGTATTACGATTCCATGATGGAGTCCGTTCGCGCATCCGAAATAGGCTCAATGCCGGCGCCGGTGGTGATCTCCTTGGGCTCGATTGCCAAAGTGTGTGGGACAAGATTGAGCAATTAGCCCGGGAAGATGAACTCTATCCCGATGATGAAGAAATCACACCCACTAAAAAGATTGCTTGTGTTCAAGAGTTGGGCGAAGAAGTTGCTTTGGAAACAATGGTTGGCAATGTAAACTATGTTGGAAATGCCAATCGACCTCAATTGAACTTCCATGTGCCCGAAAATTTTCCAAGGAGGCCCAATCCCGCACAAAATGCCCATCCCGGCGTCTATCAAGCACCAAGGCCCCCATTCAACAATAACCAAGCTCAAAGGCAAGGTAATCCTCATATACAAAGGCAAATAAGACCTCTTACAACCGAAGAGCGTCTCGATGAACAAATAAAGAAATCGGATTCAGCAATCAACGAACTCCGTACTATGATGAAGGATATAATGATGGACATGAAGGATTTAAAGACACAAATGGGTCAAATGGCAAAGGCGATCAGTGAGAGAGCCCCGGGAACTTTACCAAGTGACACAGAAAAAAACCCGAAGGAGCAATGCCACGCCATCACCTTAAGAAGTGGCAAACAGGTAGTCAATGATGCTGTTCGCATTTCCGCGCCAGAGCGCCTCGATGAGAACGCCCAGGCACCAGAATCAATCCACAGTGAACGAATGCTTCGCAATTGTGCGCCCGAGCGTCCCGATAATCACGCTCAGGCGCCCGAGACCCAGCGCCTTGGCGCCGATTGTCGCGCCCAGGCGCCACCTCCTGAACCCTCCACAGCGGGCTCTTCAACTCCAACGCATCCTCCCATCGAGGTCCATCTGCCATTTCCTAATGCACATAGAAAGAAAAAAAAGGAGATGGATCCAAGTTTCCTTCGAATCTTAGCAATTCTTCGTGAGGTTAGAATTAATATTCCTTTTATAGACGCAATTTTACAAATGCCAAATTACGTGAAATTTTTCAAGGATATTTTATCCAACAAACAAAAGTGGGAGGAAAACGAAACGATGTGCCTAACCGAGGAATGCTCCGCCGTATTGCTTAATAAATTACCAATGAAACTTGAAGACCCTGGGAGTCTCACTATTCCTTGCACGATTGGGCCATTATCCTTCGAAAAAGTTTTGTGTGACTCGGGAGCTAGCATCAACCTCCTCCCGTACTCTCTTTTCAAAAAGTTGGGCCTTGGTAACCCAAAGCCGACTTCAATGAGCCTCCAACTTGCCGATAGATCAATCAAGAGACCACGGGGAATAATCGAAGATGTAATCGTTCAAGTCGAAAAATTCTATTTCCCGGTTGACTTTGTGGTTCTTGATATGGAGGAAGATGTTGAGGTACCCCTGATCCTAGGAAGACCATTCCTAGCCACTGGTAAGGCGGTAATCGATATTGCCAATGGTAAGCTAACCTTAAATGTGGGAGATGAAAAGGTCACCTTTGATGTTTTTAAAGTGCTTAAACACCCATGTGATCCTGACTCATGTTTACGCATCGATGTATTTGATATGTTGAGTGATGAGACTTTTCAGGCACAAATGGTAGACGACCCATTGGAGACATGTCTTTCCAAATCTATGGATGTCGATTCAGCGAGTGAAGAACAATTGGAAACCATGTTTAGCGTAGAGAAGCCACCTCTTTACCACGTCATTGGAGCTAAAAAATTAGAAAGATCACTCTTGGCTCCTCCTCGCCCTTCTATCGAAGAGGCCCCTATCCGTGAGCTTAAACCATTACCATTACATTTGAAATATGTATTTTTAAATGATAATGAGACTCTACCTTTAATTGTCTCATCTTCTTTGACAGGAGAACAGGAGGAGCGACTCATGAGAGTATTGAAGGCCAACAAAAAGGCCTTCGGGTGGAAAATTGCGGATATAAAAGGCATAAGTCCAGCGGTGTGCATGCACAAAATACTCATGGAGGAGTCCGCAAAACCTACACGCCAACCACAAAGACGGTCAAATCCACAAATACAAGAGGTGGTAAAGAAAGAGGTTATAAAACTACTCGATGCAGGTATAATCTATCCTATCTCTGATAGTGCATGGGTAAGCCCGACTCAAGTAGTACCCAAGACGGGCGGAATAACTGTGATAGAAAATGCGAACAATGAATTAATCCCTACTCGAATGCTTACCGGGTGGCGTGTGTGTATAGATTATCGCAAGTTAAATGATGCCACTCGTAAGGACCATTTCCCCCTCCCATTCATTGACCAAATGCTTGAAAGGTTAGCTGGACATGATTTTTATTATTTTCTAGATGGGTATTCCGGCTATAACCAAATTGCCATAGCCCCCGAGGACCAAGAGAAAACAACTTTCATTTGTCCCTATGGCACGTTTGCTTATAGGCGGATGCCGTTTGGATTATGCAATGCCCCGGCCACATTTCAACGATGTATGATGGCGATCTTTCATGGCATGGTTGAAGAATTCCTTGAGATTTTTATGGATGATTTTTCTGTTTTTGGAACCTCATTTAACACATGTCTTGATCATTTGGACCGTGTTCTAAAACGCTGTGAGGAAACAAATCTTGTTTTGAATTGGGAAAAATGTCATTTTATGGTCCGGGAAGGGATTGTGCTAGGTCACAAAATCTCCCAAAAAGGGATTGAAGTGGACCAAACCAAGATTGAGGTAATAGAAAAGCTTCCTCCACCTACATCGGTGAAAGCCGTGAGGAGCTTTCTTGGTCATGCCGGCTTCTATAGGCGATTTATCAAAAAAATTTCCAAAATTGCAAAGCCGTTATCTAACTTGCTTGTCAAAGATGCACCATTCAATTTTGATTCCCTTTGTTTACAGGCCTTCATAACTCTTAAGGAGCTATTGATATCTGCTCCCATCATGGCACCTCCCGATTGGAGTTTGCCCTTCGAATTGATGTGTGATGCTAGTGATACCGCGGTGGGTGCGGTCCTTGGCCAAAGGAAGGATAAGGTATTTCAAACCATCTACTATGCTAGTAAGACTTTAAATGATGCACAAATGAATTACGCAACCACGGAAAAAGAATTACTAGCCATAGTATTTGCATTTGACAAATTCCATGCTTATCTCATTTTGAATAAAGTAATTGTGTACACTGATCACTCCGCATTAAAATACTTGCTTGCCAAAAAGGATGCCAAACCTAGACTCATTAGGTGGATTTTACTTCTTCAAGAATTTGACATAGAAATTAAGGATAAGAAAGGAGTAGAAAATGTTGTTGCCGACCACTTGTCTAGGATAGAGATTCCTAAGCCTGAGTGCGTGTTTGATAAACCTATTTGTGAGGAGTTTCCCGATGAGCAATTGTATGCTATACTTCATAATGATACTCCTTGGTATGCCAATTATGCAAATTATCTTGTCACGGGAGTTCTTCCTCCGGATATCACTTATCATCAAAAGAAGAAATTCTTATTTGATGTGAAGCGATATTTGTGGGACGAACCATATCTATTTAAGATTTGTGCAGATGGCCTCATTCGACGATGTATCCCCGAGGAGGAAATAGCATCAATTCTCGCCCATTGTCATGATATGTCGGTAGGTGGTCACTTTGGACCCTCTAAAACAGTGGCTAAAGTGCTTCAATCAGGTTTCTTTTGGCCTACTCTTTCTAAAGATGCATTCTTGTATGTTCAATCTTGTGATAGGTGTCAACGAACAGGTAACATCTCTAAAAGACACGAAATGCCATTGAATAACATGCTTGAATGTGAACTATTTGATGTATGGGGTATTGATTTTATGGGACCCTTCCCTAGTTCTTGTTCCAATAAGTATATTCTTGTTGCGGTCGACTATGTCTCCAAATGGGTCGAAGCTGAGGCTTTACCAACTAATGATGCTCGGGTGGTTACTCGATTTTTAAAAAAAAGGATTTTCACTCGTTTTGGAACTCCTAGAGCAATCGTTAGTGACGGGGGCACCCATTTTTGTAACAAACAATTCGAGCACTTACTGAACAAGTACGGGGTACGGCATAAAATCTCAACCCCATATCATCCTCAAACGAGTGGTCAAGTGGAGGTGTCGAATCGGGAGATTAAACGCATTCTTGAAAAAACGGTTAACGCATCTAGAAAAGATTGGTCCCTTAAACTAGATGACGCCTTGTGGGCATATAGAACCGCGTTTAAAACTCCGATTGGCATGTCCCCATATCGCCTTGTCTTTGGAAAAGCATGTCATTTACCGGTTGAGCTCGAACATCGCGCTTTTTGGGCTATTAAATTTCTAAATTTTGATTCTCAACTCGTAGGTACCAAGCGATTACTCCAATTACACGAACTTGAGGAATGGCGCCATCAAGCGTATGAGAACGCCAAGCTTTACAAGGAGAGAACGAAAACATGGCATGATAAGCGTATTATTCCCCGAGAATTTCATGAAGGAGACAAGGTTTTACTATACAATTCTCGCCTTCGACTTTTTCCCGGGAAGCTCAAGTCAAAATGGTCGGGACCATTTGTTGTATCTCGTGTGTATGCTTCTGATGCCATTGAACTTATAACGGATAATGGACGAACCTTCATGACAAACGCCCAAAGATTAAAGCATTACATAGGGATTGACGGGTCGAGGGATAAAGTGACCATTCCCCTCCAGGATCTTTAGCGATTCTTTATCTCAAGTCGAGCTACCGACTCTAAACTAGCGCTTCTTGGGAGGCAACCCAAGTTTGTAAGTTTTCTTTTCTTTTTGCTTTCGTTTTTGTTTTGTTTAGTTTGTTTCTTTTTATTGTGTTCAAGCATGCACTTTGGGCATGTATATTTTTCTTATGCTTGATGGTTTAAAAAGTTGAAGTGTTAGATATGATGCACATTTGGACCCCACATTTAGAGATTCTTATTTTACTCGATAAGAGGAGAAACTTTGTAAGGATGCATTGGAAGCTTAAGGATGTTCTTCAATATCCTTGGTTGTAAGTGTTCTTTTACCTTTGTGTATGCATGTTGTAACAACATTGGGGACAATGTTGGATTTAAGTTTGGGGGTAGAAGAGTATCTATTTTGAATATTGAAAATGCAATCCTAATTTTTAACTTAATTTTAGGGAAAGTTTGTTTGATATCATGTTTATATGCTTCTTTGTTGAGAAAATCAAGCATGAAAAATTTTTAGTCCTTCCAATTGATGCATTGAAATTGATTGACTTGGAAAAATGGCATGAATTCTTGAAATAATTTGAATTTAATGGAATATATATCTTTGAAATTGCTCGTGGAGACCTTAGACTAGAATTGATTCTTTAGATGATTCACAATGCACTTAAATCGAAGGTAGAGGAGTTGAGAGGATAACCATCTTGAGACACTTAAGGAATTATTCCCAGAAATATTAACTTAGATTTCTCATAAGGTTATAAGTTGAGTAGTAATTTTATATGCTAACAATGAATTGGAAAGGTTGAATTTTGGTATGACCAAAAGTGGTCAGGCTAATACGTACCGGAGGTGAAAAGTTTCATGCCTATATACTGTACTATTATGATAATTTGAGCTATGCTCAAGCCAAAAGAAGTGAATTGTTTAAAAGATCTAGTTTTATTTCGTGGCCTTTGATACTCAAGTGATTAAATCCTTAGGAGTGTCTCTACACTTAATGCCCTAAAACTATGTAGTTTGAGAGTCATTGGTCTAAAACTTGTTACATGGGTGTCATAGAAAGCCTAATGGAATAAAACATTGCACATGATCTAGCCTTAATGAAGTTTAATGGAAATTCCATATGAATTGAATGTTGAATATTTGAGATAATGAAATTTAAATGGCTATGAGATTTTCTATAATTCTTGTGCCTTGTGTTTGATCAAAAGTTGATAGATATGGGATTAATGTCCAAAATTTGGTAAGGATGCCTCTCGACTATAATACCCTAGATTTATTTTTCACTATACCCTAGGGAGTCGTTTCAAGTATTGGTGTCACATGAGCAAAAATAGTTGATATGTATATATATATTTGTGAACTTTAAAAGGTTGATTTTATGTCATTCATTCTTGTTGATCATATTGAGATGTGTTGATTCGGTTGGGATTGAAAATTTGCTAGATTTTGTGGGTATATCTTATGCAAACCCTCACGAGACTATAACTCGTCCTTTGAGGTAACTCAAAGGTTAAAAGGCTTGTTGCACCCGCTAAGTGCAATCGTTTACTCCACGAAAGTGAGTTAGTTAGTTGTTTTGTTTTCTCCCATTGAATGATGTTGGTCTTGCCTTATATCTCTTATTGCTCGAGGTCGAGCAATTGATAAGTTTGGGGGTGTTGATAAGAGGTGTTTTTACGTGTTTTTAAGACCGTAATTCTTATGATTTGGATTCACTTATTGCTTAAATCATGTCACATTTGCATTTAATAGGTGTGTTAAGTGAATACAGGTAATAAATGAGAATACATGAAGAAAAGGGAAGAAAAACGATGTACAAAACAAGTTCAAGCATGTTTTTCAACACCGAGGTGGTTTATACATCTCCTACCAGGATGAGAGAGGATGTTATTTGACCAGGAGTTTTTTGTAGTTCAATGGCCTTATAATACTTTCTCTCAATTTCTGTCAACTCTATTTTAAACACTATATCCCTGATTTTATTGTCGATATCAATCAGCAGAGCAATCTCATTCTCAGCAGCAATATATCTGTCTTCAATATATTCGGCAGGAATGAAATCTTCTTCGAGTGCTGGAGGCATGTAGTTGATTGAATGATCAATCGTCTTCAGAGGGTCCAGTTGGAAGAAGTGCCTTGGCTTTGTAACGTCTTCAACAACGCTCTGACCTTCTGAGCGTGCCTCTATTATAGCTGAAACAGGGATTGATGACTGAACCTCTTTGAGAGCAAGTTCCTCAGGTTTAATTGCAGCAGCTTCTGGGGCAATGTCTTTGGCAATCGCCACAACTTCGATCATCTCAACATCTAGATTGACATTGGTTGACGCTTCAGCAGCAGCTGGAACTAAAGCTATAACAAATGAACTATCCTTTATAAGAGCAGGATCTTCTATAGATGTAGGAATAGGAATGCTGTGGGAAGAAATAAACTTACCCTGAGAACTTGTCTCAACAGCAACACTTTGAGCGCTTGGCTCAACAGTCTCAGGCTCTTCAGAAACAGGAGCAGCTCGACGCTTGCTTGTCCTGGAACGCTTGAAGATTTTCTTCACGTTGACTCATTCAACGAGTTTGAGCGCTTGAGCGGGAGGAGCAGCAGCTAGTTGATAAGAGGTGTTTTTACGTGTTTTTAAGACCGTAATTCTTATGATTTGGATTCACTTATTGCTTAAATCATGTCACATTTGCATTTAATAGGTGTGTTAAGTGAATACAGGTAATAAATGAGAATACATGAAGAAAAGGGAAGAAAAACGATGTACAAAACAAGTTCAAGCATGTTTTTCAACACCGAGGCGGTTTATACATCTCCTACCACATTCGAGCGATAATTCCGTACATTTCGAGACCGACTTAGACAAAGTTTCCTTCTACAAAGTTTTAGATGTATGTCTTAGCTTCAAATGGGAACTTGAAACATCCAAATCGGAGGTCTATAGAGATAATTGTGAAGGAAATACGATTGCTGCGCCGAACAGAGAAGTACATGTGCCAGGATACGCCCTAGCGCCCTCCTAGTCATGCCTAGGCATGGATAGTCCGAATGTTACTCCTTTTTCAGCCTAAATTCCAGCCTTATATGATGGGTAAGAATCACTTTTGGCCATAATTCAGCACATGTGTTGAGGGGTTGTCATAAGTGTGCTTCTTGGTAGATTTACTTTATGGGCGCCAAATCAGAAACAACCTCCATGTTGAAACGTAAGTTAGATATACTTAGAGACCGAATTGGACAACATGTCCTTCTGCAAAGTTGTAGATCTAGGTGTTCACTTCACATGGGGACTTGAATCATCCAATTTGGAGATCTGTGGAGACGTTTATGAGGAAAATACTAAGACTGCGCTGGAAAGGAAGAAAATGGCAGCATGCATGTGTTTTGTTGAAGTTTTCACATGGTTATGCTTGGTGGAATTCTTAATGGCCGAAATTTCAGCATTTTTTTAGCTGGTTGGAATCTTTAAAGCCAAACTTTAAGCATCACCTTAGGTGGAATTCTCATTGGGGAACTTTAATGGGAATTCTTAATGCATACTTTAGTGGAATTTTGGCTATAAAAGGAGGGGGAACCCATACTCTTCATCATTCACTATCAATTTCAGATTCTTAGAGGAGAGGAGGAGGAGGAATCAGTCCTCAAGCTTCATTCATCACCATTCTTCATCATTCTAAGAGGAGAAAGCTAGGAATTGAAGCTCCAATCAAGGGGCCATCATCTATCACATTAGAGGGAGTTTTTATAGCCTTTTCATTTCATTCATGTCTATGAACATGTGTATTAATTCATTTATGTTTTTCATATTATCCATTATGAACTAAATTCATAAGACTAGGGCCATGTAAGGCCAAATTGTGATATATGCTTATAATAGATGATTGTTGAGGTTGTTCTTATATTGTTATGTGATGTGAATTTGTGTTTTTGCCTATCTTGCATATACTTGATCACTATATGTTAGAATCTTATGCCTAGGTTAATATTTCGGGAGAAAATTGACTTATGGTGCAAGAAATTCACATCATGACCCGTAACTAATGAGGAATTGCCCTAGACATAGGTAAAGATTCCCGGGTGAAGTTGTTCGATTCAAATCGAGTGAACTCTAGTACGTTAATGCATGTTTAGTGGTTAGATTTCCGGATAGGAATATTTGGGAAATCGCGATCTAAGCATAGGAGTTTATACGCGAGACATTGGTTATTCTCTACCCTCGGAGTTCTCACCATAATAATATAAGCGTAATCCTTCAACTAGAATCTTTATAAGTATAATTGATCAATTTGAACCTAGCATGTGCCTTAGTCTCCCTTTATACTTTGTGTAAAATCAATTGTGTAATCTTGTTCTTATTGTATGCATTTTACCTATAATTTACTTTAATTATATTTGTTCTTTTTTTCGTTAAAATCATAAACTAAAATTCAAGTCTCCGTGGTTCGACAATCCGGACTTTTAGTCCACTTATTACTACACACGACTAGTGCACTTGCTATCATAGCACGTTGGCTTTTAGCGTGTCACTAGTTCATCAAATTCAATTTGTTTGATGATTCCTTCCAGCTTTCTCCGCTTGAGAGGTAACTTGTCCAGTGCATCCTCATCAGTTTCCTCATCATTCTTCTGAGGAGCAGGAACAACTTGTACCTTGGGCTTTCTAGGAGCCCTCTTCTTGATAGCAGCCGAACACTTCACGGCTTCCTCTAGAGCAGGACGCTCAGCCTCTTCATCAGACGCTTCACGTACAGTCTGACGCTCAAAAAGTGGTTTAGCAACACCACCAACTTTTGGAGGATTGAATAGGTTGGTCAGAATCCTTCATCCCAAAAACTTGGTCTTATTCAGCGGGAGACCAGATGAGTAAACGCAGTCTGATCTGTACAGAAGGTCACTCAACACAAGTCCATAAGGTTTGTTAGGGGTGTTCAGACAGTCCCTAAATCTTCCAAAGATATACTCACTCCAGTTAATTTTGATGGAGAAGAGTATAGCAGTCATCATTTGAAATTGGGTGGGGTTGACCTTATCAAATGTGCCCACTCTGCATTCAACAATTTTACTACAGAAATCAGCCAACAGTCTGTATTGAGATACCAGATCTTTCTTTTCAAAGTGCTGGGTGTAAGGTACATCATCGTACGCCCTCATAACCGTCCATGCTTCCTTGATTTGTGCCAGAGTGACACTATCCAATGCATCACCTTCATTAGGAAGATTGAAGTGCTTTGCAATGGAGTCAGCAGTCAGCACAAATTCTTTTGCGGGCTCTTTCTTGGACATAGGGAGGAGGCAAGAGATAGACTTGTTGTCCTTCGAGAGTTTTGCATTCCTCCAGAAAATATCAACTTCCGTTGGAAATAAGTATGAGTACTGTGTTAAGAACTGCTTCAGTCCAGCCTTTGTAACAGTATCCATGATACAATGCAGGTTGATTTGGGGTTGATCATACAAGAATTTCCAATCAACAACAGGGCCTTAGTAACCTTGATGATAGGCTAGGCAGAAGTAGATGAAAATTTCTTTAGTGCCATTTTTGAAAGTAGAGTGAACTGAGATTTTCTTTTGCTTTGAGAGAGAGAGAAATTTGTAGAAATCTTTGAGTAAAAGTGAATGATTTTTCTGCAGAAGTTATGTTTTAAATGACACAGTAAAGAATTTTGAAACTTGTGTTCTCTAGTCTCTATAGGATTTAGACACGTGTAAGGACTTTTTGAATCTCAGCCATAAATTCATTAACTGCGGACGCGAGTTTTGTGTAAGAGAGAGAAGTTACATTTGGTAATTCTCATATATAATGATTTGACATCCGAGTTTTTTTTTTTAAATAAAAAGAAAAACGTTTGGTATTTTCAGAGTGTAGCACACGCGCCTGATGGTACACTGACACGTACACAAACACGTGCTATCTCTGAACTGTCAATTTAAAAGTTTTGATTACGCGCCAGTTTGATGTGATAGAAGCGTGCGAGTAGAGTACAAAATAGACTTTTGAGTCTACCCACTACTTAAAAAAAAAGGCTTGTAAAATTTATGCATGACTATTAAAAACATTTTTATATTAAGAGTTGAATGGAATTGGTTCAACGCTTAACTGATACTACTTGTTGGTATATGAGAATTAGACGCTTAGGATTGAAAAAACTTTTTATGTTTGAGCGTCTAATATTTTATGCATAAGTAAAACTGAGCGTTGATGATCATGCATCTGAAAATTTTGATCATTGACGCTTGCAGTTATGGTCAAGTACAACTTTAAGATTCCACTTAAATTTGATAACTTGTACCAGTTTGGAAAATCTTTTAGACATAAATTAAGTGGATTCCCCCTAAATTATATGTCTAATAAAATATGATGCAAAATGATTAAGCATTTAAATCAATCATACCTAATTCACTTCTCAAAGTGAGAAAACGTTGTTCGTTGTGTGCTTTGGTGAAGATATCTGTCAATTGTTTGTCAGCTCCAATGAAGTGCATGGAGATATCTTTCTTTTGAACGTGGTCACGAAGAAAATGGTATCTAATGTCAATGTGTTTAGTTTTGGAATGAAGAACAGGGTTTTGAGTCATGGCTAGAGTGCTTTGGTTATCACAATGAAAGGGGGTTGGGCCTAGGATTATTCCATAATCTCAAAGTTATTACCTCATCCATAACACTTGTGCACAACAACTTCCTGCAGCTACATACTCAGCTTCGGCTGTGGAGGTAGCTATGGATTGTTGTTTCTTACTATGCCATGAAACTAACCTATCACCTAGAAATTGACATGTACCACTAGTACTCTTACGATCTATTTTGCATCCTGCAAAATCTGCATCTGAGTAACCAATTAGTTCAAAAAGAGAGTCCCTTGGATACCATAAGCCCACATTTTGTGTGCCTTTCAGGTATTTAAGGATCTTCTTGGCAGCAATTAAGTGTGACTCTTTAGGATCGGCTTGAAATCGTGCACACATGCATACCGAAAACATAATATCAGGTCTACTAGCAGTAAGATAAAGGAGTGATCCAATGATACCTCTATAATTAGTGATATCAACTTTCTTTCCACTTTCATCTTTATTTAACTTAAGCGTTTGGCTCATTGGAATTTTTGAATATGATGTATTTTCCATACCAAATTTCTTAATCATATCTCTTGCGTATTTAGCTTGATTTATAAATATGCCATTATGAAGTTGTTTAACTTGTAATCCTAAGAAGAAAGTTAATTCACCCATCATGCTCATTTCAAATTGTTCTTGCATCATTTTTGAAAATTTCTCACACAGACGCTTGTTAGTAGAACCAAATATAATATCATCAAAGTAAATTTGGACTAAGAGAGTATCTTCGTTATTGGTAATTTTGAATAACGTTGTATCAACGCTGCCTTTTGAAAAGCCTTTACCAATGAGGAAGATAGAGAGAGTGTCGTACCATGCTCGGGGTGCTTGCTTAAGCCCATAAAGTGCTTTGTCTAGCTTGTAGACGATACCCTTACCATGAGTGTTGATGAATCCTAGTGGTTGCTCCACATATACTTCTTCTTGGAGTTTACCATTTAGGAAGGCACTCTTCACGTCCATCTGATACACCATGAACTTGTTGAATGCTGCATATGCTAGAAACATGCGGATTGCTTCAAGACGAGCGACAGGAGCGTATGTCTCATCAAAGTCAATACCCTCCTCTTGGCAATATCCTTGAGCTACGAGTCTGGCCTTGTTCCTTATCACAATACCGTTCTCATCCATCTTGTTTCTATAAACCCATCTAGTTCCAATAACTCCTTGGTGAGTTGGTCTTAGTACTAGCGTCCAAACCTTATTTCGTTCAAACTGATTGAGCTCTTCTTGCATGGCTTCAATCCAACTTGGGTCGCTTAGCGCTTCATCCACTTTCTTAGGTTCCATTTAAGATAAAAAAAACCTTGCGAACATAGCCTCATTGAACGTAGCGGCTCTAGTCCTAACAGGCGCTTCAATATCTCCAACAATCTGCTCAGGTGGATGATCACGCAGCCATAGTCTATCTGGTTGGAAAGGGTTAAGAGGTTGAACAGACGCTTGACGATCAGACGCTTGATTATCCTCTTGCGTCAGCGCTTCAAGTTCACAAATTCTTGTTTGCTCTTGATGATCACTCTCTTCATGATCATCAGCATTTCTTACAATATTGTCCATATTAACCTCACGAGTAATCTTAGAAGGTGGCACTGAGATCTCATCATCGTCGTCAGTATCTTCATCAATAGTAATCTTAGACGCTTGATGACATAGATCTTCAACTCCTACATCATTCACATTAACCTTACTCGGTTCTTGGTTAGCATCATAAAAAACAACATGAATAGATTCCTCATCCTTCGATTTGATCTTATTTAGGATGCGAAAATTCTTTCCATTCTTGGCGTAGCCTAGAAAGATTCCCTCATCCGTTTTAGGATCAAATTTATTTAAGCTTTGGGATCCATTATTATGGATAAAGCATTTAGAACCAAAGACGTGAAAATATAAAACATTTGGCTTACGTCCTTTCCACAGTTCATATGGAGTTTTCCCATGCTGTTTGTTGATCATGCAACGGTTTTGAGTGTAACAGGCAGTGTTAATCGCTTCGGCCCAAAACCTAGGCGCAAGCTTGGATTCTGCTAACATCGTCCTAGCTGCTTCCTTAAGCGTTCGTTTCCGGCGCTCAGCGACACCATTTTGTTGGGGAGTTCTGGGAGCTGAATACTCATGATGTATTCCATTTTCTACACAAAACTTCTCAACAATCTTGTTAGTAAACTCAGTACCGTGATCGCTTCTTATTCTTGCAACCTTAAGATTTTTCAATATTTGAAGTTGTCGAATAAGCGTTGTTAACTTGTCACATGTCTCATCTTTGGATGAAAGAAATTTCACCGAAGTAAATCGAGAGAAATCATCTACTATCACCAAAGTATACTTTTTACCGCTTACACTGATCGTTTGAACAGGTCCAAACAAATCCATGTGAAGTAGTTCAAGTATTTTAGAGGTAGATAGATGAAGTTTTCTCTTGAACGATGATTTAACTTGTTTACCCATTTGACAAGCGTCACAAAGGTGATCCTTATGAAATGGTCCATATGGTAGTCCCTCTACAAGATTTTTGACTTATAAGGTGAGAGATTGTTTTGAAGTTAAGGTGATTCATTTTTCTATGCCATAACCAACCCACTTTAGATTCATTTTTAGCAACAAAACATGTTGGGTTGTTATCAAGTGTTGAACCCCAATCTACCAAATATACGTTGTTAGTTCTTTTACCCTTCAATTTAGTAGACTTAGTCTTAGCGTCATTTATATAGCAACAGTCACTTGAGAATATGACTTCAAAGCCTTTATCACAAAATTGACTTATGCTTAATAAATTGTGCTTCAGACCCTCAACATAATAAACATCACTTATCATGATGTTCCCCCTATGCATAGTACCTATACCTTTGGTTTTACCTTTGGAGTTGTCACCAAATACAACCTGAGGACCATTGGCAGCTTGATAGTTGATCAGAAGATCTTTGGAACCAGTCATGTGCTTTGACGATTCACTATCGAAGTACCACACAGATGTATCAGCTTTAGCTCTAGGTACCTGCAATCAAAAAGGAAGTTCTATTTCTGTTCAGGTACCCATTGTTGCTTGGGTTCATTTTGTGTTTGACATTGCGAACCTTTCTCAACAAAGATAACACCCTTTCCTTTGTTGTTTGCCGCAGCATTAGATTTATTAGGTTGTATACCGATTTTATCGCATCCTAAACCGGTCTTTTCACCAAATAATCTAGTTACTTAAGTCACATTATCCAGCTTTCTAGAAGCTTTTGATAATGATGAGATGAGCTGCTCTGATTTAGTAAGTCTAGCGATCAAATCAGCTTCTCTCTTGACTATTCTATCAAGATCGCTTTTTAATTGAATAATTTCACTCTCAAGCGATTGGTTCTTCTCAATGCACTATTGCTGAACTTGCAACTCTGCTTTGAGCGTTACTTTATCTCTTGTGAATGATGAAATAATAGCGAGATCATTTTGATATACTTTGGCAGCTTCTTGACATTCATTGTAGTATTCTTTGACTTTGTCAAGTAATTCATCATAAGAGAGAGGAATAGATAATTCATTGATTACCTCAGGAGACGCTTCATCATCTCTGGCCATGAGACATATGAGCGCTGAGTCATCTAATGGCTCATCATCGTCGCTACTCTCTTCTGATGATTCTAAATCTTCAGGTGCGGATGCTGGTTCTGATTCCGCTAGCAAACCTTGTTGATGAAGGTTGCTCATGAATTGGTTTCTATCCAAGTAATCCTGCCTTGAGGGCTTGGATACGTTTGGATAAGGGCAATTTACCTGGTAGTGCCCTGGTTTCCTGCAATTATAACAAAGATTAGTTTTCATCTTTTGTTCATTTGTTAATCTTGCAATGTGTGGTTTTGAGACCATTGGGGCTGAGAGATTTTGAGTAGACGCTTGGTACTGAACAGGCACTTGGGGTGAAGGAACAGAATACTGAAGCGCTTGAATCTGTTGTTGCATCGGAGAAGGAGCTTGATATGAACTTTGTCCTTGATTATTGAAACCTTTTCCTTTCTTTTCATATCTCAAGAACTTTCTGAATCTTTTCAGCAAAGCCAATTCCTCTTCTTCATTGATATCTAAATTCTTTCCTTTATTGCCCGATTTGCCTTTGATTGATGCTATAAGCACTCCAGATTCAATCACCGGACTACTCACAACATCACTAGCAGAATTCAACTCAAACTCAAATGCTTTGAGCTCTGAAAAGGTGTCTTCTGGAGTTAGGAGATCCAGCATATTTGATTCTCTCATAGCAGTTGTCTTCATCAAGAATTTACTTGGTAAACTTCTAAAGATCTTAACCACCATTTCTCGATTCTGCAAATCCATTCCCGACGATGTAAGTTCTGTAACTAGAGCTGTAAATCTTATATCTAATTACTCTAAAGTTTCATTGGGTAGCATCTTAAATCCGTTAAACCTTTCCTTGGCAATGGAAAGTTTGTTTTCTTTGATCTGAGCTGAACCACCACAAATTGTAGCCAACTTATCCCATATTTCTTTAGTGGTTTTGCAAGACTTGATCTTGTTGAATAAGTTGTCATTATCACCAATAGGCGTATATAGAGCGTTACGACCAACATTGTCCAAATTAGCTCTTCAACGCTCATCTGGAGACCATTCTTGTTTCGATTTTTCAACGTAACCATCAGGAGTGTCTTCCGTGGCTCCAGACGCTCTTGTGATAACTTTATATATTTTGATTGGCCCATCTGAAATAATATCACACATGTCATCATCACATGAACAGAGATATGTAAATGCTTTGACTTTCCATGTGTCAAAATTTGACTCAGTCAGTTTGGGAACTTTAGCAAATGCCATGTTTAAAATCTAAAGCAACTAAGATTGAAAAAGGATCTAAACAAGCAGTTATGCTTGGAAATTTTAAAATTTCAACTTTAATCGCTCTGATACCACTTGTTGGTCCCAAGTGGCATACGAAAGGGTCTAGAAGGGGGGGAGGGGAGTTGAATAGACCCTGAAGTCTTTTTCGACTTCAAAAGATTCGTATTAAAAGGGTTTTTAGACGCTTGAAAAAAAAGACGTTTGAAGTGTCTAACACTTGACTTAAGTGTTCACTTAAAATATAGGCGCTTTGGTGAAGCGTCTAACAAAGACTGTTTTTAGAAAGTTAACTTAGATTTCAAGACTTGAATACTACAACCAAATAGGTTTGAGCGTTCACTTCTTTGATCAATGTTAGCACAGCGGAATGATTTTTGAAGTCTTCTCTTTTAAAGCTTTAGCGTCACAGAAAGTGTATTTATTTGCTTAGCGTTTGATTAAGTTTTACTTTATCAGATTATGATATGACAGTGTGAATGCAGAAAGTAAAGTAAAGAACAATATTTGTAATGTTCGTTGGGTGGTGTAATCCCAACTACGTCCTTCTTCTCCTCGAACACTTGGAGGCAATCCACTAAAATGATTCTCAAAGAACCACACAGAATCTTCTACAAATTAGGGAGAGATGGATGTCGATGACTTTGAGCTTCTTGATCACACAGATTTCTACTCCAAATCACTTCAATCCCCTTGCTTCTTTCACCCAGAAATATGGCAAGTATCCAACTTCGACTTCACACAGATCGCGAGGCTTGGATAGGGGTTTTTCTAAATGGTTTGTTTGATTTTGATAAAGTTCAAACAACTAGAAATATCTCAGTAGTAATGTGGGTTTCTCTGAAAAAAGTGTTTAAGATATTGGTTGACTGTCTCAGAATTTGAAGAAAAGCAGAGAGAATATTTTCTTGAAAGTTTTGGCTTTTCTGAGATTGTAAGGAATGAGACTTCAATGCAACAACATTTTCGACTTGATAATTGTTCTCTGTGTTTGGCTTGTTATTGAAGTCTTATTTATAGTCATTCTTGGAAAAAGTGTCTGTTTGACACATGCACGAGCGCGTGTCTCCACTTTCGCGAGTGAACAACTTTTTGTCCTTTTTCCTGAAAATCTGCTGCACAAAAGTTGGTGTTGTAGTCTTTGAATAGTTGACAGTCCAATAGGGTGGCTTCTCCATACGTCTAAAAGTGCTTATCACATTTAATGCTCTTATCAGCATTTAATGCATTTGAATTAAATGCTCATTGGCATTTCATGCTTTGAGAATATTTGCATTAAAACTCTTTCTGGACTTAGAAATAAATTCAGGTGAAATTAGTCATTGATAGACGCTTATTCAACCTTGAATCACTTCTATCCTATAGGGTGACACTTGGTGTAGCAAGTCATTCTAGACGCTTGGAATCTTCATCTTTATTCAGACTTCAGGCGCTTGAGTCTTCAAACTTTACTTCTGATAAACTCACTCAGAACAAATCAGACGCTCAGTCTTAGAAAACTTAACCTAACAATCTAGAATAAAAATAAAACAAAGCCTATTACAAATCTAACGCTTCAAAGCTGAAAAACAAACTTACATATTTTGGGGTCTAACAAAAGGTCCTAATTGTCATCATCAAAACATCTAACATGAAATTCCTAACAGGTCTTTTTCCTTTCAATTTAGTAGATCCAGTCTTAGCGTCGTTAATATAACAATAGTCACTTGAAAATTTAACTTCAAAACCTTTATCGCGAAATTGACTAATGCTCAATAAATTATGCTTAAGACCCTCAACATAATATACATCACTTATCATAACATAAACTCTATGCATGGAACCTATACCTTTGGTTTTACCTTTAGAGCTATCACCAAATATAACTGGAGGACCATTTGTAGCACGATAGTTGATCAAAAGATCCTTTGAGCCTGTCATGTGCCTTGAAGACCCACTATCAATGTACCAAATAGATGAATCGGCATTGGCTCTAGGTACCTACATGAAAGGGTAGTTCTAATTCTTTTTAGGTACCCATTATGATTTGGGTCCTTTCTCAATAGTCTTGTTAGCGTTATAAATTAAAACTTTAGGAACCCATACTTGCGTAATCTTCATTGCGAAAGGATTGGCCTTTTCGGGTTTCATCTTTTGAGGTGTGTGCTTGTGAGGTGTATAATAATATCCTTGATTATAATTATAGTCATAATCATAATCATAGTCATCATAGTATTGATCACATGATCTTGATCTTTGTGGATATTGACATTAGTATTTCTTTAGCACTGGCTTAGGGTACGCTTTAGGCGCTTGACGCTTAGCGTTTGATTTACACGTGCAAAGTTTCTCCTTAGCCTTTTAAGCGTTTGGATCACTCTTTCTTTGTGAATCATTCACTTTCGTCTTTTCCTTATTGACTGAGTTAGTTTTGACTTTCTCATTTGGCCTCTTACCATTGTCCTTAGGTTCATTCAACGTTTGACTGTTTGAACTTACTTCAACAAAAAGTACACCTTTCCCCTTTGTTGGATGCCATAACTTTTGACGTATTCGATTTGTTACCAAATTTATCAAAGCCTAAATTGGTCTTTTCACAGAAAAGTTTAGTTACTTCAGTCACATTATCTAACTTCCTTGAAGCTTTTGATAATGATGAGACGAGTTGTTCTGATTTAGCAAGTTTAGAGATCAACTCAGCTTCTCTCTTGACTACCATATCAAGATCACTTTTCAACTGGGCGATTTCAACTTCAAGTGTTTAGTTCTTCTCAATGCATTGTTGCTGAACTTTCAACTCTTCCTTGAGTGTCATGTTTTCACTTTTAAGCGTTGAGATATCCTCATATTGTTTTTGATATAGTTTGGCGGCATCTTGACAAACTCCATGCTAATCATTTATCTTGTCAAGTAATTCTTCATAAAAAAGAGAATTAGACAATTTAGTGGTAAACTCTGGTAGTGAGTCATTAGCCGCTTCTTCGACTATTGCTATAAGATAAATTAAAGCCGAGTCACTTGATGAATCATCATCGCTACTCGCTTCTGAAGATTCCACATTCTCTTCAGGTGTGGAGAATGGTTCAGATTCCTCTAGCAACCTTTTTGCCTAAGGTCGCTCCTGAATTGACTTCTTTCCTCTCTATCTTACCTGGATGACTTAGTGACAGAGGGATAAGGGCATTTTGCCTAGTGGTGCCCTGGTTTCCTATAGTTATAACAATGATCAGTTTTTAAATTTTGCTCATATGTTAACTTTGTTTTAACCTTTGGTCCTGGAACAATAGGCGCTGAAAAGTTCTGATTGGGAGATGCTTGGTACTAAATCGGTGCTTGAGGAAGCGATGCGAAATACACGAGCGCTTGATACTGTTGCGATTGCACAGAGGGAGGGGTTTGGTATGAAGTTTGTCCATTAAAATTCTTCCTTTCAGATTTCATGAATTTCTTAAACTTCTTTGCCAATAAAGCCATTTCTTTGTCCTCATTTGATGCTGATGCTTGCACCTCACTGCCGACTTACCTTTGGTAGTTGCAATTAAAGCTCCGAATTCAATCACTGAGGTCAATGCATTGCTAACTTATCCTAACTCAAATTCAAAAGCCCTTAGTTCCAAAAAATACATATTCTGGCATTTGAAGTGCGGTCTTCATGAGATATTTGCTTGGAAAACTTACAAAAATCTTGTTGACCATTTCCTTATTAGTTAATTTCTTATCCAAGAATAGTCTACCTGGCGTCCAATTGATCTAGCGTCTCATTAGGTTGCATTTTGAAATGCTCAAACCTTTGCAAAGCTATGAAGAGCTTATTCTCCCTCATCTGTGTGGATCCTTCACACACAGTAGCCAACTTATCCTAAATTTCTTTAGAAGTTTTGTGTTACTTAATCTTGTTAAATCATAATTTGAATTAGTCAACTTTGGTATCTTAGTAAAAGCCATGATATATGAAAAAGGGTTTTTCAAAAAGTGACTAAGTTTTTGAAAAAAAAAAAAAAGAATCTGAAAAAGTAGTCACACTCAAAACTGCTTAGGTTTCCACTTCAACCACTCTGATACCACTTGTTGGTCCCAAATGACCATATGAAAAGGGTCTAGAAGGGGGGGGGGGGTTGAATAGACCCTGAAGTTTTTTTCTAACTTCAAAAATTTTCTTCCCTCTTGAAATATTTTGAATGCTTGAAAAGTTAAGCGCTAGGTTAAGCGCTTGGATGAAGATGACTTAAACTTAGTGGTTTTAGCAACTACCAAAGTAGGGTAACACTTAAATCTCTTAATCAGGGTTAGGAAAGCGGAAATGATTTTGGTTACTTATGGTTTGCCGATTAGTCCCTTGACTAATATTAATGCTTTAAACAAAGATATGCAAATAATATGGAAAGCAATGAGAGGTTCACTGGGTGATGTAATCCCAGCTGCGTCCTTCTTCTCCTTTGCACATGGAGGAATTCACTCAATGATACTCAAAGTCTTCACAAAGATGACTTCTACAATTGGTGAACAGCAATCACACAGACTTCAACTCTTCTTAGATCTCTTCTCGGCAAGCTTCTTTCACCCAGAAATAATGCATGAAATATAACTTCTTCTTCACACAGAGAAAAGAGGTTGGAGGGTTTTGTTACTAGAGTTGGTTTAATTTTGGAAGTTCAAACAACTTGGAATATCTTGATAATGTAGGGTTCTTCAAGGAAGATATTTGTAACTGTCTATCGGATAGTATGAAGTGCTTGAAGGATATGGATATAAAGATTCAAAGCTTTTCTTGCAAGAAATATGGTCGTGAAGTTCAGCAAAGGGTTGTGCAGTTTTTGCTTGAATAAATGTTCGAGTGTGTGTATTCTTCTTGTTTCCAGGGTTTGCTGAATAGTCTTATTTATAGGCAATTGTTGGGGAAAGTGTTTGTTAGGCAGATGTACTGGCGCGTGTCTTTCACTCAAGCGAGTGGAACTACTTCCATTTTGAAATTCATGAAATTCTGCTGCAAGGATTGGATGAGGAAGACTTGAACTCTGACAATTTAGTCAAAAGTAGCTCGTTCGTACGTCAAAATTCTTATCACATTTAATGCTCTTATCAGGCATTAGATGCATTTGAATTTATTTCCCGTTGAAAATAAATGCCCGTCATTGATTGCATTTAAGTCCTTCTTGACTTCGAAATTTATTTCAGGTGAATCTTTGTCGCTTGGACGCTGATTGAGAAATTCTGAAATGTCTTTAGCGTTTCATAGACGCTTAAGACAATCTTCATTTTTTTTACCTTCTGACTCTGATCTTCAACTATCTCTTTGATAGACTCACCTAGAATTCTATTAGCTATTGAGTTTTGAATATTTAGTCTAAAATCTAAAAAGATAAAAACTAAGCCTAACAAAATAGTACACTTTCAAAGCTTATACAGATTTTCTATGAAAACATAAACTTAAATTCTTTTGGGGTCTAATATGAAATCCTATTTTGTCATCATAAAAAATTCTAACATGAAATTTCCTAACATAACCTCTCTTTAATTTTCTATTAATTTCATATCAATTTCTGGAGAAGTTTATGATTCTTATTTGAATCATAACAGTGGTATCCAGAGCGTAGATCCTAATCCACATTTTTGATTGACAAATCATGCGACAAACAAGAACCGAAGTAGAAATGGAGAATATCACAAGGACTAATGTGATCGAGCAGAATATCATGGAGTTAACTTAGAATCAAGAAATGAAGGAAATGCAACTCAATAGCCTAAAACAAATGGATTTAATTACTATGGGCCTTGAAGAATTGTGTAGGGGCTTGAACAATCAAAAAAACAAAGAGGCGATGGGAGAACCAAGCAATTCACAGCATCAGACGCCTAAAAACAACACTCAATTTAACAGTGTAAGGTCTACTGAAACTCACAACAATTTGAATATATGGATGCCAAGGATAGAATTTCCCAAATTTGATGGCGATAATCCAAAAACATGGATTCAAAAATGCCAAAAGTTCTTTATAGCTCATCATATGATTGAATATGAGAGGATTATGACAAAACCAATGCACATGGAAGGAATGGATGATTGTTGGTACATGGATTATATTGAAGGTAGGGAAAGTATGGGATGTCATAAGTTTAGTGAATTGGTGATTGACAGATTTGTGATTGGGATGAATGAATATATTGTAGGCCAATTCAATAAACTCAATCATACTGCTAGTGTGGGTGAGTGCATTGAAAGATTTGAGGAATTGAAAAGCCTTATGTCTAGTATGCATAGGCACCTTACTGAGGATTACTTCATTAAAAGCTTCATTAGTGGCCTAAAAGAAAAAGTAGTTCACATTGTGGAGATGTTTAGTCCACTAACTTTAACCCATGCCATTCATTTGGCTAGAAAGCTGGAATGGTTATTACAAGTAGTAGGGAAAGGGTATAAATGAGAGAATAAAAAACTTAATCCTCTGACTAGAACACCCTGGAAGGCAAAAGGCAATGTATTTCAAGCTACAAGGAAACCTCTCAATAAAACAGGAGATAAAAGCATCCCTATGAAAAGACTCACACCTGCATAAATGGATGAAAGGAGAAAAAAGGGGTTATGTTTTAACTGTGATGAGGTCTATCACATTGGGCATAAGTGTAAGAGACTTTTTGTGATTATTGGAGAGGAGGTGGAGGATAGGGAGCATGAGGAGGAACTTGGGGAGTCAAATACAGGGGAGATATGTGAAGAGTTCCACATATCAAATAAATACATTAGCTGGCCAAGTCATTCATGACACCATCAAACTATTGGGCAACATGGGATCTCAAAAACTATCAATACTAATAGATATAGGCAACACATACACATTCATTGATGTTGTACTGTGAAGAGGAATAAATGTAAAGTGGAGTACACAGAAACACTTATGTTAACAGTGGCAGATGGAGGCAGAATTGAACCCAACTCTAAGTGTCCATAGTTTAAATGGATCATGGGAAACCACCGGTTTGAAGCTAGTGTCAGGCTACTATAGTTGGGAGGTTGTGTTATGGTTGTTGGAGTAAATTTCATGAAACAACTTAGCCCTATAAACTGTGACTTTACAGGACAGAAAATATCCTTTAAGAGGGATGGGAAACTAGTAGTGTTACAAGGGATATGTTAGGAATCCTTTAGAGCGAAAAACACAGTGGAAGAATTTAGGATTCCTAAAGTCGAATCACTTTAACATGGTTTGATGATTTTCAAAGGTTTTTCAAAAATTAAACAAAACTGATTACCTTATCGATTTCATATTCTTGGATTCGCGTAACAGCAACTCCTAGAATCCCTGTCTCCAAAGATTCACACGAAATGGGCCTTCCAAAGATCTCCAAAATTCTTCTCGTAGGTGGTGGTGGACGGCTAAGAAGAGATTTTGGGATAGGAGTTCCTTCTTTTTGTGTTATGCAATTAGGGTTAAGGTTTCTTGTTGCAGTTGGAGTTAACTTGGGATAAATTGCATAAAAACAAAAATACAGCGGAAGAATTATAAGTTTAATCCCAGTGGCTCATCTCTATTTCTCGTATTTAAATTGGATTTTAAGAAATTAATTACCGTTCTCGCGTATGTTGAAATTTGAACCAGCTTTGCAATCCTTTTCTTGAACAACAAATCAGTTGCTGTCTCTAAATTGCCACGCCGGAGTCAAAAACAAAAATCACCTTCTTCTTCACCTTGATGGACGGCTAGAGTGAGAGAGAAAGGGAGGAGAGTTTGATTTGGAGAGAAACTTTTTGAGTTGATTCTCTTGACCTAGTTATTTTTTCACTAAGTAGTATATATATATATATACTACAAAAGAAAACAATAACCTAGGCTTCATAAGCCCCATATGTGGACGCCCACTTGTAGGCTTTTAAGCCTTTGGGCTTTTGTTTATTAATTAATTAAATAATTAATATTATTTATCCAATCAATTAAATTCATGTTAATATTATAATTAAATTCCCATGAGGAATTAATTAATTTATTAACTCAATTAATTAATAAAATCATCTAATGATTAATTAATTAATCTCGATATCCAATACCAAAAATTCTCTCAAGTCTTTTCCTACGATTTTCTTTTTGCACTTCCTTTAAGCACGACTCTTTAGGTTCGTCTCAAAAGGCAATTGGGAGGAAACCAAAAGGATGTGAGTAACACCTAGCCAGTCACGTAGCTCACATCGTATCCCAATTGAGAACGAATGAATAGGATCATTCCAAACCATATACGCTGTGAATACCGTACGTGTATAAACCTTTTATTCTTACATCCCAGTCAAGTGAGAGTCTTGGTTTTAGTCAAACTCACATGACTTGATCATATGCTTAGCTCATAATGAGTCGAGGTCATTTTATGCTTTGGCCAAAGACTTTTAACCTCACTCATTCATGACTGCATAGAATACTTGGCTCATTCACTTATGAGAGAATAAATCTCATTTTGCTAATCAGTTAAAAATGCTACTTGTCCATCAAGTCGCACTTCGAGGTCAATCCCACCAAAGGGTGATTTGGATCTAACTACTCTAATGACAGACTTGATGTCACAAGTACATCTTCAACTCGACTCCTCAGGTTTAAGGTTCACGCGTACCTATCACAATTTATCAGTTTCACCATTGACTGTCTGCGAGTGAATACCCATGTGATGAAACTGATGCGAGCCGTGTTCGAACATATTAGTCCAACTTATATGTCCATGACATAAGTTCCCACTATCATTCCCATAGTGTTCGACTGGCACTTTCTCTGTCAAAACTTATATCATGCAAGTCCTTGTTTTGTATTGATGTCCAATCAAATACTTTCTTGGACTTGCGAACCCTATTTAGAGAATAAAGATCAAACCCTTCTAGTGTCATTCTCCCTATCCCATAGGAAGTAGAAGGTTTGCCTTATACTCAAGGACTTTACGTTGTTTATTAACACCTTACAAACGCCTATAAGAAAACAATAAGATAATGCCTTATATTAATAAAATGATATTGTTTAGTTACAAGTCTATGCCTTATAAATTTATCCTCTTTATGGCATTTGAGGGCATACACTCTAACACTACTGACTTAAGAAACAAGTCGGAGTCCTTCCTTGGACTCCTAGTAGCCGCCCCTAGGGCTTCTTGGACGTCTAGGGTGGGCTTAAGTTGGCCCAATCAACTTAATCCACCCTTAAATATATATTTAATTTAAATTCTATTTAAATCCAATATTAATTAATTCCATTTAATTAATTCTTCACTTAAATAGTTTAATTTAATATAATTAAATTAAATATTTAATTTATTAATTTAACCAATCAATCAATCAGTTCAATTAATTTTATCTTTCTAAAAGATTAACACAAAAAGACATCCTGTTCGTTTCTTATAGCGCGACTCTTTAGATTCGTCTCAATTGGCAATGGGAGGAATTACCAAAGGATGTGGGTGTTACCTAACCAGTCCCGTGGAATCACATCGTAACCAAATCGAGTACGAAATGAACGAATCATTTACGAACCTCTGGACCACAAATACTGTATGTGTATATGCCCTTTACTAACGTATCCCGATCAAGTGAGAGTCATAGTAAATGTCAAACTCACTAAACTTGATACTATGCATTCAATCATAGCATAATGAAATTACCAAACTACCCTCCACGTCCCACATGAGTTAGTTTCATTGCTTTGGCCAAAGACTTATAATTTCATTTGCCTATGATCGCACATGATACTTTCTCATTTACTATAGAGACAATGAATCTCATCTTGGCAATCACTTCACAAGTGCTACTTGACTGATAGAGATCGCACTTCGAGGTCGGGCTCACTAAAGGGTGATTTGGGCCTAACTACTCTAGTAACAAATTCAACAGTACAAGTACATTGATCATGAACCCTCAGGTCTAAGGCTCACGCATACTATTACGGACAGTAATCCAATCATTGACAGTCATTGAGTAAATACCTATGTGACCGGATTACTGCAAGCTGTGTTCAAATATATCAATTCCATTGGTATATCTATGACACGTGTTCTCACTATCCCATAGTGTTCGACTGACACTCCTTGTCAGAGCATGTGTCGTATAAGTTGAATCTTAATGCTCAATTAAGATTCCTTGACTTGTGAACCCTTTTAAGTGATCAGGAGTAAGACACTCCCCGTGTCACTTATTTATTCCCTAAAGGGCGAAGAGTCAACCTTGATACACATGGACTATTTGTTCAATACTTATTAATGCCATAAAGTTTTATATGAATAGAATAATAAATGCCTTTATTAAATATAAGTTCGTACAATATAATTGAATACTCTATACAATCTATTTGTCCTCATTGGCATCTAGGGCATATACCTAGCAGGATACACCCTGAAGCCACTATAAGAACGATAACTGACAAATAATTTTAGAAAATAATGAAAAGGGAAAGTCGGGCTGTATTAGGATGCTTATGTGCGATCAATGCCATTACTGTTGCTACAAAAACCAAGAATCATCAAGAACTTGAGCCACTGTTACAAGAGTATAAGGTAATCTTTGAAGAACCTAAACGATTACCTCCCCATAGGAAGCATGATCACAGAATTCTTTTGAAAGCAGGAGTAGAAGCTTTTAAACAAGTCCCTTACAGATATCCTTAATTGTAGAGGACAGAAATTGAAAAACTGGTAAAAGAAATAATGAACACTGGAATAATTCAACCAAGTAATTGTCCATTTTCTTCTCAAGTATTATTGCTTAAGAAAAAGGATGGAACATGGAGGTTCTGTGTGGATTTCAGGAAGCTTAACAACCTTACAGTGAAGAATAGGTTTTCAATTCCTCTTATTGATGATTTGTTGAATCAACTTGGCAATTCTTAAATCTTGTCTAAGATAGATTTTAGGGTTGGTTATCATCAGATAAGGGAGGCACCTAAAGATATCCATAAAATAGCTTTTGTAACCATGATTGGATATGCCTTTTGGCTTAATGAATGCACCTGCATCTTTTCAAACTTTATTTGAATGAGGAAAGTTCTGTTTGACCAAAAATCGAAACGAACCGACTGAAAACATTTTAGTTTTTTGATCGAATCAAACAGGTCGCTTCGATCTTTAGATTGCAAATTGCAAAATCAAACTTATGGTCCAATTTTCGGTCCAACTGCCCAAATGCACACCCATAAATATAACAATCCTTGAGCATACTCGAGTATACAAGTTCCTAGGGGCTTCTACTATAAAATATATAGATTGAACAATAGTTGCTCATTATAAGACAAACTCACACTATAAGAAACATGGCTTCAGAGATGGGATTTTTCCATCTCGAAAGTCCTGTTTTCCGTCACTGAAGCTCACCAGAGATGAATTATTCCCCTGTCAAATTCTGACGTTGGTACCCTTGCCTCAAATTTGAGACGAAAATTTTAATGTTAAACTTTGTGACAAAAATATCCATCTCAGATTCTGTCTATAATTTTGTCATATTTCCGTCTCATATCCCGTGTTTGATTTTGAAACTAATTTCATTTCAAATACCTTCTTTGTTTACATTGTTTTCATTTCCGATTTCATCTCAGATTTTGACAGTATCTTTGTCTCAAATTACATCTCTGATTTTGACAATATTTTTGTCTTTGATTTTGACATTATTTATATCCTACTTTGTCTTTATTTTCTATCCATCTATTCATACAAACAACACAACAACAAAAAAACAATACAAAATCCACAACATCTCAGATTTCATCTGTATTTTTGTCTCTCTTTTGCCATTATTATGAGATTAAGAGGGAATAATGTGCCTGTACAAAATCTGTATCAGATTTGAGACAAATCAGTTAACCGTTTTAAAACTCGTCTCCAGATGTGGGAGCTTAGCTGAATGGTCTCCTTCTCCCTTTTATATCTTGGAGGTCAAGTGTTCGAATCACAACTATTCTTTTAATTTAATATTTTAAATGTAATTCAGAGACAGAATTTGAGACGTTGCTGAGATGAAAAACAATAAAACTAATATTTGTTTCTATATCTGTCTCAAACATATTAAGACCATGCCATCTTTAATTCTATCACAATTTAAGATGAAACTTCGGTCTCTTATTCCGTTGCAGAAATGAATAAACATTTCTATATCTGACTTCGTCTCTACTTTTAAACATTGAGACAAAAAAATTTCATTTTTGAACTTGTCAATGGAAAAGTAATTAGAGACGGAATCAAAGATCGATTTAGTCCATCTCCAATTTTCATAAATTTTCAAAACTAATACAAAATATTTTCGTCTCTAGACTTGGTAGATCTTTAAAGACGGGTTCAAAGGTTTAATCAATCCGTCTCTGTTTCGCTATTACTATGAGATTGAAATGGAATAACGTTCCCGTAGAAAATCTGTCTTAGGTTTGAGACAAATCTGTGATCCGTCTCCAAATCCATCTTCTGATGTCGGTAATTGGTTCAGTGGTCTACTTCTCCCTTTTTCATCTTGGAGATCATGGGTTCAAATCACTTCTATTATATAATTTAATAATTTAAAAATAATTTAGAGATGGAAATTGAGATGAAAATTAGAGACGAAATTTGAGACTTTACTGAGACAGAAATTAGACACGGAATTTGAGAAGTAACTGAGATGAAAAATACTAAAACTAATATTTGTTTCTATATCCATCTCTGACATTAAGACCATGATCTCTATAATTCCGTCACAAATTAAGATGAAACTTTCTTCCCTCATTCTGTCTCGGAAATGAACAAGCATTTCCATCTCTGATTCCGTCTCCAATTTTAACAATGGAAAGATATAGAGAGATGGAATCAGATTCCATTTTAGACCGTCTCAACTTTCTGTCTCTGAACTCGGTAGATATTTAGAGATGGATTCAGGGACAAATAAATCCGTCTCTATTTTCGTCTATGTTTTACCATTATTATGAGACTGAATAGAAGAATAAATGCCTTTATTAAATATAAGTTCGTACAATATAATTGAATACCCTATACAATCTATTTGTCCTCATTGGCATCTAGGGCATATACCTAGCAGGATACACCCTGAAGCCACTATAAGAACGATAACTGACAAATAATTTCAGAAAATAATGAAAAGGGAAAGTCGGGCTGTATTAGGATGCTTATGTGCGATCAATGCCATTACTGTTGCTACAAAACCAAGAATCATCAAGAACTTGAGCCACTGTTACAAGAGTATAAGGTAATCTTTGAAGAACCTAAACGATTACCTCCCCACAGGAAGCATGATCACAGAATTCTTTTGAAAGCAGGAGTAGAAGCTTTTAAACAAGTCCCTTACAGATATCCTTAATTGTAGAGGACAGAAATTGAAAAACTGGTAAAAGAAATAATGAACACTGGAATAATTCAACCAAGTAATTGTCCATTTTCTTCTCAAGTATTATTGCTTAAGAAAAAGGATGGAACATGGAGGTTCTGTGTGGATTTCAGGAAGCTTAACAACCTTACAGTGAAGAATAGGTTTTCAATTCCTCTTATTGATGATTTGTTGAATCAACTTGGCAATTCTTAAATCTTGTCTAAGATAGATTTTAGGGTTGGTTATCATCAGATAAGGGAGGCACCTAAAGATATCTATGAAATAGCTTTTGTAACCATGATTGGATATGCCTTTTGGCTTAATGAATGCACCTGCATCTTTTCAAGCTTTATTTGAATGAGGAAAGTTCTGTTTGACCAAAAATCGAAACGAACCGACTGAAAACATTTTAGTTTTTTGATCGAATCAAACAGGTTGCTTCGATCTTTAGATTGCAAATTGCAAAATCAAACTTATGGTCCAATTTTCGGTCGAACTGCCCAAATGCACACCCATAAATATAACAATCCTTGAGCATACTCGAGTATACAAGTTCCTAGGGGCTTCTACTATAAAATATATAGATTGAACAATAGTTGCTCATTATAAGACAAACTCACACTATAAGAAACATGGCTTCAGAGATGGGATTTTTCCATCTCGAAAGTCCTGTTTTCCGTCACTGAAGCTCACCAGAGATGAATTATTCCCCTGTCAAATTCTGACGTTGGTACCCTTGCCTCAAATTTGAGACGAAAATTTTAATGTTAAACTTTGTGACAAAAATATCCATCTCAGATTCTGTCTATAATTTTGTCATATTTCCGTCTCATATCCCGTGTTTGATTTTGAAACTAATTTCATTTCAAATACCTTCTTTGTTTACATTGTTTTCATTTCCGATTTCATCTTAGATTTTGACAATATCTTTGTCTCAAATTACATCTCTGATTTTGACACTATTTTTGTCTTTGATTTTGACATTATTTATATCCTACTTTGTCTTTATTTTCTATCCATCTATTCATACAAACAACACAACAACAAAAAAATAATACAAAATCCACAACATCTCAGATTTTGTCTGTATTTTTGTCTCTCTTTTGCCATTATTATGAGATTAAGAGGGAATAATGTGCCTGTACAAAATCTGTATCAGATTTGAGACAAATCAGTTAACCGTTTTAAAACTCGTCTCCAGATGTGGGAGCTTAGCTGAATGGTCTCCTTCTCCCTTTTATATCTTGGAGGTCAAGTGTTCGAATCACAACTATTCTTTTAATTTAATATTTTAAATGTAATTCAGAGATAGAATTTGAGACGTTGCTGAGATGAAAAACAATAAAACTAATATTTGTTTCTATATCTGTCTCCAACATATTAAGACCATGCCATCTTTAATTCTATCACAATTTAAGATGAAACTTCGATCTCTTATTCCGTTGCAGAAATGAATAAACATTTCTATATCTGACTTCGTCTCTACTTTTAAACATTGAGACAAAAAAAATTCATTTTTGAACTTGTCAATGGAAAAATAATTAAAGACGGAATCAAAGATCGATTTAGTCCATCTCCAATTTTCATAAATTTTCAAAACTAATACAAAATATTTTCGTCTCTAGACTTGGTAGATCTTTAAAGACGGGTTCAAAGGTTTAATCAATCCGTCTCTGATTCCGTCTCTGTTTCGCTATTACTATGAGATTGAAATGGAATAACGTTCCCGTAGAAAATCTGTCTTAGGTTTGAGACAAATCTGTGATCCGTCTCCAAATCCATCTTCTGATGTCGGTAATTGGTTCAGTGGTCTACTTCTCCCTTTTTTATCTTGGAGATCATGGGTTCAAATCACTTCTATTATATAATTTAATAATTTAAAAATAATTTAGAGATGGAAATTGAGATGAAAATTAGAGACGAAATTTGAGACTTGACTGAGACAGAAATTAGACACGGAATTTGAGATGAAAAATACTAAAACTAATATTTGTTTCTATATCCATCTCTGACATTAAGACCATGATGTCTATAATTCCGTCACAAATTAAGATGAAACTTTCTTCCCTCATTCTGTCTCGGAAATGAACAAGCATTTCCATCTCTGATTCCGTCTCCAATTTTAACAATGGAAAGATATAGAGAGATGGAATCAGATTCCATTTTAGACCGTCTCAACTTTCTGTCTCTGAACTCGGTAGATATTTAGAGACGGATTCAGGGACAAATAAATCCGTCTCTATTTTCGTCTATGTTTTACCATTATTATGAGACTGAAAGGGAATAATGTATAGAAAATCTGTTATCCGTCTCAAATTTGAGATGGATTCTTTTCCATCTCCTAGCTGAGACGGATTGTTTTCCATCTCTTAGCTATGTTTTCTTGTAGTGTCATCATTATAACTCATCACAATGACATTTGAACTTAACCCACCAAAACAATGGAATTCAGGACTCTGGGAAGCTTGTTGAAATATAGAGCGGATATTTTTTTTACATAAACCAATAAAAGGAGTAAGAACAACTTAATGGAACACTCTTGGTAAAAAAGCGAACCACCTCAATCTCTATGAATCAATTTTTCATGATTGGTTTATTGACTAATACCATAAATAAATTTGAATTTGTGACCTCCTTGTGGAAAAGCATGTTGAAGTAAGCACTACTTCCTCAATTTGATTAAAAACGCAGAAATAAAAATTGTCATTCTCTTCTCTCTTTTTTGTTTAGAAAAGTCGGTCAATTCAACTCGAACAATTTACAATGCAAAAAGCAATTCAATAGGTAAACTGTCTCTAACAAAATAAGTAATAATTGTAGATCCACTCCAATGGACAACATATTTCAATGATATCCAAAAGTAAAGCATACTGCTCTCATAAGCAAGACAAAAGCTCTAATACTAGAGTGCGACACTATCATTCAAGAGAATGAAAATAACAACTTAAAATTAAAAGAAAACGAACATGAGAACGTTTATCGATTTCAAATATATATATATCGCAAAGAAATTATAAAAGTAGATGTGAATATTTTGTTGCTCCTATAACGAATAGAATGAAACTAGGAGAGAGACGTGGACGAGGCAAAATTATGGTAGTGGAATAGATGGTTGTTGAAGTGTGGATAGTAGGAAGAGGAGGAGGGGGGGGGGGGGGGGGGGGGGGGTTAGAATTTTGAGATAGATCATGAAAATCTTAAGGGGGGTACTAATTGATGACATGTCCAAGATTAGAAATTGACAAAGACAATGGGATTGATTAATCCCACTCCCTGCTATATTATTCTACCTTTGCACGACATATGGCGTGTGGCCTTTGTCATATTGATCACACTATTAATGGTCCATTAGTATTAATCAAGTCATTGTCATGATTATCTATAAAAAAAATCGAAATAGATTCAAAAATGTCCTTGTCTAGGTTACTCATTTAATTAGAGTGCAAATTACATTGTTTATAGCATCTTATGTAGCAATAATACGGTATATTTTATACTACACGAGATGGAATGGACATATATTGTATAATTAAATCTACCATAAGTATCTATAGTTATCTTTTATATTTATTTATTACAAAACTATGAAACACTTGTATCATATTCACTTATCCAACATATATCCACTGTATATGAAATCTCTAATACACTATTACAAGACATTATTTTCTTGTGTATGTAGTCATTGGGGTAAAATCCATTTTATTCCTGAGTTTTACCTTCAATTTCAAATTAGTTATTGACTTTTTAATTGTCTCAATTTAGTCCTTCGTATCAATCTCAGGCATCAATTTCCGGTAGATAAAGGGCATTTTAATACTTTCACCCTTTGATAGTGATATTTGAAAAAGAAAAAGGGAAAATATATATTATCCATTTTAAATTAAACTCATTTTAATCCTCGAGCTTTGTCTTGAATATCGAATTAGTTTTCGAATTTTTCAATTTGTATCAATATAGTCCGTATTGTCAATATCCGAAAAACAATATCAAAATTATTTTTAGTAAAATTATTGTTACTGGACTATTACAGTTTTAACTTGGTGGATCAAATTAATTAATTCAGTATTTCATTCGAAGGAAAAATCAAATTTAGCAATTAATCGGGCCTTTAATTAACAATTCACAGGAAATTGATGTCGGGGTATTGCTCAAGGGACTACACTAAGACAAATTAATAATATAGGAACCAATTTGAAATTGAAATCAAAAGTCAGGGATCAAAATGAATTTTACCGGTAGTCTTTGAGATCACCTTTTCCAACTATTCGCATGTGATCTTGCTAACAGTAACACGTACAATGCTACTGCCAAAATCTATAGGCACAGTTGTCCTGGCGTTTGTTTAAACTCTAGCCATGACAAACAAAAAAGAAAAGAGTGCTGATGTCTTAACCTCATCTATTATTGTTATTTTTTGTTGATAGATAGCTGATTTGATTGGTAAAATTAATGCGACAAATTGGTATATTTTTTTTTAAAGAAAAATCGATATTATATATTATTCAATCGAAAATTTACAACGTTTGGAACAATATAATTTATATCGACTCAAATGATGTAGTAAGAATATCTGAAACACCAACTATCAAGTCCTTGAAAATAATAAATTTTAAGAACTCACAAACGAACACAAGAAAATTCTTATACAACTCATATTCAAGGAGATATAAAACTCTCATTCGAGAGAGAAATCAAACTCTCATACGAGAGAGAAAATAAAATATTAAATAAAATATCTAAAACATTATATAAATTTAAAAACTTAAGTATCCCCTGTCTTCATTTCGTTAGATTTGCTCTGTTTCTTTAGATCCATATCCGTTTCGTTAGATTTGGAGATGTGTCTTTAGATCCATATCCGTCTCGTCAGATTTAAAGATGTGATGTACAACTTGAAGAAGGGTGCCCTAACCCAATCCGCCGACGATGATGGTGGTAACAGTGGTGAAGTAGAGGATTGCTTCACCAAGCCACCGCTGGCGGAGGAAAATAGAAGAAAAAAAAAAGTTAGGATTTAGAGAGAGAGAGGGAATTGGTATTTTCTTTTATGGAGGGCTGATATCCATAATATATATGGATATAAGGATACCAATACCATACAACTCATATATGAAATAAGATAAATTTTAAAATTTTAAGATAGATATGTTGAGAATAAGTGTGTTTATATATGTATGTGTGTGTGTGTGTGTGTGTGTCTGTGTACATACACATAATTTTTTAAAATAAATTTAATTCAATAAATTTTTATCAGATTCTTTAAATTTCTTCATTATTTATTTAACTTTCATTAATTTTTAATAAGAGGCCAAGAATTTAATCACTTTTCCTATGTTATATACTATATAATATTAAAAGAAATACTTCGCCTGGTATTCAATGCGTGTTGGATATTTCAAATTTAGTACCGGATAAGTACAATATTCATAATTTTTTTTAACACTTAAAAATGTGTTGGACACAGTATCCGAGAGTATGCACATCCTATACAAATACAATACTTCAAGTGATCAATTTTAGGAATATTCATGCATTATAAGCCATTATACATCAGTTTTTTCATTCCAAAATGGTGTATCATTTGTATCATAGAACATTTTTAACATCAATTGTATATATTAAACATCATCTTTATATTTTTTAAAATAATCTATATAATTAAGGAAAAATTGCGCACAGACCCCCTTACTTAACGTGTAATTACCAAAACTCCCCCCCCCTTAATTGAAAATTACCAACACATCCCCTCAAGCGGTTTATTTGTAAGGTTTACAGAGGCAAAATTATAAAAATATTTAAAGACACATGGAGTGTAATTGTAAGAATTCTTAACATGAGGGGGATGCGTTGGTAATTTTTAATAAGTAAGGGGTATTTTTTGTAATTACACAATAAATGAGGGGGCCTGTGTGTAATTTTTCCTATAATTAACATGTATACTTAAAAACAAAATACTAGATAAAAGAGACAATGTAATAAAAACGATGAAGACGTGAGTTGTGACACTTACCTAAAGTAAAAATCTATCCCCAAGTTTCATTTTTTCCTACCTCTCTGAAATAAATAAAGAAAAAAAGAAAAAAAAATAAAAATTAAGCAGATGGAAGAGAAGTGACGGTTGAGATTATTCCCACTATAAATAAGAACGCCAACATTACATCGTCACTCCCGCGCACAATAGTATATAGCACAGCAGTAGCTGAAGCTGAGCTGAGTAGTGAAGATTATTTATTTGGTATATATAGTTATATATATACAAACAAACAAACTCAGAATCGAAATCAAATTATTTATTATTGTTCTTGCGAATGAAAATGAAAATGAGAGGCGGAATAATGGTGGTTTTCGTTTTGGCTTTGACGACGACGTTTTGCTTTGGCGCCAATGTGACGTACGATCACCGGGCGGTGGTGGTCGACGGCAAGAGAAGAGTTCTGATTTCCGGCTCCATTCATTACATGCGCAGCACACCGGAAGTGAGTGTATCTGCGTATAGAAATGGGGGAAATAATAGATAGATATAGTTTTTTTTGTATCTATATGTGCTTTTCGTCTTTCATCATTTGTTTTGGTTATAGATATAGTTTTTTTTGTATCTATATGTGCTTTTCGTCTTTCATCATTTGTTTTTGTTATATGTGAATGTGAATGCAGATGTGGCCAGACTTGATACAGAAATCGAAGGAAGGAGGATTGAATGCGATTCAAACTTTTGTCTTCTGGAATTTGCACGAACCAGTTCGTGGCCAGGTGATACTATTATTTTCATTTTTCCATTCTATCGTAGTGTTTGTTTGTTATGACGATTCTTTGCTTCGTTGGTTGGCTTGCTCTGTTTTGATTTTCTATTTTCTTGTTCCAAATTTGTGAGGATTTTTTCAGACAAAGATATGATATCAAATTGAGTTGATTACGTACCCTTTTTTTTCGTTTTTTTGGGCATTTGGCTAGTTAGAAATCCTTAATTCAAGTGAATGAATAAAGAAGTAAATGAAAACATCGAACAAGGGGAAAAATAAAAGGAAGAAAATGCTGACTGCACTTGAGGTTTGCAGTATGATTTTGAAGGAAGAAAAGATTTGGTGAAATTCGTGAAATTGGTTGGGGAGGCTGGACTGTTGCTTCATCTTCGAATTGGTCCTTATGCTTGTGCTGAATGGAATTATGGGTAAACATCTTTTTCTGTTTCTCGAAAGTCCTTATGCTTGTGCTTAGTTGAATTATGAGTAAACATCTTTTCTTGCAATCCACAAGAGTGTGATATGATTAGATTTTATGGCTAACACGTGTGTTTACTCATATGTTTTTGGACAGTGGATTTCCTCTTTGGTTGCATTTTATACCCGGAATTGTGCTTCGAACTGACAATGAGCCCTTCAAGGTTATTGCTCTTTCTTATTTCACATTTTTTTTAAATTCGTTGTAGCGATTAAAAATGATACAATTTTGATTAGACGAGAATTTGCGGCTTTAGGCTGAAATGAAGCGGTTTACTACCAAGATTGTGGACATGATGAAGCAAGAAAACCTATATGCATCCCAAGGTGGACCCATAATTTTATCTCAGGTATAAACTGCATAGAAAATGAATCTTCCAATGGCTTTATATCATTTTTTATAAGGTGTTCTGAATTATATACAAGGAGACTGCTTAATGTAGCTTCCTGATATGTGAGTTATGGAACGATCATTGCTCTGTTCCATTCCAGATTGAAAATGAGTATGGGGATATTGATTCTGCATATGGAAATAGTGCCAAAACTTACATAAGCTGGGCTGCATCAATGGCTACATCTTTGGATACAGGGGTGCCATGGGTCATGTGCCAGCAAAGTGATGCTCCTAATCCTATTGTGAGTTCTGCTGTCTTAATCTTTTCAGTTTAAGCCAAAGCTCAAGTTGATTTTGGCTATTTGGAACAAAACCTATGAACTTATATCACCCATTTTGTATAAAATACAGATTAACACTTGCAACGGGTTTTACTGTGATCAGTTTACACCAAATTCTAATAACAAACCCAAAATGTGGACAGAGAACTGGAGCGGATGGTAGGGCATTTAATTTCTTGTTCCTTTTAGATGCTTATCTGGCTTAACTTGCATGATAGTCAAAACTTATTTTGCATTTTTTAACAAAACAAATCAGGTTCTTTTCGTTTGGCGATCCTGTGCCCCATAGACCTGTGGAAGACATTGCTTTCTCTGTGGCACGTTTTTACCAGCTTGGTGGAACCTTCCAGAACTATTACATGGTGCTTCCTATGGTCATAGCCCGTCTTTTAGAATATATGAAATAGAGGCCCTTATGCAAAGCTTATATCATTTTTAACAGTATCATGGTGGGACTAACTTTGGGCGCACTTCTGGTGGACCTTTCATTACAACAAGCTATGATTATGACGCTCCAATTGATGAGTATGGTACGCCATTCATCTCTTAATTGACCATTGTTACGGTACAATACTTGTATTTTGTAACTAAAAAGCGTTTAGCTGAAGTTTGATTGCCTCACAAATACTTATAATTGTTGCAGGCAATAATATAGTACTGGTTAGGCCGTTGTGCTAAATTGAATCAGAAAAACATCAAAACATATAATTTTTAAATCACAAACCACAGAGAAATATTACTTATTATTTTGTATGAGTTCTGAGTTTTCTTCTGTTTTAGGCCTTTTAAGGCAGCCAAAGTGGGGTCACTTGAAAGATTTACACACGGCTATAAATCTTTCTGAAGAAGCACTAGTGGCAACAGACCCAGAAACTACTTCTCTTGGTTCCAATTTGGAGGTATAATGGCATGCCCCTACCACTTGTTCATGCAACGTTTTCCCTCCATTGACAGTAAAAATGCTCTAGCATGAAAAAGGCTTCCGAGTATATGAACTTCTAATAAGTTTTGATAGCTTACAGTTATAGTTATCTTATTATTGCAAAGGGATATCTTCATTATAACTTAACAGTTCAAGTTTAAAGATGTATGTAATAATAATTGCATATATAATAATAAACTTAGCTTTACATCTTAATCAGAAAGGTTCTCATGGTTTTTTATAATTTCTTTTAAATTTTTTTTGTGCAATAATATTGAATTTAAGTAGTTTCAGATGCATGTCTATAGATCGGATGATTTTGAAAAGAAATTTCTGCTGGTCTCGAGTCAGTTCCATTTTTATTGCCAAAGCCTAAAGTCGTCTATAGGTCTTGAATGTGTGTGTTTATCATGTTTGAGTAATGTTGTCTAGAATGGTTGCCGAAATATCCTCTAACAATCTTCAAGAAAATTAGTTTATCCTCTAACAATCTTCAAGAAAATTAGTAAACAAGTCAAACAATGATAATATTTGTCACAAATTTATATTGCATGTTGGTTTAGACCATAAAATGACCCAGTTGAGCAGCAGTAGCCTCAACATCTGTAAAGCATGTTCAGCGAGGCATTATCATATTTATCTGCATTGATGACCAAGCCATTAAAAATATATATTGATGTGTATGCTTTTTACGATGCATTGATAACCAAGCCACTAGTTTAGTGTCTAGCCCCACAATTATGTCCTGACACAAGCATTCTGAAACTTTTCCATCTCTTCTGTTAATGCATGAACAGTAGGTCATATGACAAGTCAATATCATCCAAATTCGACTAACTTCAGGCATAGTGACTAATGATTCATTGCTGTTTGGGTTTTTTCTCTTTAAATAAATGTCCTTTCTGGTAGTTTTTCTCATTCTGAACTCTTCCGATCGTGCAACTTTAATGAATTTCAGAAATATAATATTATATGGCTGCAGAATCTTGTTTTTCCTTTTAAGGTTTCAATAACCAATTCCTAGAATTATAATTCACAAACTCGTGCAAGGTGTTCGTAGTTGTGCAGCTGCGTTTAGAAATTTTTGCCTCAGACTTTACGAGGTTTTCATTTATCTCAAAATGACCCTTTTTTCTATTTCAGACCACTGTTTATAAAACGGGATCAGGGCTGTGTGCTGCTTTTCTAGCAAATGTGGACACACAATCTGATGCAACTGCGAACTTTAATAACAATTCCTATCACTTACCTGCTTGGTCTGTCAGCATCTTACCCGACTGCAAGAATGTAGCACTCAATACAGCAAAAGTATGTGTTCATAACCTTATTTGTTTTTTCAATTTTTGTAGTCATCTTCATAGATAATATTTCTTTCAGAAGCAATCTCATCAAGCTCAAAATTATGTTTTTTTTTCTCAATTTTTTGATCATCTTAACAAAATATTATTGCTATAGAAGGTATTAATGAATTAACAGCATGAAGTAATATATTAGTACTTTTTCTCCAAGTGACAGATTAATTCTGTGGCCACTGTCTCAAAATTTGTTCGTCAACCTTCAAAAGATGATATGACTACAACTAGTGGTGAGTTCTTCACAGGGTGGAGTTGGATCAATGAACCAGTAGGTATATCCAGTAATGCTGCATTCACAAAACTTGGGTTACTCGAACAAATAAATACCACCGCTGACCAAAGTGACTATCTGTGGTATTCTCTGAGGTATAGAAAAAACTTCCACAATTGCAAAAATCTTTTGATGCAGACATCAAGCTTTAATACTTCCTTATTGTTTCAGCACTGAAATATCACGGGATGAGCCTTTCCTGAACGAGGCATCTCAGACAACACTCCATGTGGGTTCTCTTGGCCACGCACTTTATGCTTTTGTCAATGGAGAACTCACAGGTGATGCGAAATAGATGTTTTTTGAACAGTTTATATCAATTATCAAGTTTAAAAAGTTAATTTACAGAAGAATTTATAACTAACAGTTTAAACAAATTAATGTAAAACTGATCATGCAAAATAAACTCTTCCACTTTCAAAATCTTCTCTTCTTAATGACAGCGTTAGGCCAAGTAACTCTGTCATCCTCTTGATTTGATTCCTGTGCCTATGGGTTATTATACAGGGAGTGTGAAAGGAAGATACAGCAATCCAAACGTGTCAATAGATGTTCCCATCAGCCTCATACCTGGAAGAAACAAGATTGATCTCTTGAGTTTGACGGTGGGATTACAGGTACAACTACAGAATCTTTGATCAAATTCTCATAGTAATTGTTACCATAAGTATTTTCTTATACAGAGGTATGTTAATTCAGAATTATGGAGCATACTTTGATCTTAAAGGCGCAGGAGTTACTGGTCCTGTGCAGTTAAAAGGTCTACAAAATGGATCTACTGTTGATTTATCCTTGCAGCAGTGGACATATCAGGTCATTGAAATAGAAATTCCTTTATTTTTCTGCAAGTGAAAAAGAATATTTTCTTAAAATGCTATCTAATTCTGTTCCAGATATATTATTATTCAGTGACTTGTATCCTTAATTTAATTTACATATGTAACATCAGTACTTTGTTTATCAATGACTTGATGTACTATTTCAAATTTCATCATCTCATATTGGAATCTTCAAATCCAGATTGGTTTGAGAGGAGAAGAGTTAGGCCTGTCCAGTGGAAGTTCCTCTCTTTGGGTATCACAGCCAACTTTACCTAAGCGTCAACCGTTGATATGGTACAAGGTAAAATTAACATCTTCTCGTTTTGTTTATGATCTAATTTTGCACATGGAAACATGAGTCACTAAATTCTTGTGTGTCACAATGTCGACAAATGTGTTACTAAGCTGCTAATAGTTATATATATCTCTCATGGGCTACTTCTTGTCTTCTTTGTGATCTAGACGGCATTTGACGCCCCCACTGGAAGCAGCCCAATTGCATTAGATTTTACTGGAATGGGGAAGGGTCAAGCATGGATAAATGGACAAAGCATCGGGCGTTATTGGCCCACATATACTGCTTCAAACAGTGGTTGCACGGACTCTTGCAACTACAAAGGATCTTTCAACTCAAACAAATGTCTGAAGAATTGTGGAAAGCCATCTCAGCAATTGTAAGCCTTCTTACTTTAACTTCTTATCTTCATCTGAGTACTCACTGTTTTATCTTGCAGCTATCATGTTCCCCGTTCGTGGCTACAACCAACTGCAAACATCCTAGTATTATTCGAGGAAGCAGGAGGCGACCCCACACAGATATCTTTTGCTATGAGGGAGACAACAAATATATGCTCTCGAATTTCAGAAAATCACCCGGCCCCACTTGACATGTGGGCTTCAGATGAAGAAACAAGAAAAATAACAGGACCAACTCTATTACTCAATTGCCCGTCTCCGAATCAGGTTATATCTGAAATCAAATTTGCCAGCTTTGGAACTCCTCGTGGGACATGTGGAAGTTTTAGACATGGTCGATGCAGCAAAAAGGATGCTATCTCCATTGTACAGAAGGTTCTGATTCTTGCTGATTCATATGAAAGTATTTTGTCATAATTGTTCAAATACTAAGATGTTGTCTAATATTTACAGGCTTGCATCGGATCAAGAAGCTGCAACATTGGAGTATCCGGCAATACATTTGGTGACCCGTGTGCTGGAATTACTAAAAGTTTAGCTGTTGAAGCTTCCTGTAGCTAATTAAATTAGGTTCATAATTTACGGTATTTGACTATAGAATATTTATATAAATAGAAGTCTTGTTTTAGGTTCATAATTTACGGTATTTGACTATAGAAACAAACTATAGTATTGAATGAAATGAACAAGAAATGAAGGTACAATCTTATAAGATCTCATATTATAGTAAATTTTGCCTTTTATTCCTTATATAGTATAGGGAAATTCAGAACCCTTGTTTACAATTTCTGAATCAAACACTAAATTAAGAAGGTAACAGAGCGAACAAATAAGAATAATAAAATTTATTAATACAACCATCAATAATATTAAAATCGAATCATGCTGTAGCAACACCAGAGCGCCTCTGAAATCTGCAAACTTTGCAGGCAGGTGAATAGAGTGAAGCAGTTTTGTACTTGTCTTCACCACCCATCATAGGCATTGGCACTCCTCTCTTTACTGGACTCATATATCCAGGCCTATAAGTCTTTCCCAAAATACCCTCAACATCATCCGACAAGTCGAAAAACTTGAACTGTGTCTCCAGATGAGCAAATGCATCATCAGAAGGCAACTGATAGTTATGAATTTTATTTTCCTTTTCTCCAATAGGTGCAACTCTTATGTCCATCTCCACCAGCCCTTGTACCGTCACTCTAACTGTATTAACATCATCGGTTCTCTCTATCACCACTTCTCTTTGTCCATCATTGGCCCTCCATTCAGCCTCTTCATCGGTGGGGATGTTAATAGATTCACCTTCCCACTTCACAATAAGTGCATCAATGTCATCAGTCCAATGTGCAACTTTCTTAGCAGCTAGGACTAACGTGTGGGAATCGAACATGATTGAGAGAGCTTGAACCCATGTAAAGTCACGAGTCCTTCCTTGAGGCCTTGTCCCAATGAGATGCCCATTTATATGGAGATTTTCATCCGAGACAATCGCAAAATCACTTCCCTTTGCTCCATGGAAGTAGAACATAACACCATCACCCCCCACAAAGCGTGGATCATAGCATAGAGCCCCATTTCCATTACACTTCGGCTTCCTCCCTGATAAAGAAACGGCAAATATAAAGTGGAAATAATAATAATAATAATAATAATAATAATTGTTAAAAAATTTGTATATAACAAATGAAATGAAAGCAAATAGTATTAACTACAAATATGACTTACATTTGCAAGTGGCTTCACACTTGCTACTGCAGTCAATAAAACATCCCTTTTGCTTCCTGTTCTTCTTGGGCTTCTTCTGTGCGCATTGAGCCGGGCATGTAAGTGTCCTATAGTGGCATTTTCCTCTAGAACGACAGAAGGCTCGTTCTTGCCCACTTGGCAATGGTGATAATATATCATAATTAGTCGAAGCAGCATCATGCGGAGGCTTCTTCTGTTTGTTGCCATTGCTATCATTTCCATTACCATTACCATTGCCATTGCCATTGCTATCGCCGTTTCCTTTGCCGTTGCCGTTGCCGTTTCCGTTTCCGTTGCCGTTTCCGTTGCCGTTGCCGTTGCCGTTGCCGTTTCCGTTTCCGTTTCCGTTTCCGTTTCCATTGCCATTGCTATTGCCGTTTCCGTTTCCGTTGCCGTTGCCATTGCCATTGCCGTTTCCATTGCCGTCGCCATTTCCATTATTATTGCCGTTGCCACTGCCACTACCATTGTTATTACCATTGCCATTGCCATTTCCATTTCCGTTGCCGTTGCCATTACCATTATTGTTTCCGTTGCCATTACCTTGGGCTAGGATGGTATTAACTTCCATTGAGATGAACAGGAGGAGGAACCCCACCGAAAGGATTAGCCTCCTTCCCATTCTATTATTTTTTTTCCTGCAACTTTAGAATTTTCCTTTGTGTGATTCTGTAAATTGTTATTGATATGCAAATGTGTAGACTTATGGGATATTTATATAAGTACCAGCAACTTGTGCATAGAGTTTGGCTTAATATAAGCCAGTTTGCTTATTCTCATGAAAGGAAACAGCTAATGTAGGTTTGACCAACTCGTTTTGATTGTTCCCATAAAAATACATTAAAACCAAATCATGTTCTGTTTGGATCTTTTTGAAGTAAGTTCAATTACTTAAGGAAATATTAAAGGGAACACATTTTATTAGGCACCAATCTGGCTTATTAAAAACTGCCACTGATTCTGAACACGAAACGTTTTTGGTAACTATTGTAAGCTTAAATATAAATGTTTATGAAGATAGATGACCTGGATTTCATTGAAGATATAAATATAAACCAAACATTTTATCTTTGTTTATGTTGTCGCCGCTCACCCTTGGAAAAACAAGGACTTGGAGTCGCCACCTTATTTAAAGGTTTTCAGACGAAGCTGCTCCACATTGAGAAGCGTCTTCGTCGAACTGCCACCTTATTTAATGATTTCCAGACGAAACTGCTCCATCTTGAGAAACGTATTCGTCAAAATCTCTCTACTAAGCATTCTTTATGCCCGGACTGTTGTAACATATTTTCTCGATTTTTAGTTCAGTCTCAATGTTCAAAACTTTCACATTTCGACTTTAAGGGAGTGTTAGATATTATTATTGCTCTCCTAAATAGATTAGTATTATTATTGCTTTCCTAATTAAACTAATATTCTTATTACCTTATTTACCTTTTACCTTCTTTATAGTACGATTTTCTTGTATTTTCTCTCTTATAACTCTATAAATATGTTACTCAATAATACAAGTTTCCTACGGGGTTTTCTCTAATCTAACAAAAACATCTTCATTTTGGGGGATTAAAGTTATATTAACACGAAATGTGACTAATTATCGTCTTCATCAATCATCACGCTGCTTAAAATCATAACTCCTTTTCTATATAACTTTCTTAAGGCTTAAAATCTTGAACTTTCAAAAAAGTCAATGAGTTATTAAATAGTATCCCAAGAGACTTTGTTAATCTCTACGTTTACTGTGTGAATGGTGTACGTTTTGCTTGGCTTGTAGTTTGCACTTCCATTTCATTCTCCTAAATTCTATTGCAATCTTCTACGTCATACACACTTCATGATTATATGGAAATGGTACCTTAGGCCGGTAAGCAGCTTTTCTTTGTAAAGTCAATACAGAATTCTTTGTACCAACCATTCAGTAGATTATTTCCAGAGGTATTCTCTTAGGTTATCAAGGACAGAGCGAAGGTCTATTATTATAATTTTTCATATTTTTTATATGCAGTAACATGGAGTATATATTTTGTTATGAGATTATAAAGACCAAATTAACTAAATGTAAACATCATAGTTCATAAGAATGTTCGTGTATTTTCGCTCAAATTACTTGTTTGATTTTATTTTAATATAATTTTCTACAATTATTATTGGTTCTAATAACTTCATGTACATATGAACTTCTTGATATTCCGACCAAAAGAGGAAAGAACATATGATCATAATTCATTTGTTCAAGCATGTTGTAGATTTAACTTATGTATATCATCATATTCATCTTGTAAAAGATTTAAATAGTATTATTATACAAGATTTTAATTCATCATCATTTTCAAATATATGTCTATCTGTCTTTAGCATTTAACTCGAAGTCTGTTATAACTATTTTACCTTGACCTCTATTAATATAAAACAAAAACAAATTCCATTCAAAACCTAATAATTTTAAGAACTCTATAATGTTTTTCGTTACATTTTCTGATTATATATGATTAAGTTTATAACACCGCCTAATTGGTTTTAGGCAACATAGATACTTCAACTTTGGGAAAATTGCTCTTCACGTCCCATAACTTTTCCCGAATTCAATTTTGGTTCCACTCGTTATTCAAATCTCACATTGTGTCCCATATCTTTCAAAAAATCTCACATTTGGTCCCATCCGTCCATTTTAGTCTATTTTTAACGGTCAACTCCGTTAGTCAACCCTTTGACCAATTTTTTAGGGAAGAACTCGTGCATAAATGCACTCACACATGGATTACATTCATTATTACGATGTTTTTATTCAATATCACGTGTCACTCATGCACAAAATCACCCCGAAAAAATTGGTCAAAGGGTTGACTAACAGAGTTGACCGTTAGAAATAGACAAAAATAGACGGATGAGACCAAATGTGAGTTATTTTGAAAGTTATAGGACTAAATGTGAGAAATTCGTAACGAATAGGATCAAAATTGAATTCGGGGAAAGTTATGGGACGTGAAGTGCAATTTTTCCCTTCAATTTTCTTCCCTTCTACTAAGTAGTTTAATATCACTAAAGAGTTTTTGTTTTTTGTTTCTTAATTAAAATTTAGTGAAAATTACTAAAACCCTCTTAAAATAGAATTTTATATCTAGAAAATTGTAAAAATATTTTTTAATTTCAAAAATTTATTGTACAAAATTTTTATTCGACAAAACCCAAAAGTTAAAGTTAACAACTTATTGGACTAAATTACTCTTGATGTCTTCAATTACAATTTTATCAATTGTTTTCTTTTAAAATATTTTAGTTTTAGATTTTTCAGATTCATAAATTGTATAAAGACAAATTTTTTTTAATATTAAATATTTTTATTATTTATTTTAACATCGCAATTATCTAAAATATATATCCTTTTTAATTTTTTACAATATAAAAATTTTGATTTAAAATCATTATTAATATTACTTATTTAAATAAAAGTTTGAAATAAATAAAGTTATATACAAATTTATAATTGATTAGTTTTTCATATAAAATGCGAAGGACTATTAAGTCCATAAATTTATTAACCCTAATTATTGAGTCTTTTGAATGAAAAGTTAGTGAAATGAGCATTTGGCTTGAAAAATATTATCATGAGCTTGTTTGATATAAAAGTTTATTTTAGGGGGTTCTTAGTAATTTTATTATGTTTTATTTCATATGTGCTAACCACGTGCAATATTTGATCTATTTGAATGTAAAATAACCTTTTGACAAGAAGATTAGTGTTATTTTTTAGCATTTTCATGTTTCATGTATATGATCATAAATCTTCATTTTTTTTTAATATATAACTAACATCAGTTTTTTATTGCTCATAATCCAAAGAAGTAATTTTTTTCGTATATATCATATAACTCTTCATGATAATGTTGAAAGTATAATATGAACGTGCACATTTCCATATGGAATAACATATATAAAGTATATTTTTTATTATGAGTGTTTAACCAAAAAAAATAATTATAAATATTATATTATATAAGAGTACTCGTACTGTTAGGAAGTTTCATGTTAGATATTTTGATGATGACAAGATAGGATTTTATGTTAAACCCCCCAAAATAATGTAAGTTTATTATGCTTTCATAGAACTATTGTATAAGCGTTTGAATGTTTGTTATTTTGTTAGGCTTGCAATTTTTATCTCTGTAGATTTTAGACTAAGCATTTGATACCAAGTCGCTAGTAGAATTCTAGGTGAGTCTATGAGAGATGAAGTTAAAGGTCAGCGTATGAAGTCAAGTGAAGATGAAGATTTGTTCTTAGCGTTTGTTAAACGCTAAAGGACTGTTTTAGGGTTGTTGAATCAATCGCTCAAATGTCTCAAGCGATCAAGGATCAGATTCACCTGAAATAAATTCTCAAGTCAAGAAAGACTTAAATGCAATCATCAACCGACATTTATTTCCAACGAAAAATAAATTCAAATGCATTAAATGCCTAATAAGTGCATTAAATGTGATAAGCTATTATGACTTGTGGACAAGCCACCTTTTGACTAGACTATCAGATTTCAGAGTTCAAAAACTGCTCATATCCAATTGGAACCAGCAGAATTCCAGGAATGTCAGAAATGGACTGTTTAACGCGCTGCGTGAGGTACACGCGCTCACATGTGTCCAACGGACAAATCCCAAGAAATCATATAAATAGTACCCTTCAGCAAACCCTAAAGATATACGTACATACACAAGAAAAAGGTCAAAACTTTGCTGAAATTACTTGAGAGAAAAGCCTACAAAACGAACACATGCTTATAGAGCTACAAAAAAAAAGTTTTGGAGGATGCTCTTGGTGCACGTTTAGATGTTGCTAACGTGCACCAAAAACCTAACTATGGCGAGAAGAAGGGGGAGAAAGGCTGTCAGAAGGCCATTGACACCGGAACAAGCTGCACCACTAAATTCATCATCGCCCAACGGTGAATCAAGGCGAAAATCAACAGAGTATGGCGAGAGGGAAACAAGTGGTAGAGGAAACGCAACACACGATGCAGAAGATTGAGAATGAAATTGGGGATAATATCGAAGTGGCGCCGTCTATGCCAATTCCAGAGGAGTTAATAGATGGGGAAGGGGAAACATGTCAGAATGAAGGTACGAATTTAGAAACCCTAACTGGTCGGTGAGAAGAAAACAAATGGAAACCTTGGAGAGCTCTATTTACTAACAATCGAGATGGTATTGGTGGGGTAAAATTGACCAAGATGCAGAGTGCGATTGAGGAAATCCATATCACAGAGGAGGAGGTGGAAACTGAATTGAATTATTGTAAATTTGCGCTTTCTGCCTGCATTGTTGGTCAAAATATTCCAGTGCAAGTCATGGCTAACTTCTTAAGAGTATGGTTGGCTGGGTTGGTAATGCCAAGGGTTATCAAACATGAGGATGGGTACTTCATATTGCGATTTGAATGCAAAGAGGATATGGAAGCTGCTTTGAATAATGGACAACAATTCTTCTATTCAAAGCCCCTTATACTACGAAGATGGACTGAAGGCATGGAGATGGGGGAGATTACTTCGGTGCCAATCTGGATTCAACTTCCTAAGCTACCATTGGGACTTTGGGGAACTTCCAGCTTGAGCAAAATAACCAGTAAAATAGGGGAACCCCTCTACACAGATGAGATGACAGCATAGAAACTAAAGATAGATTATGCCAGAGTCCTTGTAAGGGTTGAGATGGGCAAGGAGCTGCCAAATGAGATAGTGATTAAGAATGCAATGGATGGGAAAACAATCAAGCAACCAGTGAAGTATGAATGGAAGCCAATGCTTTGTACTAAGTACAATTCTTGGGGTCATAAGGAGGGTAGTTGCACTAAAACAGTGACTCAAAAATGGCAGGTCAAGCAAGTTCGTAGGGGCCCTGCTCCACAAAGCATAGCACCTAAAGAGAGGGAACAGACACAGGAGGCTCCAAATCAGGTACTGGAGGGCCCTAGTGAGGGGATAGTGTGTACATTAAATGACCCTGTCACTACAATAGCACAAGGGAAGGAAGGAAGTAAAGATAGATGGACTGAAGTGAGGGGATCTAAAGGAAAGAAAAGGGGGGGGGGGGGGGGGGTACTTGGACAGACAAATCTTCAAATGAGGAAGTGCAACATGCACTCTCCAACTTGTTCCAAGTGTTATTCCCTTCGGGCAGAAAAAATACAAAGGAATTTTTCGTACGTTGCTGGCCGGATTTGAATTTGCCTTTGTATTTTTTTCCCCCAAACTGTCCAAAGGGGGTAAGTGCACATTTTATGATAGGTGAGGGGGTGAAGTGCAATAATCCCATATGTGAGGGGTGTCTGCAATTATCTCTTTTTTTCCTCAGTCATTTTTTTTTTATTTTGATGTGTTCAGCTTTCTCTACCATTTTGTTAGTGATATCATCATCTTCAATAACAAACTAAAGTTATTCTCATCAATTAATGTGTAATCATTTTAAAACATTCCAAAAGTCCAAGTCTAAGATTTTAATCATTTGATCTATACTGTCCAGTAAAATCTATATTTTTTCCATATGACTTCCTAAAATCTGTTTGAAAAGTATTAAAATAAATATTTAAAAAGTTAAAAGAGTTGATTTGATCATGTTGAATATATCTCAAAAGTTAATTCAAAGAATAAAAAAAAGATTATATGGCCACCAAACCAATTATTATTTCTCCTAAAAAAATTTATTTCAAATATTAGACATAGACACTAGGAATTATACCAGTCAACTCTATATCCTCTTTCCTCTCCAAAAATTCAACCTCTCCACCATAAATTAAAAATAGAGGCATAATAGGGTTGTATTTTGAGTCTAAAGGACTTTAAATTCTGACACAACCACAATAGTTTGGGTAAAAAGCATATTGCACCCTATAAAGTGGGTTTTTGGGACTTTCCATCTTCAGAAATTAAAACACACACTTTGCACCCTCATTTTTATGGTCTTTGGCAACTTGCACCCCCGGTCTATATTCCAGCAAAAGAACTCGTCGGCTCTCTTTGACTGAGGGCAAAAATATCTCTACACATTATTTTTTGCCATGAAGTTTTGCCAAAAAGACAGAAAAGTTGGAAAAATGTCATTTTCTACCTAAAAAATGATATAGCCCCCATTTATTTTAAAGAAATAGAACAAACAGAGTTTCTTCATCTCGAAAAGTTAAGCAATTGGATTCACAAACTTTAAACAATAGGCAAAGCTATTGGCACTATGGACAAGAAATCCCTCTTGAACATTGTCATTGTAGCTATGTTTTGCCATTAACCTATTGACAAAAGGATAATTAAGGTAGAATATTTCACAAATGCCCAAATTATGGGGTAAGGTGTTATTTATTTTCATTTTTCTTTTTTGTATTTGGTGATAATTATTTATTTTGATATTCTAACTATTATATTGCATAAATTCCAACTTATAAATGAAATTTATTTCAGTGCGAAAATGGATGTGGATTCTTCAAATGGTATGACTCGAAGATGTGTTACAGAGCGAAAAAGAATCATACTAAATCACATGTGGGTCTTCAACAATATTCTGGAGGGAAAAAAATATGTGTTAACTAATTACCCTTGAAATATTGGGAAGTTTCATTGGAGCTCTTGTCTCGTTGACTATTTTTGTTGAATTATGGATCGGGGGTGCAAGCTGCAAAATATCATGAAAGTGGGGGAGCAAAGTGTTTGTTTTAATTCTGAGGTTGGAAAGTACCAAAAATCCAACTTTATAAGGTGCAAAATGCTTTCTACTCCAATTATCCATAGGATGAAACATATATTGAATAGTTTTGGGCATTGACATCTACTCCTAGCGTATTGTCCCCAATTCAAATTAGCAGAGTTATTCAAGTTTGAGAAATTTAAACCCTCTAATTGCTATTTATTTTTTGTATTTGAGAAAGAAAACTTACGAACGTATTATGCTCAGATGTCATCCAAACATTAATTATGATGTGTATCAACTAGTGGTGTAAGTTGAGTCGAGCCGGCTCGAATCGAGCCCAACTCGAGAAGTTAAAAGATACAATGTTTTGTTTTATATATAATGAAGTTATTACGAAATGCAAGAAGGCAAAAGATTTGGGAAGTTGAAAGATGCAAATTTTCATTGAAGTGCATCATGAATAATATATGATTAAGGGATATTATTAATAATTAATTTGTAGGAAAATAGGGGTGACATATATAATCCGTCACCATGCATTAATTTTGTATGGAAATGAAGAATTCAATATATAGAAAATAATATTTATTTTCATTTGTAATTGTAATTGTAATTAATAATAAGGCTAGAAAAGTCATTTTACAGAAACACCAAACTTATTCCCTTTTAGTATAGTATAGATTTGTTTAGTTATTCAATATCATCACGACGATTCTTTTTGTAAGTGTATTTTTGATCAATTGCAACAAAAAAAACTTTTGATAACAAACTTCACAATCCTTGTTTACATTTCTGAATCAAACACTTAATTAAGCAAGCAACATCTTGAACAAATAAGAATAACAAAATTTATTAGTACAATAATACGTAATATTAAAATCGAATCATGCTGTAGCAACACCGGAGGGCCTCTGAAATCTGCAAACTTTGCAGGCAGGTGAATAGAGTGAAGCTGTTTTGTATTTGTCTTCACCACCCATCATAGGCATTGGCACCCCTCTCTTGACTGGACTAACATATCCTGGCCTGTAAGTTTTTCCCAAGATACCTTCAACATCATCCGATAAGTCGAAAAACTTAAACTGTGTTTCCAGATGAGCAAACGCATCATCAGAAGGCAATTGATAGTTATGAATTTTATTTTCCTTTTTTCCAATAGATGCAACTCTTATGTCCATCTCCACCAATCCTTGTACCGTCACCCTAACCGTATTAACATCATCGGTTCTCTCTATCACCACTTCTCTTTGTCCATCATTTTCCTTCCATTCAGCCTCTCCATCTGTGGGAATGTTAATAGATTCACCATCCCACTTCACGATAAGTGCATCGATATCAGCAGTCCAATGTGTGACTTTCTTAGCAGCTAGGACTAACGTGTGGGAGTCGAACATGATTGACAGAGCTTGAACCCATGTATAGTCACGAGTCCTTCCTTGAGGCCTAGTCCCAATGAGATGTCCATTTATATGGAGATTTTCATCCGAGACAATTGCAAAATCACTTCCCTTTGCTCCGTGGAAGTAGAACATAACACCATCACCCCCCACAAAGCGTGGATCATAGCATAGTGCCCCATTTCCGTTACACTTGGGCCTTCTCCCTGATAAACAAACGCAAATGTAAAGTTAAATGCAAAATTAAATTATTCTCGAACAGAAATTGAGTTAATCTTAATTAGACTAACAACCCCTCCTATTTTGTGTACTTACAAGTTATAGCACAACACGCTTATTTTGGACCCATAACAGACACTCCTTCTTATAATAAAACCTAACTGATGTTACTTTCTTTTTCAAATATTTTGTTTTACATATAAAGGCAATTAGTACTAAGTATAAAGATGACTTACATTTGCAAGAGGCTTCACACTTGCTACTGCAGTCAATAAAGCATCCCTTCTGCTTCTTGTTCTTCTTGGGCTTCTTCTGTGCACATTGAGCCGGGCATGTAAGTGTCCTATAGTGACACTTTCCTCTAGCACGACAGAAGGATCGTTCTTGCCCGCTTGGCAATGGCGATAATATATCATAATTAGTCGAAGCAGCATCATGTGGATACTTCTTCTGTTTGTTGCCATTGCCATTGCTATTATTACCATTGCCATTCCCATTATTACCATTGCCATTCCCATTCCCATTTCCATTGCCTTTACCATTGCCATTACCATCGTCATTGTTATTGCCATTGCCACTGCCACTGCCACTACCATTTCCATTGCCATTGCCACTGCCACTACCATTTCCATTGCCATTACCTTGGGCTAGAATAGTACTAACTTCCATTGAGATGAACAGGACGAGAAGCCCCACCGAAAGGATTAGATTTCTTCTTCCCATTCTATGATTATTATTATTTTCCTGCAACTTTAGAAATTATTTTCTTTGTGTGATTCTGTGAATTGTTACTGATATGCAAAAGTTTTGACCTTTGGGACATTTATATAAGTTCTAGAGCAACTTGTGCATGGAGTTAGGCTTAATTTAAGCTGAGTTTTATTCTCATGAAAGATAACAGCTAATATATGTTTGACTTATAACTCGTTTTCATTGTTCCCCAAAAAGTACATCAAAACGAGACCATGTTCTGTTTGGATCTTTTGGAAGTTAAATTCGCTTAGTTAAGGAAACATTAAAGGGAACACAATTTATAGACACCAACATGGCGTATTCTAAAATACCACTATTTCTGAAAATGAAACATTTTTTTAGTTAACTATTATAAGCCTAAATAGAAGTGTTTATGAAAAAAGATGAACTGGATTTTATTAAAGTGTGTTTGTTTTCACACTAGTCTTGATCGCTTTAGGTGGTTGGAACAAGTGATAAGTGGCTTGTGATTCTCAAATTCGATAAAGGCTCGAATCGTACTGGAAACATCACCTTGCAGGTGGCTTCTCTATGCGCAACCCCAACCGAGGGATTATACTTTCCGTCTTAGAATTAAAAATCTTGAACTAAAATATTAGTTCTTTATTATTTTTCCAAATGCGTATTATTAACTAAACCTCGTTCTATTTTAGGTTTAAAAATCTGGGAACTTCCCGCAATAGTTCCTTTTTCTTGCAACAAAAGGAAAGAGATCATAATGGCCGGCCATTAGCTAGCTAGTACTTTCAACACGCAAATGTTGCAATTTTTATTTTGTTTGTGATTAAAGATGTATTAACACGAACTGTGATTAATTATTGCCTTCTTTAGCTGGCTAGTAATTTGTTTGTTTAGTATACTTGGTGAAAAACAAGTTGAGAAAAATTCACTTTTGGTCCCGTAGAAGTCGGCTCAAAACACTTTTAGTCCCACATGGCTTTTTTTGACACTTTTAATCCCACAGGAGTGAAAAAGTGACACTTTGGTCCCAAACGTTAAAAAATGGACGAAAAAATGGCGATTGTGTTACACGCGCCGTTAATTTTAAGAGGAAAAAAAAAAGAAATTCAAATATTAATTAAATAAATAAAAAAACAAAAAAATTAAAAAAAAGAAGGAAGGCGACGACCAACTGGTCGTCTTCTTCGGACCACCACCCCCACCGCCACGACGACCCACCACCACCGCCACCTCCATCGCCGGCACCCCTCCAAAGCTCGACCCACCTCCATATATCGTTGGCACCTCCAGGTCGAGCTTTGGCGTTTGGAGAGGTTTGGGTGGAGCTTTGGCGATGACGGCAGCGGCGGTAGCGGCAGAGTGGATTAGGATGGGGGTGGGGTGGTTTGGGGGGTTTTGGGGGGGAGGGGGGTGAAGAAGACGAACTTCTTCATTTTCTTTTCCTTTTTTTTATTATTTTATTAATATTTGAATTTATTTAAATTTCTTTTTGAATTTATTTTTTTCCTCTAAAAATTAACGGAGTGTGTAACACAATCACCATTTTCCGTCTATTTTTTCACGTTTAGGACCAAAAGTGTCATTTTTCCACTACTATGGAACTAAAAGTGTCATAAAAATTCCTATGAGACTAAAAGTGTTTTGAGCCGATTCCTATTGGACCAAAAGTGAATTTTTCTCAAAACTAATTGTATTTTATCAGTATTTGATATCTTAATGTAACATAAATGATCGATCATCTAACAAAACACAAAATCATGCAAAAAAATAAAAAGTACAATAAATTTGTTGTTAAGAATTTAAAATCGTACTTTCATATTCTTTCGTTCAAAACACTCTCTTTGTAATGATCATAGAAGATCTAATGATGTTGGGATACTTTACAGAGAAGGAAAAAAAAGGACCCACCTCAATCACCAATATTAACGTATGCGCTTCAATTTCTGTCTTTCTAACATTTACTCGGCAAAAATAAAATAAAAAATACTAACATTTTATAAATTCCAAAAATATCTTATAAGATGTTTTAAATAAACTTGACGAAACATTCTTTTCATGGGATTCATACTTGGTCCCACCATATATCAATTGCCCGTAAAAACCCATGCCCCCTAATCAACTTATCGTAAAATGTAATTATATATCTTATTAGCAATATTCACACTAGAAATCTTAGCAAGTATATTAGATCATGCAAGTAATACAGTGGATTAAGTTCATATATATATCGTAGTCAAAAGATATTTCTATTCGTTTATTAAAATTACTGTAACACCAATACTTGAGTTGAATCTTTCGATATGATGAGATTGATTTCATTATAAATTAGATTAACTAAAATAAAGCGATAAACACGATATTACTGTAGAAGGAAGAAAGGGACTAAGTTATTAGTGATCCAATTATATTACTCCTTAGTTATGATTAATAATTCTAAATTTATCATATTATTAGAGTGTTATTATTATGGCGAAATTTCCTAATAAATCTTGTAAATCAAGAATTACCTAAGAGGGGTGAATTAGGGCATTCAAAAATTGTGCTAGAATGCACAGCGAAATGATAAAGTACCAACAGATTTAACGAAAAAAATATTGAAATAAAATACCACTGGAACTTTGCAAGTTCCAGAGACAAAATCCAGAAGGAAAAAATTACAGAAGATGAAAGAATAAAACTAAGTACTGAATCATAGAGGTGAATTCAGTCACTACAAACGTAAATAGGACAATACACACTCAGTACGATGAAGTGAGTGTCACTCCACTACATCCTTGGAACCAACCGGTGGAACCATATGGTAAATCCACAAACAACGACTCCAAAAGGGAATTATGAGAGACTCGACTCAAATGCTTCACTTGACCACTCGTGTATGTCACTCGGAACTCCAAGCACTCTCTGGTACCGCTGCTTCCTCACTGGAGAAAGTACCTAAAACACATATAATAATTTTATCAATAGTATGCTGAAAGATGCTTGTGAAATTCTTGTTTTTCTGAAATGAATAAAGCATGTATATATAGGTACATCATAAAACACGATAAAGGAAAGGAAATAAGGGATTACGGCTCCTTCCATAAAATGGATACTTATCAAAGCATAAGAAAGGAAATAAAATCAAGTCAACTATGATAAATATGCAGAGACATAAATAAAAGGAAATGAGAATAATTAGGATATTTCCCTTAAATGAAATTCCATCAATATGGGATCTTTGACTTTCCTTATAATTAAATAATTAATTCTAATTTGGCAAGACATATGAGGCACATAAAACATGTGCAGAATATCTATATAAAAGGCAAGAAGGATAGACAAAAATAGTTCCCTTAAATTCTTGTGGAAGAAGAGATGTATATTCCAAAAGTAATTCCAGATGGTTCCTGCGAAATTTGAGGATAGTTCCTGCAAAAATAAATTGAGAGAAATTAGTGACAATCAAACAAGTCCTTTGTCATCGTCAAAATTAAAGGATGAGAGAACCAAAAAGGTCAACAATCTCCCCCTTTCTGATGATGACAAGTAATGAGATACTTTTCTCGGGTCAACAGAGTATTGATTGGAACGATCTTACCAGGAGCTCCCCCTGAGTAGTTGATTCCTCCCCCTGTCTAAATAATAATTGCCAAGAAGCATAATATCATAGATCACAGAGCATATATGAAAATAAAGGACTATATGAAGGATCATACTGAGGTACCGTTTTTCTCCCCCTTCATCATCAAAAAGAGTTTAAGTGTGAGAAATGTAAATATATCGGGTATGCACAAACTTAGGAAATTCCATAATGCCAAGTTTAGATCTAAAAACCAAAAAATCCAACAATTCTAAGAGCTTTAGAATTAATTGAAACATCACCTTTTTGAAAATGAACAAGGATGAAGTGATGTTTAACTTTAATATGTTTGGTACGAGAATCATGCACTAGATTTTTAGTGAAGCTGATGACACTAGTGTTATCACATAAAATAGGAATGTGATCAAAAAGCAAATCATGCAAAGTTTGTTTCTGAAAATCCATTTGGTGCCAATAATCAGATGATTTGTGGGTCTTTTGACTAGGTTCCAGACTTGGTTCCTGTCAAATGGACAAGTTCCTCTTCCATGGCTTTGACTCAAGATTCATCATTAAGACCTTTTTCAACATTGATAGGCTCAGTATGGGACAGGAAAGCACAACTTTTAAATTCTTCTTTAAGCTGAATCTAGTGGTAATACCAACTGCTAGATTTCACATAATAACACTGGTAGGATGACTGGACGCATATTTAAATTTTTTCTCTTTAGGAGTAGAAAAGCTATTTGAGTCTGAAGATTCTGGTTCTGGCTTAAGAGAATTGGAACTTCCATCAGTATTAAGATTCTCATCTGGAAGATCCAGGTTCTGCTTTAGTGCTGCTTGATAATTGTGGAATACAGGTTTTGAGCTCAAGGTAACTTTGGCTAAAAGAGAGTGAGTTTCATTAAATGTGACATTTATAGGTTCTTGAATAATGCTTTTGCAAAAAGTAAGATTTACTCCAATTTAAGTAACCAGCCGTAGTAGCAGTTTTCATAGGACTAAAAAGGTCGAGAGGAAGAAGTTCCATGTTGGCAGGCCAAACTCTCCATTTGCTACATAGTTTGTTTGGTAAGTTCATCAAGATGTATGCAGCAAACATTTCCATTTCGAGAGTCATTGAAGATCAATTCATTATTTTGGATAAAACAACAACGAGTAGGAAAAAATTAGACTTGATTAACCTTATTGCATAATTGACTTATGCTAAGCAAGTTACGTTTCAAGCCCTCAACTAAACAAACTTCATCGATAACAGTGGATCCATTCTTACCAATGGATTCCTTACCAACAATGGTTTCTTTTGCATTGTTTGTGAATGAGACTTTACCATTAGTGACAGTGCTGAGGGTGACGAATTTGGAGATGTCATTGGTCATATGCTTGCAACATCCACTGTCTAAGAACCATTTGTTCTTTCGGACTTGGTTCCGAGGCAGTTCCTGCAATATTTGCTATTTTTATTTGGTACCCATTTATCTATGGGTCCTGCAAAGTTAGCGTAGTTCATTTTTGGTACCCATATAAGTTTTGTACCAATATCCTGTTTTAAGTAACACATGTATGCAACATGACCATTTCTACCGCATGTATGACAGACTTTATAAGCGGCAGTGTTCTTTTTGGTTTTAGCACGATGAGCATGACAATGAGTGGTGTTCCTTTTGGTTTCAGCACGATGAGCATGATCATGAGGAATTTTCACAAATTTAGTGTTGGAACATGTTCTGGAAGTAGAAGTATGACAAGTATGATTATGATGTTTATATGGTGTGTGCATGACATCTTTTCCTTTGACTTGCTTTTTCAAATCAGAAACTTGTTTCCACACAGAAGTATTTTCTTCAAATAGATACTCTTTCTTTTTCTCAAGGCAAAGTTTATCTTTCATGTGATTATCAAATTTTTGTTCCAATTCAACCTTTTCTAAAGAGAATTTTTTGAGTTGACTTTGAAGCAATTTATTCTTATAAATCAAGTTTTCGATCTGATTCTCATAATTTTTAAGAATATTATAAAAGTCAAAATTTTCAGCGGTATCATCATCAGAATAATTTAAATTAGATTTCGATTCAATAGATACCTGTTTGTTTACCATAAGACAGTCGTCCTCATCATTGCATGCATTTGATTCAGATTCATCCCAAGGTGTAGATAGAGCTCGTTGTCTAGAATTTTCATCATTCCTCTGGAACTTTTTCAGTTTAGGGCAGTCAGTTCTGATGTGACCTAGTTCAAAACATTCATGACATATTTTCTTATCATTTTTCTAAGAATCTTTTTGTTGGAAATTAGATTTGGGATTTCATTGGAACTTCCGGCTCTGTTGGAGAATTTTCATTCTTCTAGTGATCATAGCAAGTTCTACATTGAATTTTTCATCACTCATTTCTTCTGGATCAGCAGGAATTTCTATTGAACTCGAAGAAAAGGTAAGTGACTTCTGGATCTTTGCTTCGGAACTTCCTTCTTTAGACATGTGAGACATTTCATGAGAGGTAAGAGAACCAATGAGTTCTCCCATTGTCATGACATTCATGTCTTTGGCTTCGTGAATGACAGTCACTTTAGGTGTCCATTCTTTTGGAAGAGATCTCAAAATTTTGCGAGTTTGTTCATCTTCTGGAATGATTTTTCCAAGACCGACCATGGGATTGATTATTTGCATGAATCGAGTGTACATTTGACTGATCGTCTCATCTTGTTTCATCTGGAACATTTCATATTGGTGAATGAGAAGAGCGATTCGTTCTTGTTTGACTTGACTGGTACCTTCGTATGTGACTTGTAGCATATCCCACATTTGTTTGGCTGAGATACAAGTGCTTACTCGATTGTATTCATCCTTGGTCAGATCACATGACAAGATGTTTTTAGCGCTTGCATTCATTTGTAGAATCTTCTCATCACTACTGTTAATGTCATCCCAATCTTTTGGAACATTTTGTCCATCAACTTTCTTCATTGGAATTGTAGGTCCTTTCATGACTATTTTCCAAAGTTTGAAATCAATGGAAATAAAATACTCCCCCATCCGATTCTTACAGGTGGCGTAATTTGAATCGTCGAAGAGTGGGTGGACGGGAGGGAGAGTGCCCCTCTGCATACATATCAAAAACATAGGCGGTCATGTAGATCTTTTGACTTGGGTGGTTAAACCCTTCGAAATGACCCACCTGGCTCTGATGCCAATTGTAACTCAATTCAAGAATTGCCTAGGGGGGGGGGGGGGGGAATTAGGGTATTAAAAAATTGTGCTAGAATGTACAGCGGAATGATAAAGTGCCAACAGATTTAACTGAAAAATACTAAAATAAAATACCACTGGAACTTTGCAAGTTTTAGAGACAAAATCCAGAAGGAAAAAATTACAGAAGATGAAAGAATAAAATTAAGTGCTGAATCATAGAGGTGAATTTAGTCACTACAAACGTAAAATGGACAATACACACTCAGTACGATGAAGTGAGTGTCACTCTACTACACCCTTGGAACCAACCGGTGGAACCATATGGTAAATCCACAAACAACTACTCCGAAAAGGAATTATGAGAGACTCGACTCAAATGCTTCACTTGACCACTCGTGTATGTCATTCTGAACTCCAAGCACTCTCTGGTACCGCTGCTTCCTCACTGGAACTTAACTAGAGAAAGTACCTAAAACACATATAATAATTTTATCAATAGTATGCTGAAAGATGCCTGTGGAATTCTTGTTTTTCTGAAATGAATAAAGCATGTATATATAGGTAGATCATAAAACACGATAAAGGAAAGGAAATAAGGGATAACGACTCCTTCCATAAAATGGATACTTACCAAAGCATAAGAAAGGAAATAAAATCAAGTCAACTATGATAAATATGCAGAGACATAAATAAAAGGAAATGAGAATAATTAGGATATTTCCCTTAAATGAAATTCCAGCAATATGGGATCTTCGACTTTCCTTATAATTAAATAATTAATTCTGATTTGGCAAGACATATGAAGCACATAAAACATGAGCAGAATATCTATATAAAAGGCAAGAAGGATAGATAAAAATATTTCCCATAAATTCTTGTGGAAGAAGAGATGTATATTCCAAAAGTAGTTCCAGATGGTTCCTGCGAAATTCCAGGATAGTTCCTGCAAAAACAAATTAAGAGAAATTAGTGACAATCAAACAAGTCCTTTGTCATCGTCAAAACTAAAGGATGAGAGAACTAAAAAGGTCAACAAATCCATTATTCAATCTTTTGACATAATGGTTCTATCTCAGTTAATAACGTCCTATATCTATGTCGTGAAGATTAAGTTAACTAAAATGCACTACCTTTATTTAAGAAATTCCTTGTTTACGATAATCATATTTTCAAATTAAGACCGCGGTTTCACATAAAATTCGATCGTAAACCACGGTTTGAAGATGTTAGTCCGCAGATTCAAATGGATTTCGGCTTCTGACTTTGAAATTGTGGTCCATACTGGGGGTTGGGGCCTCATTTCACTTTCGTTAGCTTTTCTTCGATTTTTTCGATCACTTTTCGACCATATTGATCTTTTACAGATTTTATCACTAAATACATGTAAACAACTATCAAAGCTTAATGTATGAATAAATCAATCAAATATATAAAAAATTCTAAATCAAGGGGATAAGATCTTGTAAAATATGAATTTATTAAACATATATTTCTAGATAGTGACAATATTTTTTTAATGAATAAAAAGGAAGAATATGAGTGACTAATATTGCAACGTTTTGAACATGCTCTGAGTAGAAGCCTGGACCACTCTTGGTAGAATAGGAACCGACCTCCGTCCTTATTTATCAATAATTTGCATGATTGGCTTCTTGATTAAAACTAAAATTATAATAAGTTGGAATTTTATTACCTCTTTATGAAAATTGGGAAATTCTAGTTTGGATCGAGCTCGGTCGAATTCAAGTATAATTTATAAAGTGAGTAAATTATACTTATCATGTAATTAATCACTCATTTTATAAATTATTATTAGATGTGGCCGAGCCCAGTCTAGATTAAAATTTTCTGTTAAAAGCTTTCTATAAACTGGCACTATTCATGTAATTTGATTGAAAACTCACAAACAAATTACTAATCATCATTCAGTTTTCTCTTTATTCTTAAGAAAATCGGTAGATTTCATTCCACTAAAAAAACATTAGTAACAAAACATAAAATGATGATGATGGTAAAAATCGTCAGATAGTGATTGTCACGTGATTGACGATGTGGGGTAAGAAAACCGATCCAACTCACGAAAAACTAGGTAAAGGGTTGGTTAAGTTATAAACTACACTCGGTTACTTCGAGCTGCCTACGTACCCAAGGTATGTGGGATCAAGTCAGTTCTTAGTTCTTTTGTGGGGTTACTCTCAATAGCCAGTGAATGTTTACTGGGAGAGTAGATGATGAGCCTCTCCCAGCTCCTCTAAGGTATTTATAGGGAGCTGGTAGTGGGCTACAGGCCATGGGCCTAATTTAATTAATAAACCATCAGGCTTAATGATCCTTGATCTTATTGTCTTTTGGACTATCAATATAACCCAATCATCTTTGGTTAGTATTCCGCCCTTTTTGGGCTTGTATGGCGGGTTATCCACGGATGTTCACTCGCAGGTGATGACTCGACCTGGCTTGGGGACACATGTAATTACCATAGTGCTCTTAGGTATATTTTGGTGCACATCATAATGCCCCCCCACACCCGGGTTTTCCGGGTGGGATACCCAGGAGCAGTAATAATCTCGCTCAGGCAGTGCCATTTAGCTTAGGAGATAGCTTGCTCTTCTACATCTATTTTAATTGATTTAACATATGACCTCTCGCCCCTCAAAGGGAACTCTTATAAGGGTCGTTGGCTTTTATTCGATGGTGTGGCGAGCGACGCTTAATGAATAAAGAAGGGGGAGCCTGGAGACGACCTCGGTGCCTTACGGCTGGTCGCACTAGGCCAAGTCCTTAACCTTTATTGTGAATAAGCAAGGTCTTTTGCCTCGAGGTGAGGGGGAAAAGTCCTTAGTCTCTATTGCGAATGGGCAAGGTCTTTTGCCTCGAGGTGAGGGGGCAAAGTCCTTAGCCTCTATTGCGAATATGCAAGGTCTTTTGCCTCGAGGTGAGGGGCAAAGTCCTTAGCTTCAATTGCGGATGGGCAAGGTCTTTTGGCTCGAGGCGAGGGGCAAAGTCCTTAGCCTCTATTGCGGATGGGCAAGGTCTTTTGCCTCGAGGTGAGGGGGCAAAGTCCTTAGCCTGTATTGTGAATGGGCAAGGTCTTTTGCCTCGAGGTGAGGGGCAAAATCCTTAGCCTCTATTGCGAATCGACAAGGTCTTTTACCTCGAGGTGAAGGGGCAAAATCCATAGCCTCTATTGCAAATGGGCAAGGTCTTTTGGCTCAAGCTGAGGGGGAAAAGTCCTCAGCCTCTATTGCAAATGGGCAAGGTCTTTTGCCTCGAGGTGAGGAGGCAAACTCCTTAGCCTCTATTGTGAATGGGTAAGGTTTTTTGCCTCGAGGTGAGGGGCAAAGTCCTTAGGCTTTATTGCGAATGGGGCAAGGTCTTTTGGCTCGAGGTGAGGGGGCAAAGTCCTTAGCCTCTATTGCGAATAGGCAAGGTCTTTTGCCTCGAGGTGAGGGGGCAAAGTCCTTAGCATCTATTGCAAAGGGGTAAGGTCTTTTGCCTCGAGATGAGGGGGCAAAGTCCTTAGCCTCTATTGCGAATGGGCAAGGTCTTTTGCCTCGAGGGGAGGGGCAAAGTCCTTAGCCTCTATAGTGAATGGGCAAGGTCTTTTGCCTCGAGATGAAGGGAAAAAGTCCTTAGCCTCTATTGCAAATGTGCAAGGTCTTTTAGCTTGAGGTGAGGGGGCAAAATCGTTAGCCTCTATTGCGAATGGACAAGGTCTTTTGCCTCGAGGTGAGGGGGCAAAGTCCTTAGCCTCTCTTGCGAATGGGCAAGGTCTTTTGCCTCGAGCTGAGGGGGAAAAGTCCTTAGTCTCTATTGCGAATGTGCTAGGTCTTTTGCCTTGAGGTGAGGGGGAAAAGTCCTTAGCCTCTATTGCGAATGCAAGATCTTTTGCCTCGAGATGAGGGGGCAAAGTCCTTAGTCTCTATTGCGAATGGGCAAGGTCTTTTGCCTTGAGGTGAGGGGGCAAAGTCCTTAGCCTCTCTTGCGAATGGGCAAGATCTTTTGTCTCGAGGTGAGGGGGTAAAGTCCTTAGCCTTTATTGCGAATGGGCAAGGTCTTTTGCCTCGAGGTGAGGGGCAAAGTCCTTAGCCACTATTGCGAATGGGCAAGGTATTTTGCCTTGAGGTGAGGGGGTAAAGTCCTTAGCCTCTATTGCGAATGTGCAGGGTCTTTTGCCTCGAGGTGAGGGGGTAAAGTCCTTAGCGTCTATTGCCAATGGGAAAGATCTTTTGCCTCGAGGTGAGGGGGCAAAGTCTTTAGCCTCTCTTGCGAATAGGCAAGGTCTTTTGCCTCGAGGTGAGAGGGAAATGTTTTTAGCCTCTATTGCGAATGGGCAAGGTCTTTTACCTCGAGGTGAGGGGCAAAGTCCTTAGCCTCGAGTGCGAATGGGCAAGGTCTTTTGCCTCGAGGTGAGGGGCAAAGTCCTTAGCCTCTATTGCGAATGGGCTAGGTCTTTTGCCTCGAGGTGAGGGGGCAAAGTCCTTCAGTACAATGGTAGATCTGATTTCTATGATCTTTTAGGCTCGTTGGATGTTTTCTTATGACACACCCATTAAGCAGGTATGATCCCATGTTAAACAAAAATTTGTTAATTCACTAAGCAGGGTATATCACTAGCACGTGATGAAAGGGGTGCCTCGTAGCTTCTCCTGATGGTCTCAAGACTTGGTGCCACTAGGCACTTGGCTTCGCGGCTGAGTGCCGAGAGGCTCCGTCCCTCGCGGCCTTGTGCCTAGTGGCACTTGGTCTCACGACTGAGTGCTGCCAGGTTGTGCCTAGTGATCATGTGCTGCGAGGCTTTAGTGCGACGAAGCACTTGGCCTCGTGGTCGTGTGCCACGGGCATTCGGCCCTGCGACTGAGCCGCAACGTGTTGCCTTTGGGATTTTTCCCGAGATTTTTTGCCTCCGGGTAATTCCTCGTGGCCGTCACTACTTCGAATTATTTCTCCCTTTTTTAATTTTGCAGTATATTTTGTAGGTCCACTACTAGGGGATAAGAAGCGTATTGTACTCTGTGGCTCCGTGAGCTCTAGCGGGGTGTTTTGTACCCCTTGGCTTCATGAGCTTTAGTGGGGTACGTAGTCATTTTTATGCGCCGTTAGCAGGATTTCATAAGTGCTGAGAGTGTTAGTCCCCCTAGCGTCTTGCTACACTTGAGCATCATTTCCTAGGATCTTTACTCAGTTACTCGCGAGCTTTTTGAAAGCACTAGCTATTTGCTAGCTAGTTTAAACCCACCAACTTGGGGGGTAGTTTATATTGAGATTTGTATCCCTCTAGGTAGGTGTATACCCATACCTAGGGGTTAAATAGAGGTGGGCATTAGGTCTCAGATTCGGAGTGGGGATCGCCATCCGGAGAGGGTGTTGCCCCAGGGCTTAATGCCTTAGGGTTCTTTAACGAGGGCGACCTGTGGATTTTTATATACCTTATGTATGTTTCCATATACTTAGTCGTACGATCACTTTTGTTTATACGACTATGAGCTAGTCGAACGTTAGCAGTATTCTTGCTTTTGACTTAGCACATTTGTGAGCTACTCATTGGCCTTTAGTAGGCTTTGAGTAGGTCTTTTGCTTTCCTAACCCTGTTGCTTCATGAGCTTGGTCGGGGTGTCAGCGGTGGTGTTACTTGTTAGTGTCATGTGGTGCCAATGGGTGCCCATGGTGACATTACTGTGCTCATGACACGTTTCATTTTTCCTACCCCCATGATTATATTTGGTGGGTGGATAATCTTGACGGGTGGACTTAGCTCCTCATAAGGTTCCCTGCCCCCACTCCTTAGTGTATTTGCATGGTTAACACCTTAGGAAGTAAGGATTTTATGGGGTAAATGTTATCTTTCTCTAGCGGAGGGCTATCTTAGAGCTTAGTCTCACCCTTTATTTATGTCGTTCAAGTAAATGGCATTTGATTGCGTCCAGTGAGACTATCTTTTGCCTGCTCATTTTACCATAGTACCTTTTGCTTCATGAGCACTAGATTAGGTAGTTAGCCATTTTATCACGCCGTTAGCGATATTCAATGAATGGTGGGGGCGATGCCTCTTGGGCATTTTTGCTGAAAATTGCTTGGACTTGAAATACCAAATTTCCATGGCCTTTGCGTATTAGCTAGCTGTTTATTCACTAGCTAATCGTTTACTAGCTATTCGTTCGCTAGCTAGCTGTTTGTTTATCCCTTTCCTATTTCCCCACTACTTGTCCCCTTACTTCTAAGTATGTGAATCATATTAAGGAGTAAGCTACCAAGTGGTGTTTCTTTGACACCAGGGGTTAGGGATGGTTCCTTGATGATGATGAGAGCTGTAGGCTCTGTTCGTCGAATGCCGACCCTGGAATTTTGTAGACCAATGCCCTGAGGCTTTTAGCCTCACAACTTTTCACTAGGGTGACCTCTGTCTTAAGTTTAGGAAGCTTGGATAGACACTAGTGTTCATTTTTTGGAGCATGAAGAGAAATATCGCCCTGGCCACCCCGGTATGAGATGAATTATCGCTCTTATTTATATGTGGTGAGTTTTCACCTTTGTTTTTATAAGGTGGTAAGAGGTGAGTTTTCACCTTTGTTTTTATGAGGTGGTAGGAGGTGAGTTTTCACCATAGATTGTAGGAGGTGAGTTTTCACCTTAGATTGTAGGAGGTGAGAGGAGGTGAGTTTTCACGTTAGATTGTAGGAGGTGAGTTCTCACCTTAGATTGTAGGAGGTGAGTTCTCACCTTAGATTGTAGGAGGTGAGTTCTTACCTTCATTATCTGGTTATGATCTCGGTCCAAATTCCATGTCGGAGGGGGGGGGGTTGTTTTTAAAACCTCATATCCTTTCGGTAATGCTGGAAGGATCATTAGGTGGGCTAGTTTGAACCCTTGTTATATTTGTTTGCTTTTGTATAATCTCATTCCAGAACCTTAATGAGTGGGGAGACCTTTCGTGGGTCCTCAACCTCTCTAGATTTTACAGAAGGGATTATGGGGTGGCCCATCCTCGTGCGAGTCTCTAATAGCTCAGGGAATTTTCGCGGTGCCACCCATATTGACCTCTAGTGGGGTCGCAACTATTTTTATAATGCCTCTAGTGGAAGCTTGATTAGCTCCCAGGGGATGTATTGGTATTTTTATTTTGCTACTACGTGGGTGAAACACTTGAGTATTTAAGGTGTTAACATATTAACCTGGTAAGTGTGCTATAAGTATTCAAGCATATGTTTGGCCAGTGGCCAATATCACCAAGTGTTAGCAGCAGTTATCATGGTAACACGTATTGTAGCCAAATTAATTAAGTAATGTATTCTCAAAGTAACATTGGTCGGAAGCAGTGATTTCGAGGGGCTTTTACTTTGGGTGTTGTTAAATCACCCATTGTTAATGTCATACTCTTTTGTATGACATGAAAAACCTGTTATTTAAACAAGTTTGGCATATCTAGTTGCATAAAAGTTAATGTGCCTAAAGGCACTCAGCAATCATATGACAAAAACTTAAAACATCCAACACTTAATAAAAATATGCGGGGGTGCCCTTAGGCACCTTAGAACTTAGCTGGCGCTGGTGGGTGTCCCCACTCAACGCTTGAATTGTTCCATAGTAATGTATTATTTATTACCTAATAAGACTTGGCATCTTGTCAAGCTTGGGGGATATTTCCCATAGGGGTCATCCTGCTAGTGGTACCCATAGTGGTATCCACTGCTGGTGCGACCGTCACTTTGGATTCTTATCCAGCACTGTGGCTGTATCTTTGAAGTATGCATCATCTTCTTGGGGTGGCATTTCGTGGCATGTGTCTTTTTCATAGACATTTGACAGCTTGGATTTTCACCAAGTATGGACTGATTTGATCTTGCCTCCCAAGCAAGTTTTCTCCAGCGAAGTTAAGTTTATCACCACTTGTTCCCCCTTGTCGCTGTGATCCATGTCATGTTTCCTTTTACGTTTCTTTAATGTGTTAGCATAGTACTCTCTTGCTATCTTCGCGTGACCAACAACTTCCTCTGGTCCTACGGGGGTTGGAAATTTTACTTTCACATGGAAGGTGAATACGACATCTTGGTGCAAGTTTAAGCTCGACCTCCCCAAAATGGCATTGTAGGCGGAGGGGGCTTTGACCACCAAGAAATTCAGCATCTTCATGGAGCTAGCTGGAAATGTACCCAGAGATATAGGTAGAGACTCCTCTTCTAATGCTTCCACTATCTCAGCCGTGAATTCAGTGAGGGGGTGTTGATCGTTTGAAGCAGTGTATTGTCCACCCCTAGTTGGGTGAAAGCACTGTAGAGGGTGATGTCTACTGAGCTCCCTCTATAGACCAGAATCTTTTTCACCCAAAAGTTGGGGATGGCTGCCAAGATCGCTAAGGCATCATTCACCAATGGGAGGTTATTTTCTAGGTCTTGTAGTCCAAATTCTATGGCTTACGTCTTTGGCTTCATTTGATTCACTTGCCCTTGGGGAGCTGATGGCATGTTGTTCTGTCGTAGCCCTCAGTGAAACTTTTCTTGAGTTAGTGGAGTCACCCCCTGCTGGACCTCCCAGGATCACCCTTATTATTCCATTCACTCGAGGTTATCCATCTCTAAGTCAGCCCTTGAGGGGTTACTTTTGACTCCATCTCTATCCCTCTATCTCATCGATTCTTGTACATTTTTCAGCTCTGGCTAACAACTCCTCCATGGTTGATCGGGGCTTTCCAATTATAGATTTCTTGAACCTACCGTTGCGTAAGTTCCTATGCATTATTCCTAATAGCAACTCATGGTTGAAGTGCGGTACTTATTGTTCATGAAAAAGTGACTGAGGAAACGCTTGGTCAGCTGCTCGAGGCCGGCGATAGTGCCGGCAGGCAATCGGTTGAATCAGCTAAATGCCCTTCCAAAAAGGGCAGTCCAAAAAATCCTACAGTAGGTAGCATCATTGACATCGTACATGTTAGCCTTGGCATTGAACTTGTCAAGATGCTCTTGAGGGTCTCCATCTCCCTCATACTCACTTTGATGTGGAATTTTGAGTCTTGAGGGTAAAGATTCTGCTAATATTGTTGCGCAAAAAGGATTTCTCTTAGATGGAGCCACCGCCAGTGGCACCAGTTGCACGTATTCATATTTCCCATAGTTTTTTGGGATTCTATCAAGGCGAGGTTCACGCCTTCTCCGGTCTTCATGCCTTGACAAGGCCTCCTCGGGGGTCACTGAAACTTGACCTTGACATGGAGACTTGGGAGGCGTTGGTCTTGTATCTCTAACTCTCGGCGACCTCTCAGGGGATGAAGCCACACTATTTTCTTCTTCTCTCGCAGCCCCATTAATTGGGGAGTTGGATCGCCTTGATCCAATCTCACCAGGTCAGACACTCTTGACCTCGGAGGGAGAATTGGCCTAGCGCTCCTCGGTGATGGAGACTCTTTTCACGAGGCTCCGGGCTTCAGCGAATAGATGGAGGGGGTGGGTCTTGTAACCCCTGTTCGCAAGGACGGGGAGCCTCTGGATGACTACTAGCTGCTGGACCTGGTGTTGCCGGTGAAGGATATGCCCGAGCGTATTGCTGAACCGCCCTCGCAGCTGCCCTCATGGAGACATATTTTACTAAAGCAAATAGTGCCTCTTGGGTGATCTCGAACACCCTGGAAGCGGGGGGTGGGATCACCGCTGGTACTACTGGTGGTGCATTTTGCTCACTGATCGGAGGTGCTACTTACGGACCTCCGCTAATAGTCGGACTATTGGGGAGATTTTCTTCCCCCACTGGGTGGTTGGGCCAATCGTCAGGCACGGGGTTAGGAAGTTCCTCAGCAGCAGTTGGCTAGTGTTGGTTGGTTATTCTATCTCTGGTATTATGAGCTTGTGACCTAGTTTGCATACTCAGTGGCTGAAGAGCTGTTCCTACAGACGGCGCCAATCTGACGATGATAAATATCATCAGACAGTGAATGTCACGTAATGGACCACGTGGAGCAATGGAACCGATCCAATGCACGACAAACTACGTAAAGGGTTGGTTAAGTTATAGACTGCACTCGGTTACTTCGAGCTGCCTACGTACCCAAGGTATGTGGGATCAAGTCAGTTCGTAGTTCTATTGTGGGGTTACTCTCAATAGCCAGTAAATTTTAGTTGGGAGAGTAGATAATGAGCCTCTCCCAACTCCTCTAAAGTATTTATAGGGAGCTGGTAGTGGGCTACAGGACATGGACCTAATTTAATGATCATTGGTCTTATTGTCTTTTGGGCTAATAATATAACCCAATTATCTTTGGTGGGTGGTGACCCGATCCGACTTTGGGACACATGTAATTACCATAGTGTCCATAGGTATATTTTGGTGCACATCAATTATATTTGGCGAAAAAAAGAAGTTAGAGATGAATATTTTTTAATATTTATAATAAGGAGAATGATATTGGGAAAGCGAGGTAGGTGAGGCAATGAGAGGGGGGACTACAACCAAGGAGGAAACATGTTTTAATACACTTGGTGTTGAATAGTTGCATTATATCACATCAGCAGTAGTGATATATATCAATTTTTTTTTGGTATATCAATTAATGATGTGATATAATGTATACGCTTTGATGTATGTACGGCACACCAAATGCTGTCAAAAAAATTTCTTAATAGAGGGAAAATGGAGCTGCAGTGTGATGTGGCGTGGGGTAATTCTATGCCAGATTGAGTTCAATGGTTCGTGTACGTATTCTGCATCTATCTCTTTCACACAAGTGTGTGTGGGTACCACGCACAACACACTTTACTATGTATAATAGATAGACAATATAACCATTACACTTGGTTTAGCATAGATTTTTCTGAGTGGACAAAATGAGAATTTGAGATTGATCATGAGGATCTAATGGGGTCGTATTCAGATATCCAAGGTTGGAAACGACAAAGACAATGGACTAATAGGACTCCTTGCTATATTATTCTGCATTTGCATGGCATTTTGTCACGCCTAGGGCACATAAGCCCGTTGAGCGTGTCGTGTGCCTCGAACCCATTGAGCATAACATGACATTGAGCAGTTGAACCACAACCCAAAAGTGATATTCAATGTTATACTTCAGTTCCTAGGTAATTCTTTATAAAAAAAAATTATTTTTCAATATTTTTCTCATGTGGGACAATGAGGCTTCACAATCACCTCCCTTCAAAACGCGATGTCCCCGTTGTGATGTGACTTAGTCCTGGACCTATCATCGGGCATCAGGACTCTGGAGGTGGTTCTCATGGGTCCAAGAGGTGGTTCTCACACGTGTAGCAGTTTGCCCCATAGGTTCAAGAAGTAACTACCGTACATGCAACACTTTTTCTTTTTTAGTACTTAGCTCCCGAGATTCTGGTTGGTAAATGGCTCTGATACCATTTATCACACCCTGAGACCGCGAGCCCATTGGATGCGAGTTTGGCTTCTAAATTCATTAAGCGTAACCTGAAATTGAGCACTTGGACCACAACCCAAAGAAGATATCCAATATTAAAGTTGAGTTTCTAGACAATTTTTTTAAACCATTTAATTTTTCAATAATTTTGCCATGTGGGACAGTGGGAATCCCATATAGGGCTTCACACATTAGGAGTCTGGCCTATATCATATTGACGACACAATTGGTCCATTAGCATTAGTCCAATTCTTTGTCAAGATTAACTATCAAAAATCAAAATAAATTATAGAAAGCCCTTATCTAGGTTACTCATTTAAATTTATTGCAAATTACATTATTTGCATCTTCCGCAGAAATAATATAGTATAGAGTTAATTACAAGAACTCTCAAACCCCCCCCCGTTAGGTTTGTTTTTTCGAAAGTCCTTCATGCTTTTCGTCAAAGAAGAAAAAACTAATATGGTAATGTATCAAAAACATTAAGGAAGACATATTTAAGATATGAAGGTAACAACTTGAGTTCGATCATAGAGGGCTTGTCAATTGACAGACTAGGTGGTGCAAACAATGGACGATCTGGTGCTTCAAATGTTGGTCGATAGTTGGTCTTATGCAGTGGGTTGGCTTCCAAGCCAGCTAACGTTTCTTGCATAAGTTCTACATTGTCGTCCTTGTCATGATAGCCTCGTAAGCAAGTTATAAGCTGATCGTCACATTTGTGAAACTGGAAATACTCAAGAGAAACGAGGTCAAAAGTATCTACATTAAATCACGTGTAAGTATGGGAGGGGTGTTTCATAGTGATGATGGTAAATTTTGTGGTGGGTTTTTACATATAAAACGCAGCGGAAAGAAGAAATCTCACGGTGGTTCATCTTCGATTTCATGTATTCAAGTCAGGATAGAAAATGTTTACCTTTCGTCGTATTATTGAATTTTCTGAACCAGCTAAATCACCACGCCGGAATTGAGAGGAAAAAGTTCTTTCTTTTCTTCCTCTGTGGATGGCTAGAGAGAGAGAGAGGGGTGGAGTTCTTTGACTTGGAGAGAAAGACAATTAGAGAGGCTAGGGTTAATTATTTTCACTAAGTAGTCTTTATACTACACAAGAAAATAATTAAGCCTAATTAACTAAAGCCCTAGGCGTCCATGTTGGATGCCCACTTGGACGATTTTAAGCCTTTGGGCTTTAGTCCATTTTTGTGGTTTATTTTAATTATTTAATTAACATTATTTATCCAATAAATAAATTATTTAAATAACTAATTAATCCAAGTTAATTCTATCATTAATTTCATAAAGAAATTAATAACATATTAACTTAATTAATTAATAAGATCATCCAATGATTCAATTAATTAATTGTGATATCAAATACCGAAAAAACTCTCAAGTCTCACACCGTAATTTTTCTTTTGCAATTCCTTTAAGTGCGGCTCTTTAGGTTAGTCTCAAAAGGCAATTGAGAGGAAGCCAAAAGGATGTGGATAACACCTAGCCAGTCTCGTGGCCCACATTATATCCCAATTGAGAACGAATGAATAGAATCATTCCAAACCTTTCACGCTGTGAATACCGTATGAGTATAAACCCTTTATTCTTATATCCTATTTAAGTGAGAGTCATGGTTTAGTCAAACTCACAGAACTTGACCATATGCTTAGCTCATAATGAATCGAGGTCACTGAGTATAATTTCATGTCTAACAAGAATATCTCTAATGCTTTGGCCAAAGTCTTTTTGACCTCATTCATTCATGATTCCATAGGATATTTAGCTCATCCACTTATGAGAGAATAAATCTCATTTTGCTAATCAGTTAAAACTGTTACTTGTCCATCAAGCCGCACTTCGAGGTCGACCCCACCAACGGGTGAATTGGATCTAACTACTCTAATGAGAGACTTGATGTCACAAGCACATCTTCAATGTGATTACTCAGGTCAAAGGTTCACGCGTACCTATCACAACTTATCAGTTCTGTCATTGACTGTCATAGAGTGAAAACCTATGTGACATAACTGGTGCGAGCCGTGTTCGAATTCATCAGTCTCACTGATGCGTCTACGACACAAGTTCCTACTAACATACTCATAGTGTTCGACTGACACTTCTCTGTCAAAACTTATGTCATACAAGTCTCTATCCAGTAATGATGTCCAGTCGATACTCTCTTTGACTTACGAACTAATTTAGATATTAAGGACCAAACTCTTCTAGTGCCAATCTTCCTAACCCATATGGAGTAGAAGATTCGCGTTATTATCAAGACCTAAACGTTGTTTATAAAACCTTACAAATGCCTATAAGAAACAACATGAATAGCATTTTATTTATATAAGATTGTTCAATTACAAATTAATGCCCTATAATTCTATCCTCTATGGCATTTGAAGGCATAACACTAACAATCTCCCACTTGCACTCAATGTCTGATATGGTATTTTATATCCATCATCTCGAGATGTCTTTCTAGCACCGCCTATGCTAATGGTTTGGTCAATGGGTCAGTGACATTATCAGTTGAGGCTATTTTCTGAACAGATTTCCCTTTGTCTACGATATCTCTTATAATGTGATATCTTCTCTCTATGTGTTTGGACTTGTTGTGAGACATTGGTAACTTTGTCTGCGCTATTGCTCACTGTTGTCACAACAAAAGTAGCAACGAGAGGTCCACACTAGGAACCACTTGAAGTTCTCTAAGAAACTTCCTTAGCCAAACAACTTCTTTAGCTGCCTCAGAGGCAGCTACGTATTCAGTCTCTGTGGTGGAATCCACGGTTGTGTTTTGCTTGGAACTTTTCTAAGTCACCATCCCACTGTTGAGGGTGAATATAATCCCCAGGGTGGATTTTTGATCATCAGCATTTGATTGGAAATCTGAGTCAGTGTAATGGTCCACTCTCAAGTCATCACTCCCATAGATGAGACTCATATCCTTAGTTCTCTTCAAATACTTTCACTAGTACAGAAATGGCCTGTTACAGCGCACATTTTACAGCGGTTTTTTGAAAACCGCTGAACGGAGAAACTTATTACAGCGGTTTATAAGTGAACCGTTATAAATGAAACTAAGTTGGAACCTATTACAGCGGTTTTTTTTAAAACCGCTGTAATAGGACTAAACCTATTACAGCGGTTCGGTAAAAAACCGCTATTATAAGTCGAACCGGAAAAAAAAAAGTTTTTTTAACAGCGGTTCAATATTGAACCGCTGTAACTGATTCAAACCGGTTACAGCGGTTCATTACAGAACCGCTTTAACTGATAATCAGTTATAGCGGTTCATTCCTGAACCGCTATAACTGATTATCAGTTAAAGCGGTTCTATAATGAACCGCTTTAATTGTTAATTAAAAAAAAAAAAAAAAATTCCCCCTATTTTCCCCCCCAAAACCGACTCCACCCTCATTTCTCTCTACTCTCTCTCTCTCCTCTACTCTCTCACTCTCTACTCTACTCTCTCTCTCACTCTCCGCCCCCCGCCTCCCCGAGTCGCCGCCGGTCCGCCACCACCACAATCCGCAGCCGCCGCCGTCGTCGCCCCTCTCGATTTTCTCTCTCATTCTCGATCTCTCTTCTCGGTCTCTCTCTCTATACTCTACTCTCTCTCTATACTCTCTCTCACTCTCAAGATAACCCCGCCCCCGTCCCCTAGCCACCACCCCAAACCGCCGCTCCTCTTCGACTGCCTCCTCGGCCGCCTCGCCTCCGCCGCCGCCGCCTCGCCTCCGCCGCGCTGTCGCCACCGCCTCCGCCGCGCCGCCGCCTCCCTACCCACCAATCACTCCTCCTCCCTCTCTTAATTTATAGGTATATATATATATATATGTTATGTTATATATATATTATGTATATATTTTAGGTTAATGTTTGTATATAGGTGTTGGGGTTTTGTGATTTAATTTATATAATATTGGTTATGTGTTAATTTGTTGTTTGTTATATATTTATGTTGTGTTAATAAGGATTTTGTGATGTATATAATGTGGGTTATATGTTAATTTGTTAAGTATTGTTATATAATGTTAATTAGGATTTTGTGAATTATTGTTATATATATTTGTTAATTAGGATTTTGTGATGTATATAATGTGGATTTAATTTATGTTTTTGTTAATTATATAATGTGGGTTTTTGTGATATATATGTTATTTTAATTAGGGTTTATTGATTTTTGGATTTTTGATTTATGTTATGATATGTTGGTATTATATATGATTGGATTGTTGTTGTATTGTTTTGTTGACATTGTTTAATGCATTCATGGTATTTGTGCATCACGTCATGTCACAACGAACATTTATACTTGAGATTTACATATTTTTGTGAAAATAATTATATCGTGATGCTTTAATTTATTTGTAGTTTTATGTGATTTATTTAGATCCAATTGGTGATCAATATTTATAATATGATGCTTTATTTGTAGTTTTTTATGTGATCTATGTGATCCAACTGGTGATCAATATTTGTAGTTGCTAGCTAGAAATTTTATGTTTTATGTGATCCAACTGGTGATCAATATTTTTGTATGATTTTGTGTTCGTTGTGGGTGAAAGATTAGAATGTTGGGTTTGTTGTGGTTGAAATTGGTAGTATTTTTTGCGTCGTTACCCTGTTGAGATTTTAGCGGATCGTAAGATTCGACTTTTGTTGGTTACAACCCATTGGGAAGATTAAGTCGAGAACTTGGTAGAAATATTTGCGTCGTTACTCTGCCGATTTTTTTATAGAATAAATTAAAAATAAATTTATTTAATTAATTTAACTATCAACTGATATTAAAATTATTTAATTTAATTAATTGAGAATTTAGATGGATCGAAGTTGGATTGTAGCGGATCGTATGTCGGAGCAATATGTGAAAGGGGTGAAAGAATTCATAGACTTTGCGGTTGAGCATGCATCGGATCCGACTAGGATTAGTTGTCCGTGTTTACGTTGTTGTTTTGGAAAGAGAATTAGTCCACGTGACTTGGAAGATCATTTGGTGTGTAATGGAATTGATAAAAGCTACACATGATGGACAAGACACGGTGAAAGCAGTGACACCTCAGCTGATTTGGGTGATACATCATATCGATCAGTAGATTTTGACATGGATGACTGTGAGCATGATCGTTTGGAGGAGATGACCAATGTGATTGAGGAGGATTTGCGAAATTGTCCCAAGATGTTCGACAATTTGACAAGTGATTCAAAGACACCCCTGTATAGTGGTAGTAATTTCACAAGATTGAAAGCAGTCCTAAACCTCTACAAGTTAAAAGCTAACAATGGGTGGAGTGATAAGAGTTTCACAGACTTACTTGGTCTATTAAAAAGTATGTTACCCGATGATATTGTGTTACCTAATCGTACTTATGAGGCTAAGAAGATGTTAACTGCAATTGGCATGGGATATGAGAGGATACATGCTTGTTTCAATGATTGCATCTTGTTTAGAAATGACTATGCACCATTGAAGGTGTGTCCGAAATGTGGCACCTCACGGTACAAGAAGAATGGATCTGCTCCTGTCAAAACAGCATGGTATTTGCCCATAATACCTAGATTTAGACGCATGTACAGTAGTGAAGCGTTTGCCAAGGACTTGACATGGTATGCGGATAGAAGGGTTGAAGAAGGGATTGAAGATAACAAGATTAGACATCCTTCAGTTTCTCCTCAATGGAAAAAGATTGATAATGATTTCCCTGAATTTAGGGAAGAACCAAGAAATTTACGCCTTGTATTGGCTACAGATGGCATGAACCCACATGGCTTGCAAAGTAGCTCACATAGTACATGGCCGCTGATTTTGATGATCTACAACCTACCCCCTTCGCGATGCATGAAGCGAGAGCATATTATGATGCCTATACTAATTTCCGGGCCGAAACAACCTGGAAATGATATAGATGTCTATTTGGCCCCTTTAATTGAGGATTTGAAGGAGTTGTGGGAGACAGGTATTAAAGTGTATGATGGGTTTAAAAAAGAGAGCTTCAATCTCAGAGTTATGTTGTTTGGTACAATCAATGATTTTCCAGCAAGAGCTAATCTCGAGGGATATGGTGTACATGGGCAATGTGCATGCCCCATATGTGTCAAGAGTACAGATCAATATAGACTCCCACACTCTCAAAAATATGCATTCCAAGGGCATCGAAGATGGTTGAATCGAGAACATCGATATCGTCGGTGGAAGAAAGCTTTCAATGGGAGCATAGAAGAATGTCGAGCTCCTAAGTGTTTGACCGGTGAAGAGGTGTTTGAGAATGTAAAAGACTTGGATATCAAGTTCGGAAAGACTTTTGCATGCGGCCTTGCAAAAACTGGGTGGAAAAAAAGGTCAATTTTTTTTGAGTTGCCGTATTGGAAATCTTTACATGTTAGACATTTTCTTGATATAATGCATATTGAGAAAAATGTATTTGATAGTGTCATTGGTACTCTTCTAAATGTGCCCGGCAAGACAAAAGATGGAGTAAAGGCAAGGTTGGATTTAGTTGAAATGAAGATAAGAGGTAAATTGGCACCAACAATGAAGGGAAAACGTACTTATTTACCTCCAGCAGCTCACACACTATCTAGAAAAGAAAAAATTGCATTATGTGAGTTTCTTTGTGGAGTGAAAGTTCCAGAAGGGTATTCTTCGAACATTAGCAGTCTTGTATCAATGAAGGACTTGAAGCTAAAGCATATGAAGACTCATGATTGTCATGTAATCATGGATCATTTGCTACCAATTGCTTTACGGGCCATTCTGCCAAAAAAGGTGAGAGAAACGATAACTAGATTGTGTTTCTTCTTCAAAGCAATGTGGAGCAAGGTGTTTGATCCTGAACAATTGCCTGCACTTCAGAAACAACTTGTCCTCACTTTGTGTGAGCTTGAGATGTATTTCCCACCCGCGTTTTTTGATATAATGACTCACCTACCTATTCACTTGGTTAGAGAGACACAACTTTGTGGACCAGCTTTTATGAGATCTATGTATCCGACTGAGCGTTATATGAAGGTATTGAAAGGCTATGTGAAAAATCGTAGCCGGCCGGAAGGTTGCATTGTTGAGCGGTACATAGTTGATGAAGCTATTACATTTTGCACAGAATATCTGAATGATGGTAATGTTGCAGAGCGTCAAAAGTCTCCTGCTGGGGGGGGGGGGACCAGAAGGAGAAAGCGTAATTGGAAAGCAATTAGTGAGTGTTCCTAGCACACAAAAGGATCAGGCACACCTATATGTGCTCCACAACACCGATGAGGTTGAGCCATATGTTGAAGAGCACAAGGACCAACTTAGGAGAATAAATTCAAGTAAAAATGAAAGTTGGATTTCAAGAGAACATAACAAGAGTTTTATCGATTGGTTCCGAAAGTGTATTCAAGAGAAACAAAACGAGAATTCACTTTCAGTTTCAGATAAATTGGCACGGTTGTCGGTGGGCCCGGGCAGATTCGTATTTTGTCATTCGGGTTATCGTATAAATGGTGTCACGTTTTATACAAAAGACCAAGATGAACGGAGTACAATGCAGAATAGTGGGGTGAGTCTTGTAGCTGAAGCAATGCATATCTCAAGTGCGAAAGATAATAGCCCTATCTATGCCACTTTACCATATTATGGGGTGATTGAACATATATGGGAGCTGGATTACAGTTGGTTTCGGGTCCCTGTATTTGGGTGTAGGTGGGTTGACCATAAAAATGGTGTTGATGATAGTGAAATAGGTTTTACTCGAGTAGACCTTGAAAAGGTGGGATACAAAGATGAACCTTTTATTTTGGCATCTCAAGCTAAACAAGTGTTTTTTGTCACCGATCCCGTCGATAAGAGGTGGTCCATTGTTTTATCGGCAAACAAAAATACTTGTATTGAGGATGATGGCCTATATAATGAAGATGATGGAGGAACTCCTATCTTAGGTGGTTCACAATCCACAAATAGTGACGGTGACTTGGATATCAGTGATGATGAATTGTATATGCGAGAAGATCACCAAGAGGGAATATGGATTAATCCATCTGTTCGTCGGCGTACTAAACAAAATGGTCGTACTGAGGGATCACAAAAGACTAGTAAACCAGCGACAAAAAGAAAACGATGAAAGGTATTGGAACTTATTAGATAATTATATGAGTATTTGATAATTATATGAGTGACTTATTTGAACTCTTTTGTTAAGTATGCAATTTAAGTGTAAATTTTATTTGAACTTATTTGATAATTATTTGAACGCTTGTAATATTATATTAGTGAATGAGTTACACTAACTTCTGTATTTTTTTGCTTTTGTAGGTCGATACCGTATACCACCACAGTCACCCTCTTCTCCGCCACTACCACGACGACCACCACCAATGTAAGCTTATCAATATTTCGTTTTGTACTTTTGGATGTGATTTATATGATCCAACTAGTTAATGATGTGATTAATGCATATATATTTGTTTCCGTTTGTTGTTGTTGTTGAAATATTTGAGTTTTGGTGGTTGCAAGGTTGGGGGGAAGATTAAGTCGAGAACTTGGTAGAATTTTTTGCGTCGTTACTCTGTTGAATTTTTTCTAAAATTATGGGCATTTCTTAATTAGCACTATTTATATATTTTGGTATATGAATCTAACTTCTGTATTTTTCACTTTTGAAATCTTGTAGATGGATTCTGGAGGTGATGCAAACAAAAATGTTGAAAATGAGATACGTAGAGGTATTACAGCAATGAAGAAAGTAATAAATGCCAAAAGTAAAGGCATAAAGCTACAAGTTGGTTGGAACGAGTATGGTCAGCCAGTTGACCCAAATAAATCAAATTTTGTTGGTTACATTGGCGTGATAGCTCGTGACAGGGTCCCTATTACTATTAATGATTGGCGACATGTCTCTGCAGCAATAAAATATGCCATTTGGAATGAAATAGCTGTAAGTTAGTTATTATATATATATTATGTTTTTAATTGGTAAATGTAGTTTTTTTTTTGTCTAAATTATAATTTTGTATATACTTTATTGTTTGTTTTTATAGTTGGCCTTTGATATTGACGAAAGTAGACAGAAATTCGTCTTAGCCGAGGCTGGGAAGCTAGCTCGAAACTATAGGAGCTACTTGAGCAGAATCTGGGTAGAGGATGATGATGGGAACATTAATTCAAGCCCACCCGAAAAATATCGTATTTCTCAAGAAGACTGGACAGAATTTGTAAAAGTACGCCAAAGTGATTATTTTAAGGTAATTATTTTAATTTATGGTTTCATTTTAATTTATTTGAAACTATATACATTGACTAATGCCTTGATTATATAATGAACAACAACTACGTAAGGACAATTCTGAAAGAGCAAAGGACCCTGAATATCCTTACATGGCATCACGTCTTGGATATGCTCAACTGGAGCATACTGAGGTACGTAGTTCGTTACAAGTTTTAATTCTAATCAAATTTCCTTACAAAATTTCTAATCAAATTTACTTAATTACAAATTTCCTAATCAAATTTATTTCCTTGCAAATTTTCTTATATAGAAGCAAAAAAGAAAGGATGCTGGGTCAGATGTCACAGAGGTGACACGAGCACTAGTGTGGAGGGTTGCACATTCTAACAGCCAGAACAACATTGATAATGCCAATGTTAAAAGAGTAGTGGAATCAATTGTGAGTTATTTGCAATTTTAGTTATATAGTATGTTGTATGTTTTTTTAAAAATAATTTTAAAATAACAAATTTCCCTAAATTTTTGTATTTTTTAAATGTATTATTACAGGAAAGCTTATCACAGGAGGGTAGCCACAGTGGACCCGAGAGGACCCACAATGATACACTGGCTTTAGCTCTTAAAAAGAAGGAGCATCCGGGTCGAGTTAGGGGTGTAGGCTTTGGGGTATCACAAAAAGATTACTTTTCGCATTCAAAGCCTTCAAAAAATGCGGTGATTGATAGCTTGCAAGGCACGGTTCAAATGCTCACTCAATCACTATTAGAATTGCGACGCGAGTTTGACGAGCATAGGGCGTCTGCGTCGCAGCAGCCACATACAGAAGAGGCGGTTTCTTTGAAAGATAGCTGCCCAGAAGTGAAAAACCTACCTCAGGTAATTAATGATATGAATTTGTTTAGTGATAACGTAACTTTCAATCCTATATTTCTGTATAATATACAAAATTTTCTAATATAATGGTATATATATATATAGGATGTCTTGCAGTGTCAATTAGCACTTACTACACCGTCTTATCGTTTGGTGGCTAGAGGAAAAATGTACAATCGACCAGAGGATAGAACATTGCATACATGTCCATTAGCCTCCCACCTCGTGAAAGTGACGATTGACATTGCAATTGAAGATGTTGCACCCCTACCAGTCCCTCTCGATGATGAAGGAGTGTTCACAGTATCCGAGGCTGTGGGATACATGGTTGCTTGGCCTAAGAGTCTTGTCATTGTCAGTGATGCATCGGTACGTAATTATTAATAGCTAGTCATTAATAAATTATAACAATTGTTTAATGTTAATAAATATACTTTCATTATAACGCCCACGTTTTGAATTCTTTTGCTTCTAGTCTCGCGGAAAATCCAAATCATCAGTTGGAAAAAGTAAATCAGTGACGACGAAGCACTCACATGTCAAAAATACACCTCTAGTGGCCAACCCTCCTTCTCTAGTGGCCAACCCTCCTGCTCCAGTACGCCCTCATTCACTTGCAGTTCTTGATAGGTTCTTTCAGATGATGGCTGCTGAAAATACTATCCGGATAGACATGCCTGTGGAAATCTTCAATATCCCTTTTCCAGAATATATTGGGCGGGAGGAGATCGGTCACTTTCTGCATAAACAACAGATAGGAGCCTCTATCATTTCTGCTTACATCAAGTAAGTTTTTAAATATTAATTAATAAAAAGTAAGCTTTTAATTAAATTATTTTACTGAAGTAATTTGAACTATGTTTATTTTTGTGACACAAATTTATTCTATGCTTAATTGTAGGTGTTTGTGGGTTAATCACGTGGTCCCCGAACAAAAACAAAATAAATTCGGGTTCCTTAGCCCACATTCTATATCTGCAGGAGCAGGAATTACTCCCCAGCGTGTTGACCAATCGCAATATATAGAAAATACTATGATAGCTAGTGCACAGCGGGAGGGGAAGTTGTTTATTGCACCTTACAACTCCGGGTGAGCTACTAAAGAGACATTGTTCACATGTCAAAAATTTGTTACGTAGGGATAACTAATTTTAAATCTATCTTTTGAATATGCTGATTAGGGGGCATTGGTTGTTGCTCGTGATTGATCCAATTCAAGAGATCGTTTATTATTTGGATTCTGTGTACGGCGGTGATCCAAATAACCGACGTGATATGAAAGATATGATCAATCAGTAAGTTTTATCATTCAATTAAATGTCCATTATATTTAATATTAAGTTTAAAGTATATATATTATAACTAGATTTCATATATATATATTTGCTTGATATTGACATATTTCCTTGTTTTTTGATGTTTTCAACAGCGCTGTGTTGATGTTTCGAGCAAATAACAACAACCAAAAGATCAAATCAAAAAACAAGGCCTGTAAATGGAGTAATATAAAGGTTAAGGTAATTATATTATTTTAATTATAGTTTCAAGAAATTATTCGTATAAAAGTTATTTGTTCTAATACAATTTTGATTTGAATTTAATTTGTAGTGCCCCGTTCAATTAAATGAGATAGATTGTGGCTTCTTCGTCATGAAATTCATGAACGATATTATTAGACACGGAGAATCTATAAGCCCACCGACGGTATGCATAATCCTAATTAATATTAATCAAATTCTAATGTCCCGTTTAAGTTATTAAACATTTTTGTTGGATTTTAATATTTGTCTTGCAGTACTTTGCTGATTGTCAGTACGCCACTTACACTATAGAGCAACTTGATGAAGCACGTTCTGAATTGGCACAATACATTTTTAAATGCGCTTTTGATATGCCGGCGGTGTAAGTTGTAAATTATTGTAAAAGTGGTGATTAGTTTATATTGGTTTATTGTAAATTAAACTCGTTATCATTTGTAATTATTGGAGATTATTATTTCGTGAATGAAATTAATTTAGGATTTTAATTTGTTGTTTCTGTTGAGCAATTGGTTTATTTTATGTGATTTGAATTTTGAGCTTTTGGGAAGGATAGAGCTAGCTGAAATTATAATAAAAAAAAGAAAAAAGAAAAAAGCTCAACTGTTACAGCGGTTCAATAACGAACCGCTGTAACAGAATTAAAAAAAAAAATTAAATTAAAAAAAATGGTGACCTGTTACAGCGGTTCGTAAATGAACCGCTGTAACAGGTCAACTATTACAGCGGTTCCTTTCGGAACCGCTGTAATACGTTGGTTTTTTACAGCGGTTCATAAACGAACCGCTGTAAAAAACATGACTATTACAGCGGTTCCTTTCCGAACCGCTGTAATAGTTGAATTTTTTTAATTATATTATTTATTTTTTTGGTTTGTTACAGCGGTTTGTTATAGAACCGCTGTAATAGGTCGTATTTTACAGCGGTTAAAAACCGCTGTAATAGGGAACTTACCAATTACAGCGATACGTATTACAGCGGTTAAAACCGCTGTAATAGTGAAAAAAAACCCGCTGTAACAGGCCTTTTCTGTACTAGTATTTAGGATATTTTTCACAGCTATCCAATGTTCCTTGCCTGGGTTTGCTTGAAATAGACTAACAACACTTACTGCATAAGCAATGTCAGGTCTAGTAATAATATATTTTTAGTAACTGGGTTTGGGGTTTTTTGCTCTTGGTGAGAACCTAGATGGTGAAAAGGAAGGGAAAAAAGGCAGCCGGCAGAAACATCAGCCCGATTGAACCACCGATTGCACCCAGCACCACTCCGTCACTGGTTCAAGAGGCTATGCTGCAGCGAAAATAGGGGGAGGCGTTTGTGGAGGAAGAACCGGGGCTTGATTTAAATAGTGATGAAGTCAACGAATTAGAGGAGGATTTGCGCGCAACCAGTCCAGTGGCGACGGCGGCGAATCCTGCTGCTCAGCCGACTGCGGAAAAGGTGCAAAGCTGGAGTGACCTTTTCACAGGCAACCGCGACGGCGGCCACGGGTTGAGATTGGAGAAAGTGGACAGTGAAGGATATGAGATCTGTCTTACCATGGAAGATGTAGCGCCCAAGCTCGAATATTGGAAGTATACATTGGCGGCGTACATTCTGGGCCAGGATATTCCAACGGCTGCCATGGTAGGGTTCTTGAAGAATAGATGGAAAAACCTGGTTATGCTAATGATTGTGAAGCATGAGAATTTTTTCTTACTGTGTTTTGAGAGAGAGGAAAATCTGAAGGCAGCCATGGGAGCAGGTATACATTTCTTCTACTGAAAGCCTTTAATTTTGGAGAGGTGGGAGGAAGGAATGACGAAAAGATCGAATGTCACGATAGTCCCAGTTTGGATCCAATTGCCACAACTGCCTCTGGGCATGTGGGGAGCGAAGAGTCTAAGCAAGATAGTAAGCCGAATAGGAGAGCCCCTATACACGAATGATCTGACTGCAAAAAAGGTCAAGCTGGATTACGCACGCATTTTAGTGAAAGTTGAAGTCGGGCAGGAGTTTCCAACGACAATACCTATTCAGAAAGTAGTCACAGGGGAGCTGGTAAATCAAGTGGTTAAATATGAATGGAGGCCATTGCTATGTAACAAATGCAAGGCATAGGGCCATAAGGAGGAGGTATGCAAAAAACCCACGGTGCAACAGTGTCAAATTAAGTTGCCAACGCAACCTGCAGGGGGCAAAACGGGTGATAGATTTGGAGAAGGAAGTGAACATTAGCAGAACAGGGGTCCCCCCGACAGTGGTGCATTCTCAAAATGTAACCACGCCGAGTCCAGTGCCCGCGGCTACAAAGGGGAAGGAGGTGGTAGAAGAGTGGCAGGAGGTGAGAGGGACTAAGACAAAGAAAGGGCAAACATGGGCAGATAGAGCAGCAAACACAGAGGTGCAAAGAGCATTGTCTAATTTGTTTCATGTTCTTGGACAGACAGGTACTCAAGTGGAGGAGGGAGTTGGACCAAGTACCTTAACACCGAATATTCCATGAATATCGGAGCATGGAATAAACGGGGACTGAACACAGCTGAAAAATAGCAAGCTGTTAGGAAGCTGTGTGCAGTAAATAAGTTAGATGTTATTGGCATAATTGAAACGAGGGTGAAGCCAAATAAGTTTGATAGAGTGAGGAAAAGTTTTGGGGAACAGTGGGCAGTGGAAAATAATTATGTTGCTGCCATAAATGGCAGAATCTGGGTGTTATGGAGGAAGAGCAGTGTGAAATGCTATATTTTAGGGGCTGCGGATCAATACCTTTATTGTAGGGTAAAATCTGGGAGATATGAATTTGAGGTGACTTTATGATGAATCTGGGAGAAAGTCCTTGTGAACAGCTTTAGATAATATGAAGATACAAGCTCCGTGGGTGCTTTTAGGAGATTGGAATGCAACAATTTACCATAATGAACGATTGTATAGTGATGGGAAGATAGATGGGGGAAATGAGGAGATGCAACAATGCTTTCTCCGAGTTGGGCTAAATGATATACCATATTCGGGAGCTCTATACACATGGAGTAACCACCAACAAACTTCCACTCGAATGTATTGCAAGTTAGATAGGGTGGTTGTAAATGATGTTTGGTTTACTCAGATGGAGGACTTTACTGTAGAATTCCAAGACAGTGACATTTCTGATCACTGTCCCATGGTGTTGCGGTTGAATGAAGTGAAAATGGGATTGTGTCCCTTCAGATACCTCAATGGTTGGAGGCATAACCCACAGTTCCTCCCTCTAGTGGCTGATGTGTGGAATCAATTTATATCGGGGTGCAAAATGTACAAACTTATCCAGAGAGCTAAAATTCTAAAAAAGAAATTGAAGGAGCTGCATAAAGGGGAGTATTCTGATATTTCAGACAGGGTGACCAAGAGTAGGAATGATTTAAAGGAGGCAAGAGCTCTGTTACATCTTCGGCCGTTTGATAACCATTTGATTGAAAAGGAGATAGAGGCCTTAAATCAGTTGAGACACTTAGTGAAGATGGAAGCCGAGTTCATGCAACAAAGAGCCAAGGTGGAGTTTCTCCAAAAAAGTGATGAGAATACAATATTCTTTTATGCTTAGTTGAGAATGCAGAGAGCTCATGGGAAAATCTTAACTCTTAAGGACTCAGCTGGAGTACTATTAACTGAACCTGGGGCTATTAAACAAGAAATCCTCACTTTTTATCAAAATCTGATGGGGACTAAAGGGGTGGCCACTACCGTAGTAAAATAGGACATTGTTCAGAATGGGTATTTCTTACAACCTACTGATCTTGATATGTTGGGAAGACCAATCACACCCGAGGAAGTGAAACAGGTTGTATTCTCCATCCTGGAGGACAAAAGTCTGGGACCGAACGGGTACACTTCGGGGTTTTATAAGAGTTGTTGGCATGTTTTAGGGGATGATGTTATCAATGCAGTGATGGACTCGTATGCAAAACAGAAGCTTCTGACTGAAATAAATCACACTCTCTTGCACCTTATACCAAAATGTTAAAATCCCTCTTTTGTAAGTGACTATCGACCAATTGCTTGTTGCTCAGTAATTTACAAAACAATATCTGAGATCATATGCAATAGATTAAAGGGGGCGTTGCCTTTGTTGATTGACCATGCCCAAGGGGCATTCATTAAGGGTAGGTCGATAGTCGACAATGTCATTTTGTGTCATGAACTTGTGAAGGGATATGGTAGAAAGGGTATTTCTCCACGCGTTGTGATGAAAGTGGATATAAGGAAGGCGTATGATACAGTATGTTGGGAGTTTTTGGAGAAAATTTTACATGCATATGGCTTCCCTAAGTATTTTGTTGATATGATTATGTTATGTGTTACTACTGCGAGTTACTCAGTCATGATGCAGGGGTCTGTTTTTGGTTATTTCAAAAGGGGGAGGGGGTTTAGGCAGGGGGATCCCATGTCCCCATACCTTTTTGTGTTAGTGATGGACTATCTGACTAGGATTTTTCGGAGTTTGCATCAGAACCCTCGGTTTAAATTCCATCCCAGATGTAAGAGAGTGGGCCTCGTTAACATATGTTATGCTGACGACCTCATGATGTTTTATAGAGGTGATCAACAGTCCATTGAGTTGATAACATAGTATTTTGGGAAGTTCTCGGTAGTCTCGGGGCTAGATACAAATGTAAAAAAAAGTCAGTTGATATGTGGGGGTATTTTTGATGAGAATAAGAGGAAGTTTTTGGATAGTACAGGGTTCGTTAAAGGGCAAATGCCTATGAGATATCTAGGGGTTTCCCTAATATCTACCAGGCTATCAGTACACAATTGCAAACCTTTAATTGAGAAAATTTTGAGCCGAATAACCCAGTGGACTTCTAAACTTCTGTCATTCGCAGGGAGAGTTTTGTTGATTAAAGCAGTCCTTTTTGGCGTACAAATGTATTGGAGTCAGATTTTCCCGCTTCCGATTACTGTGGTGAAGGAAATAGAGAGTCTTTGTAGGGTGTTTTTATGGAAAGAGAAAGGTTCAGGGTCCTATTATGCAGCGGTTAGGTGGAGTGATGTGTGTTTGCTAAAAGCTGAGGGTGGGCTGGGTATCATCTCGATTGGCGATTAGAATATCGCAGCCATTTTTAAGAAAGTCTGGAACCTAGAAAAAAAAGAGGACTCTTTGTGGATAAAGTGGGCACATGCTTATTATATAAAAGAGGGGAGTGTGTGGACTGCCCAGGCTACGAGTACTGCATCCTGGTATTGGAAAAGGTTGCTGGCAATTAGATCCTTGTTCTTGGATGTTGTTGACACAGTGCACAACTCTTGGAAAACGGGGAGGTTTAACATACAACAGGCGTATTTGCACCAAAAGGAACACTTTGACGAGGTAATGTGGAAAAAATTGATGTGTGGGAAGGGGTTGGTTGCTAAGCATCGAATTATACTCTGGTTAACAATCCTAAACAGGCTGAAAACTCGAGATCGAATTCGTTGTTGGAAGGAGATTGAGGATGCGAATTGTGTATTTTGCAAAAAGGAGCTTGAAAATTGAGATCATATCTACTTTCGATGTCCATTTACCAGGGAAGTTTTCACGGGGTGTTGGGACAAAATGAGGGTCACATGCACAAGCCAGAATTGGGATAATATTGTCAGATGGGGTTTGCAAATTAGCAAAGGAAAATTGCTATCCAGCTGCAAGAAGAGATGTCTGTTTGCTGCCACAGTTTACTTCATTTGGCTTGAAAGAAATCAAAGAGTGTATAATCTAGTTAGGAAAAGTGTGTCAAATATGGTAGAACAAATCTGGAATCGTGTCCAGAGAAATTTTGTAGAAGAATGACCCCAGGTATGCCTGGAGTAGTTGTAAATGTCTGAGTATTAATACAAGCTTACGATTTCAAAAAAAAAAATGTCAGGTCTAGTACACAGCATAGCGTACATCAGGCTACCCACTGCAGATGCATAGGGTACAATGCTCATTTCTTTTCTATCTTCCTCATTTTGAGGACATATATTTTTCGAGAGATATACCCCTAGCCTCATTGGCTAGAACCCTTTCTTAGAATCCTCCATCCTAAATATCTTCAGGACCTTTTCTAAGTAAAGGGCTTGAGAGAGCCCTATCATTCTATTTGTTCGATCTCTATAGATTTGAATCCCTAGACTGTAAATAGCTTCTCCCAAGGCTTTCATGGAGAATGTACTCGAAAGCCATTTCTTAACAGTGGTGAGCATTCCTATATTGTTTCCTATGAGCAATATGTCATCTACATATAGCACAATGAATGATATCTTGCTCCCACTAACCTTCTTATAAACACATGGCTCATCTTCATTTTTGATGAAGTCAAATCCTTTGACTGCCTCATAAATTCCAGCTATGAGATGCTTGCTTGAGTCCATAAATGGATCTTTTAAGCTTGCACACCTTATGGATACCATCCTCGGACACAAAACGTTTGGGCTGCTCATATAGATATCCTCTTCTAGGAATCCATTTAGAAAAGCAGTTTTGACATCCATTTGCCATATGTCATAGTCAAGGTGAGCTGCTATTGCAAGTAGAATCCTTATAGACTTGATCATAGCTACTCGCGAAAAGATTTCATGGTAGTCAGTTCTTTCTTTTTGACTATATCCTGTTGACACTAGCCTGGTTTTATAGGTGTCAACCTTGCCATCAACACCAATCTTTTTCTTGTAAATCCATTTCCCAATTGGTACAATACCATCAGGCCGATCTACTAGTGTCCAAACTTGTTTTGAATGCATCGAGTCTATCTCTACTTGTATAGCTTCACGCCATCTTGCAGCATCCATATCCACCATCGCTTAATCATATGTGAAGGGATCATCTCCATGACTGTCATTTAATACAGAATGGAAACTTAGCTCCCTCTGTAGTAGATATCCATACCTTTTAGGCGGTTGAGGTACCTTATTTGATCTTCACGGTTGTGGTTATGTTATAGAAGGTTCGGTTCTTACTTCCTGTGTAGATGTACCTAATGGAGTTTTGTTTTGTTCTTTAAGAACAATCCTTCTACCCTCCCCACTTTCTTGAATGAACTCATCTTCAAGAAAGTGGGCTATTAAGCTACAACGATCCTTTGATCATCATGCTGGTAAAAGAGGTATCCCATGGAATCCAGAGGATAACCAACGAAATGCCCTTTTAAAGATGTAGCATCCAACTTGTCTACTTTAGTCTTTTTGACATAAGCAGTACATCCCCAAATCTTGATGTGAATAAGACTTGGTTTAATATTTATCCATATTTCATATGGGGTCATAGGAACAGACTTGGACTGACAAGTATTTAAGATATGTACATTTGTAAGGAGCACATGACCCCACAGTGAATTGGGTAAGTTAGTGTAGCTGAGCATGGAGCGAACCTTGTCCAACAAAGTTCAATTCCTTCGCTCGGTTACTTCATTTAACTATGGTGTCGCTGGAGGTGTGAGATGCAATATTATACCAATCTCTCTAAGGTATTCATCAAACTCGGCATTCATATATTCTCCTCCTCGGTTAGATCGAAGAGCCTTTATATGTTGCCCAGTTTGATTTTCCACTAAAGCCTTGAATTCTTTAAATCTTTCAATGGATTTAGATATATGCTTCATTAAGTACACTCGACCATATCTTGACTAGTCATCTGTGAATGTGATGAAGTAAAGGAAACCTCCACAACCCATTTCTTCAAATGGTCCATAAACATCGGTATGCAATAAACCCAAGATTTGTGTGGCTCTTTCAAAAGTCCCGGTGAAGGAGGATCTAGCCATTTTGCCCTTGAGACAAGATTCACAAGTACGATAGGGATCCAATCCCAATGGACCTATAAGTGCATCTTTCTCCATCTGGTGAATTTTGGGCTCACCGTCATGGCCTAGTCTAAGATGCCAAATTCATCTTTGGTTAATTTCTTGCCTACCACGGTTCCTTTGTATAGTATTAACAGCACACTCATTCTGGACATTAAGGTAGTACAAACCATTCACTAATGAAGCAAATTCCACTAATTCATTACCATAATAAATGTTGCAATGTTCGTTAATAAAGCGAAAAGTATAACCATGCATAACTAAAATGGGAATTGAAACAATGTTCTTAAGCCCATTGGGAAAAACCAAAATATTATCCAGAAATAGTAAATGTCCAGAATTTAAAAGTAATGAGGTAGATCCAATTCCAATAGCTTTGATGCTTTGCCCGCTGCCTACTCTTATCTTCACCTCATCACTGTCCAGCTTCCTTCCTCACACCAGATCCTGATTCATACAACAAATGTGAGCACTAGCACCAGAATTAAGAATCCAAGATGTGGAGAAAATGGTCATAGAACAATAAGTTTCATGAACAGAAAGTTCCATACCTTGTGCGCCATGGCCCATGTTTGGACAGTTCCTTCTCCAGTGGCCCAGTTCACAGCAGTGTATGCATCTATTAGTAGTCTTTAACCCCTTACGCTGGCGAATCACAGGAGCTTTCTCTTTTCCCATATCGACACCACCAAGAGCCCCATGCTCACCAATTTGCTTATTGGTTTTCTTCTTATTATTCTTAGCCTTTTTAGGCCCAGAAGAGATGACCAGTGCAGTTTTCTTTCCCTTGGGCTTCAATTAAAATTGTGTAGCTGTTAATTTATTCAGTAGCCCAGCTAAGTTGCATTCAATCTCATTACAATTGAAGTTCATGACAAAATGGGAGAAGGAGTCAGGAAGAGACTACAAAATGTGATCTGTTTGAAGTTGAGGGTTCATTGTAAAATCGAGAGCCTCCAATCTCTCGGTCCTCGCGATCATCTTGAGGACATGATCCCCAACCTTTTCACCCTTTCTAATTTTTGCTCGGAAGAACTCTTTATATCTCATATCTAGCAGTGCGACTGTGCTCACCATAGAGCTCGACCAAGTGTGCCAAGATAGCCCTCGCAGTGGTCATCTTCTCGTGGGACCTTTGAAGCTAGTTTTTCATTGAACCTAACATGTACCCACGCACTCGAACGTCGTCCCTTACCCACTTTCATGAGCCTGGACTTCTTCCTCATTGACACGTGTTCTAGCAGGTGGAGCAAGGATGTCTGTGTCCAACACATATCCCAGAGACTCCATGTTGAGAACAATTCTCAAGTTCCTTAGCCAGTCCACGTAGTTGGGTTCGGTAAGCATGTTCTTTTCGAGTAAAACAAAAAGTGGGTTGATAGTCATTTTTGGTTGAGAGAGATAAAACAATAAATAACTACAGAAAATAAACCAGACTTGATTAGATGATTGTAATTTAAACTATAAACAAGTAACATCAAGGACTTCGATTTTATAACTTGGCTCCCACTACATTTTTCGAGATTCACACTCCCACTGTGAAAATCGAAAGTGATCGTTGTTCATTACTTCATAGTGGAGATTGATTTCTTTAATCAATACAGACAACCATTTCACAATATTTAGTCCACTATTTAATCAAAGTGATGTCAAACATCAATCTATCCAATAGATGGTCCAATCTTCTTTCTTATAATCCATCAAAACCGTAACCCTTTAACAATATATAGGTTTGTGGATTATCTAAGTTCATTCCCACTAACACCTTTTAATCTAACATTTAAATTTCACCTTGCAATTCTTAACGATATTTGGGGTGAAATATGTCTCGATTAAGGCATCCAATCTTTATGAAATCTCAGAATTGATTCTTAATATATGACCCCAACTTACTGGGAAGATGCCATATATTAGATTCAATTCTTAACCCCATTAAGCTTAGTGGAGGGAGAGGACGCCTAGCGCCCTTTTCTAACTTAGTATTGTTTTGATTCTGGAGAATTTATGTTCTAAATATTTATTTATGTCTCACTTTGCAAATTATCAATTTTTATAGCGCATGATAGAATTATACACGCAACATAAATCGAATGAAACATGCATCAAAAGCTATTAAAACATCGCAATTCTAAAGCCCCCAAGCCAATGGGCCATCAAAAGAAAAGAAAAAAACTAAACTATTGTTCTTGGGCTCCAAGCTCCTTTCCTTTTGGATTGAATTAGTGCTGGGCTGAGCCCAGCGCATATGCAACAACGGTGTGCTTGATAAATAGCATTGAGCTAGGCCCAGCGCGGTCAAATAGTGATGGTCTTGGCCCAGATCATTATTTTAAGTGCTAGGCTCTGTTATTTAAAATTAAACTGGGTCGGGCCCAGCATAATAAATTATGCCGAGCTTGGCCCATCAATTTAATTGGGTTACCTAATTGTGAAATAATTAATTATGTGGGTTTGACTCAATTAAAGTTTGACTAAACTATTTATCAATTGCGAAACCCTAATTAAATAAAAATAATTGTTTCAACTTCGTAATTGGATTTAAGTTCATTCAAAATCTAAATTGGGATTTAGTTAAATAATTTAAATTGGAATTAAATTTATTTTAAATTGGATTTATTGAATAAATTAATTGGACTTAATTTTTTCAAATTAAATTAGATTTCTTAATATGGTTTTAGATGCCAGTTAGTTTATTTTACATGATATTGCTATGTGTTTAGATTAGATTATCCATGTGACTTTATTTGATATAGTCACACTTTAATTTGATTAAAGCAGTCAAACTAAATTAGATTTATTTTGATATGATTAAATTAGATTTAATCAATGCTTAAATTAGATTTAAATGTGTAATTTACATAAATGTTTAATTGTTTTACATGCTCCTAATTGATGTGATAGTGACACCATGTACGGGCTTAGGGTTTATCTTTGTTGTATTGAGCCGGAGTTTGAGTTCTCTAGTTTGTATCTTCAATTTCATTGAATTTTTGTATAGGTTATTTCTAAGTAATTGTTTAGAGATAGGCCCAATTGGCGGTTCATGGTGGCGCATGAAGTCTTAGTGAAGAAGATTAGGTCTTCTATAGGCGGAAACCCTTGTAATAGATACAACACCTCCCCGATTACTCTTTCACTCGAGTTGATCTAGAATAGTCCATACATGTGCATGTTGTTAGAATTGCTAGGCTTATTCTTTTGCATTTTCTTAAACTGCGCGATAAAGAATCAATGTGAAAAGTGAGACTAATCCTATTAACATTTTCAAATGTTATAATTCTCCCATTTGAAAAATACTGAGTAAGCAAAAGGGCATTGGATGTCTAGCTCTCCATCAAGCTTTAGAAGGTGGGTTCACTTCTAGTGCATGGCGACGTCCCGGAATAAGGGGGTCATGCATCAAGACGTGGTACTCTATCTTCTTTAATGCATTTAATGCCTTCATGTCGAAGCTAATTCCGCCCCATATATCAAAAAAGGTTGCAAGGCGGGATTAAATTGTAAGATTGAAAGGAGTTGATGGGACAAATGACTCAGATGGATCACCACCTTTATATCAAAAAAGGTTGTGGTTCAGTGATCCATGAGCTAAAGGATATTGAATCATCGGTTGGACCGATTGGTGTAAGAAACCACCTCGAAGATCTAACAAGCTATGTATATATCGAAAAAGGTTGCAACTTGTTTAGATCATTGAGGAACTCAATCACTCACTATGAAGCCCATCCAACGAGCTTTCTGATTATTGCAGTGGGAGTGAAATATTTCAAGAAAAATAGTGGGAGTCAAGTAAATATTGAAATCCTTGATTTTACTTGAAAGTACATAATAACACATCTAAACGTAAATCATAGTATTTTTTGCAGTTTATTTCCTACACAATGACTAACCCTTTTACTGAAATGCTTGAGAAAAATGTCCTCACTGGACCTAACTACTATGATTGGATCAAAGTACTGACGATAGAGCTCAAGAAGAAATCGCTTGAGTACATTTTGGAGCAAGATGGTCCATTTTACTTGGGGTTAATGAAGGAAAGTCTTCTCTAAAAGCATATAAGAGATGGATCTCTAATGTCCAGAGGGTCAATGACTATATGTTGCATTCCAAGAGCAATTAATTGAGACGTATATATTTTGATATGGAAAGTCCTAAGTCAATAATGCTACACTTGGAGGAAATGTTCGGGGAACATGGAAAAGCAATTCGGTACTATTTATCAAAAGAGCTTTTCCATACTTGAATGAGAGAAGATGATGAAGTTGCAAATCATGTTATGAATATGATATCCATGATAGGAAGACTTCGGTCTCTGGGGAGCTAGATGGATTTTCGTCTGGAAGTAGATCTCAATCTTCAATCTCTCTCGAAATCCTTCTCTGCTTATGTCACTAACTTTGAGATAGCTGACATAGGAGGATCCTTGATAGATCTCAAAGATAGGCTTGTATATATGCAAGCCCAATGGAGAAAGGAATAGGATGATGATACTCCACCTCCAATTGGGCTACTTGGAGTAAGGATTGCTTCTGAAGACTATGAGCAAAGATCTAGAAGCTCAAAAGTTGAAAAGACTTGTCGCCACTGCAAGGAAGTGGATGAATGGAAGCATGATTGTCCTAAGCCAGGAGCTGAAAGCAAATCAGGTATAGAACTTTATGTTTTTGTAATGAATTGTTCAATGATGATATTTTCTACTTCTTGGATTCTAGATTCTGGAGCTATTGCTCATATTTGTATTTTGAATCAGGATCTGGAAAAAAGGAGAAAGCTGGACGAAAAGGAAGTAATGATCAATGTTGGGGGCTGATGGCTGTCCTAAGCCAAGAGCTGAAAGCAAATTAGGTATAGAACTTTATGTTTTTGAAATGAATTGTTCTATGATGATATTTTCTACTTTTTGGTTTCTAAATTCTGGAGCTATTGCTCATATTTGTATTTTGAATTAGGATTTGGAAGAAAGTAGAAAGCTGGATGAAAAGGAAGTAGTGATCAATGTTAGGAGCGGACACAACGTGGCTGCGACGCACATTGAAATTATTACTTCTGTTACATTATTTTATGGACATCAAATAATTTTAAATGATTGCCTAGTTTTGCCCAATAGGCTCAAGAATATTATTTCTATTCCTATATTGGTCAGGAAAGGATATTCATTTTCTTGTAAACATAATTCTTGCGATATTTATTTTGGAAATAAGTGTGTTGGCTCTGCATCTTTAATTAATGGTTCCGAAATCAATGTATGGTTAATACTATGACTAGAAAATGTAGTATGTATGAAGAAAATGTAGTATGTACTATGACACCTTAGACTGGGACATGCCGGTGAATTTAAGATTCATGAGTTGGAGAAACATGGACTTATTGGTCCACTTCGGTCTGACCCATATCCTACTTGTGAATCATGTCTAAAAGGTAAGATGACTAGGTCACCATTCACAGGGCATTTCGAAAGGGCAAATGAAGTTTTAGGATTAATTCACACTGACATTTGTGGGCCCCTCAAGGATGTGGCTCTTGGAGGTTTTCAGTACTTTATAACCTTCACATATGACCATTCTAGGTATGGTCTAGTTTATCTGATAAAGTATACGTTAGAAGTGGTTCAAGGAATTCAAAGCTTTAACTGAAAAACAAACCGGGCACAGTATTAAGACACTTCGATCTGATCGAGGTGGCGAATACATGAGTGTTGAGTTTGATGAGTTCTTAAAAGAACAAGGCATAGTATTACTATACTCCTCCAGCAAATCCACAACTTAATGGGGTAGCAGAAAGAAGAAATCGTAAGTTGTTGGACATGATACGTTCCATGCTTAGTTACATTGATCTACCCATTTCACTATGTGGCATTCTTTGCTTACAGCTGCGCATATTTTGAACAAATGTCCCTCGAAATTTGTTCCCACTACACCATATGAAATTTGGTGCGGTAGGAACCCTTTTATCAAGTACATAACAATATGGGGTTGCCCCACATATGTAAAGAAGACCAAGGTAGAGAAATTAGAGGATAGATCCTTGAAGTGATGATTTGTCAGTTTTTCCATGGATTCAATAGGATACCTCTTTTACCTGCACAATGATCATAGGATCTTCGTGGCCTTGCAAGCCTACTTTCTTGAAGAAGAATTCACTCTAAAAGGTGGTGCAGGTAGAAAGATTATTCTGGAAGAACAAGACGACGCCCCTTTAGAGACATTAGTTCGAGAATCACAAACTGAACCCAAAACGACACAACTGTCGTGGCGACGATCTAGCTGAGTATCTCAGTGGCCTGAGAGATATGGCTATCTACATAATACACAACATTATTTGTATGCTATTGCAGAAGAAAACCATGGAGATGAACCCTCTGACTATAATGAAACAACGACAGATATAGATTCTTAAAAGTGGCTTGAGGCTATGAAAGCATAGATTGATTCAATGTATTCGAACCAAGTCTGGACTCTCACTAATCTAAGAAGGCCAATTGGATGCAAATGGATCTATAAGAGAAAGATTGGTCCGGATGGCAAGATGGATACAAATATGGCTAGGCTGGTGGAAAAAGGGTATAGTCAAAAGGAGGGCATTGACTATGAGGAGGACATTGACTATGTGGAAACCTTTTCGCCAGTAGCGATGATCAAATCTAATAGAATTCTTCTAGACATAGCTGCAAACTTGGATTTTGAAAGTGGCAAATGGATGTGAAGACCGCATTTCTAAAAGGATACCTCGAGGAGGACATTTATATGCAACAGCCCATGGGCTTCATATCCAAAATAGATTCTCATAAAGTTTGCAAATTCAATAGATCTATTTATGGACTAAAACAAGTCTCTTGTAGTTGGAATCTACGGTTCTATGAAGAAGATAGGAAATATGACTTCATCAAGAATGAAGATAAACCATATGTTTGCAAAATGGTCAGTGGGAGCAAGTTAACATACCTGGTTATATATGTAGATGACATACTACTTATAGGGAATGATATAGGTTTATTGACGTCAGTCTAGACATGGCTCTCAAGCACGTTCTCTATGAAAGACTTGGGAGAAGCTACCTACATTCTAGAAATTTGTCTATATAGATAGAGCGAATAAAATGATAGAGCTCTCCCAAGCGCTCTACCTAGAAAAGGCCCTTAAGAGATATGAGATGATAACTCTAAGGGAAGACTTTTTTCCCTTGAGACATGGTATTCATCTTTCCAAATGTACGAGTTGTAAAACAGACAAGGATAGAATGGATATGAGAAATACACCATATGCATAGGCAGTAGGAAGTCTCATGTACACGATGTTGTGCACGACACCGGATCTGGCATATGTTGTGAGCATGGTTAGTAGGTTTCAAGCCAACCCAGAGGAGCAACACTAAACAGCAATGAAGTGTATCTTAGAGTACCGGAGAAGAACTAAAGATATGTTATTGATATATGGGAATGGAGAATTGAAGGTGGATGGTTACATTGATGCAGATTTTCAATTTGATCCTGATGACTTCAAATCCACCTCTGGGTACATATTCACGCTTAATGGTGGAGCAGTGTCTTGGAAAAGTTCCAAGAAAAGCACAACTGCCGATTCCACAACTGAGGCAGGATATGTGCCCTCCTCTGAGTCAGCCAAAGAAGTTTTTTGGATGAGAAAGTTCATAGTTGAACTTGAAGTGGTTCCTAGTGTGGAAATGTCGTTGCCACTATGGTATGACAACAATGGAGCAATTGTGCAAGCTAAAGAACCAAGGTCTCACAACAAATCTAAACACATGGTGAGGAAATATCATATAATACGAGAAATCGTTGGAAGAGGCGATATCGCCGTGTAGAAAATAGCCTCAACAGACAACGTGGCTGACCCACTCACCAATCCATTATCACAAGCAGTGCTAGATAAACATCTTGAGAAGATGGACATCAAATACCATAGCGATTGACGTTAAGTGCAAGTGGGAGATTGTTAGGTATATGCCCTCAATGCCAATGAGCAATTAGATTAAGTAGGGCTTTGATAAGTTATTTGTACAAACAGTTATATCTTTCTATTTATAAAATAAAGGTTTTAAGTTTGTTCATACAAATCTAATGGCATTTTAGTATGCTGAACAAATAAGTCCTTGAGATTTAAAGATAGACTTTCCACCTCTTATGGTTGAGAGGAGGCACTGGAAGAGTTAAGTACTTAATCTCTTACAAGATAATTCGTGAGTTAAGGAATTTTAATTGGGCATTAAAATTCAGCTCATATGACACCTGCTTTGACGAGGAAGTGCCAGTCGAACACTGATTAGATAGTGGGAACTGGTGTCATGAATATAGTTAATGGAATTAACATATTTAAATTCGTGACAGAGCGGAAGCTAGTAATTTTGAGAATTTAAAGAACATGTCTTAAAATCTCGGATAACTAAAGAAATCTTGAAAGTAAAATAAACTCAAATCTGTATTAATGATAAAATTGAATCTAAAAGACAAATAAACTACAACAACTATTTATAGGAAATAAAAGAAAGACTCCTAATTGAAATAAACTAGGACTCCTATTTTGACTCCAAAAATCACTAGAATTCTAACGGACTCGAAACGCTACCAAATTTGACCCAAAAGTACTTCATCTTATGAGATGACACGTGTAGAAATTTGGGCTCCATTCGACAACTAGATAATTTATTAGAAATAAAACAAAAATGCTTAAATTGAAAAAAAAAAAAACACTAAACGGACCAAACGAAGGCCTAAATGATGGAATTTGCGTTCGATTAGATTCCTCTTGAAAAGATCTTCAATTTGTATATTGTAGGCCTCATAACTCCAAGCAGATCAAAAGTTATGGCTGTTTGAAGACTCACCGGTAACTTTTCGCTTGTTTTTCACTTTTCTTCCTTCGAACCTATCCAAAAACGTGTCGGCTTCTTGTTCTACATCAATTCCACTCGCATGAATCAGATCACATGGATATTTACTCTTTGACAGTCAATGATTGAGATTAAGATTGCGATAGTATGTGTGAACATTATACCTGAGGAGTTATTTACAATGTCCTTGTAGTATTGGATATGTTATCACATTAGAGCCCATTCCAAAGAGGCCTAGTAGCTGCCCCCTCTTATTCCACCTAGGAGTTTTGTTTACTTGGTATAAGTTGTTAGTTAGTGTCAGAACTCTAAAAACAAGTTAATTCTGAATTTGACTTTGAACCAAAAAGAAAACCTAAAGCAAGAGAAAGACAAAATTCCCCTCCCCCTCCCCCTCCCCCCCTCCCCTCTCCACCTAGCCCAGCCGCCATTATTGCCGGGGAGAAGATCAGAGCTTTCTTGGAGATTTTTCTTCCGCATGATAATCTAGAGGCAAGAGTCTGGGGCTGCTGCTGATTATTTGAGTTTTGTCGTCAAGAGGTAATTTAATTATCCTCTTTCGTATATTTTCTCGTTGCGAAATAATATCAAAAAATCCCGGATTTGATTTTTGGAGTGAAGCTAGTTCCCAAAGATAGATAATCTACAAAAGAGAGGAAAATAAAATCAGATAATTTTAAGGTAGATTTTCCTTGCCATTGTCAAAACCGGATTGGGTATATGTTAAAAAGGTCTACACATTAGATATCATCGGAAGCACGATCAGTGGAATCTGGAAGTTGTTGGCCGCCACATTTGGTAAGTCGATGGCACGAGCGACTCTGTGAATGGTGGACTACATGTAATCTCACAACAGCCATGGATGAAGTTATTTTTACTGGGCTAGAGGAACAGCAATGTCAGCTGGTAAAACGATGGCTTGAATTGCAGGATCAGCTAGGTTGATATCCGGTTGAGCAAACAACTACTTATTCTTATTATTATTTTTCATTTTCTCGGGTTCACGACCCCTTGTATGTCTTTATTCTTTTTGTTATCGATTGATGGTGCTTATGATCTCAATATCAAAAACTGTAAGATCTCTTTGAGAGATATGGGTCATGCGCTGCTCAAAATATCAACATGTCAATAGAGAAGAAAGAACAATGTAAAATAAGACGAAAATGACTTAATATGAGAATAAATAAGGAATCTCAATATTAAATAAAACAAATGTCCTCTACGACGCCAAATATTTGACACACAAATATTCTAGAAAGCGTACTAGGTTGTACAAGTAATATAATGGATGTGAGTCTGGATTTTCATACACTAGAGGCAATTGTATTTAAGTATTGAAACTATTGTATTGCATATTTCTAAGTGAAAGCAATTAATAGGGAAAGCAATTTTCGTCCCGTAAGTTGCCCACATTTCGATTTGGTCCCATTGGATAGGGATGTGCCACATTTAGTCACATAAGTCAAATAAAACCTCAATGTTGGTCTCATAGGCAAACTGTCGTCTAAAATTAAACAGAACATTGCGAGTGCGTTGCACACTTCCGTTAAGAACAGTAACTGGAGGGAAAAATACACGTCTTGGACTGAAATGAGCAGTAAAATTGGCTTACAAAAGAGGGAAAATCTGATTTGAATAGCATATCAACATTTTACAAAAAAGTATTTGTCTAAAGTATAACATACATTAAAAACAACAATATATGTAAAAGCCCGATAAAATCATCTCAGAAATATGACTTTTCTCAAAAAACGACAGACAAACCCTAGAAATTTGGATCTATGAATAAAATATGAATACTTCGCAAACTAATCACTATTTAAAGCCTCCAAATATAATTTCGCCTCTTTTGTAAGCCAATTTTCCCATTCGTTTCAGTCCAAGAGATGTATTTTTTTCTCTAGTCAACGAAAGTGTGCATGCACGTGCGTTGTTCCGTTTAATTTTAGACGATAACTTGCCCATGAGACCAATATTGAGATTTTATTTGACTTATGGGGCTAAATGTGACACATCTCAATCCAATGGGACCAAAATCAAAATGTGGGCAACTTACAGGACAAAAATTGCAATTTTCCCTCAATTATTACAAATGCAAATTGTTCAATTAAATTAACTAACAAAAATTCACCAACTAATGAAAGCAATTAAACCATCATTAAATATCATAAGAGAAGTGACTAAGACATATGATTCAACTAGTTAGTCGGCGTGATTTGAATTCTATTTTATCAGATTATTAGATTGTCTAAGCTAAGACAAAATCACCTGATTTATTCACTACCGAATCTCTTGGCCTAATAATTCTATTCTTTTTAATAGTTTCCTATATTTTCACATGAAAATTGAATTAAGAAAAACGCATTAAGGCAGTCTATGGAATTCTGCGTGATTACAGAAAGCACACAGAAAGAAATCACATCTATCTCTTCTCAATTTTATGTTGCGGTGTGTAATATCTTGAGGCATCCCTAGTTTACATCCTCTCGATTTCAAAACTAAGAACAAAATCATACTATTGGTAGCTAAACAATAGCATATAATAAGCACAAACGTCAAACACATAGCCCAAGACAAAATTAATTCGAAAAAAAAAAAACATAAATCAAATATAATAATTGGACTTTACATTGCCCAGTCAAAAAGGAATTATTAATTCATAATGAAAGACATGTTCAAACCTTAAAGGACGATATCTATACTCCCTAATAACATTTCTCGATAGATCTTGATTAATTTCTCCCTGTTTGTGGACAAATATGGAGTATTCTAGTGTTCTTGCTCTTTTCGAGGCTTCTCCCCACCTTCTTAGTGTGATTCAAGGTATAAAAACTCTCCACCTGAAATCACATATTTAATTGTTGGGTTGTCAGAACACCGCCGCGTCACCTCCCAATTGGTTTTGCCACGGTGAAAATCACTGGATGTTGCAGCAAAAGTAGCCAAAATACGATGCAGAATGTTTTGCTTTGGATCCCACGACGAAAGTGAGAAACTCCGCAGCTTTGGCTGACCAATTACAATCTTCGTATTTTGGCCATATCTCTCTCTAAAAATATCGGATTGAGGTGATTCAACTTGCTACGAAAATCTAACAGATAAATCTACAATTTGCATGAAGATATCAAGAGCTGAACCACCCTTTAAAGATACTAAGATTGTGCCAAGAGATGTGCGTTGCTTCTTTCTTCGGTTTTACACTCGATTTGGATGCCGTTTTTCGGATTTTATGCTCCAATGACCTCTATATCCTACAAAGCATAATATGAACAAATCAAAGCACTTTTTAGATAAAATCAAACGAAAACTAATCAAAATCAAGTAATCAGGGAGCAATAAAGAATGTAAAATATAAACCTGTTAGTTAGCTGTTGAACCTTCCTGTGCATGATGAGATCCTGGACCAGCAACCAATAGTGTGTGTTGGTAGTTAAATTAGATAATAAACCAAAGATGTTTGGTTTCGTAAAATACTTATATAGATACAAGTCCTCTTTTAGGTTCATATTTTTTGGTATTTGCCCGTTAGAAAACAAACTATGGCATCGGATGAAATGAACAAGAAATCAAGGTACAATCTTATCAGATCTCATGTTACAATAAAATTCCTTTTTATTCCTTATATAGTATAAGAAAGTTCACAACCCTTGTTTACAATTTCGTAATAAAACACTGAATTAAACAAGCAACATAGTTAACAAATAACAATAATCAAATTTAATACTAGAATCATCAATAACATTAAACTCGAATCATGATGCAGCAACACCAGGGGGCCTCTGAAATATGCAGACTTTGCAGGCAGGTGAATAGAGTGAAGCTGTTTTATACTTGTCTTCACCACCCATCATAGGCATTGGAACTCCTCTCTTCACTGGACTCACATATCCTGGCCTATAAGTCTTTCCCAAAATACCCTCAACATCATCTGACAAGTTGGAAAACCTGAATTGTACCTCCAGATGAGCAAATGCATCATCAGAAGGCAACTGATAGTTATGAATTTTATTTTCCTTTTCTCCAATAGGTGCCACTGTTACGTCCATCTCCACGAGTCCTTGTACCGTGACTCTAACCGTATTAGCATCGTCAGTTAGCTCTATCACCACTTCTCTTTGTCCATCATTTTCCCTCCATTCAGCCACTCCATCTGTGGGAATGTTAATAGATTCACCATCCCACTTCATGATAAGTGCGTCGATATCATTAGTCCAATGTTCGACTTTCTTAGCAGCTAGGACTAATGTGTGGGAATCGAACATGATTGAGAGAGCTTGAACCCACGTAAAGTCACGAGTCCGTCCTTGAGGCCTAGACCCAATGAGGTGTCCATTTATATGGAGATTTTCATCTGAGACAATTGCAAAATCACTTCCCTTTGCTCCATGAAAGTAGAACATAACACCATCACCCCCGATAAAGCGTGGATCATAGCATATCGCCCCATATCCATTACAGTTAGGCCTTCTCGCTGACAAAGAAACGCAAATTTAAAGTTAAAGTGTGAAAGAATTTGTACATAACAAATGAAAACAAATACTATTAGCTATAAATATGACTTACATTTGCAAGAGGCTTCACACTTGCTACTGCAGTCAATAAAGCATCCCCTCTGCTTCTTGTTCTTCTTGGGCTTCTTTTGTGCGCATTGAGCCGGGCATGTAAGTGTCGTAGAGTGACACTTTCCTCTAGCACGACAGAAGGCTCGTTCTTGACCACTTGGCAATGGTGATAATATATCATAATTAGTTGAAGCGGCATCATGGGGATGCTTCTTCTGTTTGTTGCCATTGCTATCATTATCCTTACCATTGCCATTGCCATTGCTGTTGCCATTTCCATTGCCATTACCATTACCATTGCCGTTTCCGTTGCCATTGCCATCCCCATTCCCATTGCCATTGCCGTTTCCGTTGCCATTGCCGTTGCCATTGCCATTTCCATTCCCATTTCCATTGCCGTTGCCGTTTCCATTCCCATTTCCATTGCCGTTGCCGTTTCCGTTGCCATTGTCATTCCCATTCCCGTTGCCATTTCCATTTCCATTTCCATTCCCATTCCCATTTCCATTTCCATTGCCGTTGCCATTACCATTGCCATTTCCATTGCCATTGCCATTTCCATTCCCATTTCCATTTCCATTGCCATTGCCATTTCCGTTGCCGCTGCCGCTGCCGTTGCCATTGCCGTTGCCGTTGCCATTGCCATTGCCATTGCCATTACCTTGGGCAAGGATGGTATTAACTTCCATTGAGATGAACAGGACTAGAAGCCCCACCGAAAGGATTAGCCTCCTTCCCATCCTATGATCTTTCTCCTGCAACTTTAGAAATGTCCTTGGTGTGATTATGTAAGTTTGATACTGATACTCAAAACTGTCCAGCTTTGGGATATTTATACAAGTTGGAGCTGCTTTTTGTGCATGGAGTTTGGCTTAATCTAAGTTTCTTTGCGTATTCTCATGAAAGATTAACAGCTAATAAATATTTTGGACTTATATAACTCGTTTTGATTGTTCCAAGAAAAATACATTAAGCCAGACCATGCTTAGCTTTGAATCTTTTGGAAGTAAGCTCAATCTTATTATAGGGATCATCCTGGTTTATTCTAAGATACCAGTGCTTCTGAACTCATGAAACTTTTTCGTTACAATTGTAAGATTAAATAGAAGTGTTTATGAAAATAGATGAATTAGATTTTATTCAAGTATATTTTCTTTCACACTTGTCTTTAATTAAAATATAAGTTCTTAGTCTCTTATTTAGTTATTAATGGAGTGACCTCTTTCTGTTTCAGGTTCTAAGGATCTTCTCATAATATCTCTTTGTTGATTCCAGCAACTACCCTCTTATTTAGTATAATTACATCGCAATCTACTTATTTTTGGGCCGTAATAGAAACTCCTTTTTATAATAGAACCTCACATTGACCCCCTCTGACTAATTGCAGTTAATCAAGCGTGACGAAAAGTGTAAGATGACAACTTTACCGTCGTTCTAGTAGTAGTAATAATAATAATAATAATAATAATAATAATAATAATAATAACAACAATAATAATGATAAAGATAAAAGGTTTACACTAACTACCCTCCTTATTTAGTATTGCAGTTCGGTCTTCTTATTTTTGAGCATATATATACATCAACTGTTATAGTAAAACACATTCCCCGCCATACAACTAGTGTAGTTAGTCAAACATGATATTGCTCCTTAAGTTATCCAAAACTTGATATTTATTTTTATTTTTCAAAAGGTTTAGCATTAAGCTCAAATAGTTTTGGAGTCTATTTGTCGTACTCTATTGGACCCAATACAAAATTTTATTTTTCTATAATTTTCACTGATATTCTTTACTTTTTAAGTAAAACTTGAATCCTTATTTTATTTTTATTTTCAGAAAAAATGTTTACTGCTTTGCCTAAACAAAAATCGAAATAAATTTGGTAAAACAATCTAAGCCAAATCAAATATTCAGCATGGTATTCGGTATGCTATTTTAGTACATTTAATATGATTTTATCAGGTGTATTCCCCTAATTACTTAGTTAAATTCATTTAAATTGTCCCAAATTGGCATAAATCCGTATTTGCATTTCATTATCACGATGTTTACAAGGTCTTTTTACAAAATAATGTATTTAAAGATTGAAAATTACAATTATTTTTCTTTAATTTGATAATTACATTCAACTCCTCAAGGGGTTTACTTGGGGAAGGGCAAAATAGGAAAATTGAACAATATTTTTGAATACATCAACAAATTCCATTATAATTTTTTAATAGAAGTGGTCAATTGGAAAGTTTCATTATTATTTTTTAATTTTACATGGTTGGGAATACTCTGATCCGACATGCTCAGACCGATAATTTTTTAATCATGGGCTACACATACCCTATAAGACTCCAAATAAGAAAAGAAAAATCACAGCTTGTGACAGCATAGAGTTGAACCCAGGACCTCCCACATGAAAGTAGAAGTTAACTAACAAGCCTTGACGGAAAGTTTTATTATAAGAAAAGGTGTCTATTATGTGCTCAAAATAAATGAGTTGGGGTGTAACTATACAAAATAAGATAAATAGTTAGGGTAATCAGGAAAGAAGAATAAAGTTTTTACTTCACATAATTCCTTGAAATATAAACATCTTCCTCCAAAAGGATCGTATTGGCCGGCCCATTAGCAAGCATCTTTAACACGCAAATGTTGCAAAGTTTCTTATGATCAAAGACATATATATTAACACGAGATGTGATTAATTATCTTCTTAATCACAATGCTTAAAGTCATAACTCCTTTTTGGGGTTTTGGCATAATTGCATCGACCTCCTGAATAATGAACATTTGATATTTACGTCCCACACCTTTATTATATTGACATAGACATCTTCTTTTTCACTTTTTAAATTATATTTACTAGTTAATGAGTAAAATAATTTTCACTTTTGAATTAAAAAAAAAGTTAACTTCCACTAAATAATGTGGGGGAGAATGAAAAAATATCTAAATATCATCAAATGACATAATAATATAATAGCAAATAACGAAGCATCCACAACTAAAAATTATTAAAAATATAACTCTAAACTTTTAAAAGAAAATAACATCTAGGTTAATCGGGAATTACCTTTGGTGGTCCAAAATCTTATGACTTAAGTACGTTAATATAATTAAACATTTTCGATATACACGAACAATTCTAATTTTCTTATTTTAGAAAAAAAATATAAATATTGGAGTAAGAACCTCACAAATCATTTTATACTCAAAGTTGTATTTATTCAAATATGTTTTTTTTCTTAATAAAATCCAACAACTTATTATGACAAGGTGCTAACTTCCAATTAGTATATTCTATTGAAAAAAAATATTACAAAAGAAATACATGCAGCTCTTATATATCACAATATTTTTTTCCTTAAGTAGATATAGTAATAAATGTAAAAAAAAACATTATGACTATTTCTTAAAAATGTTATAGCATTATAAAAGTTCAAAGTTAAAACAACATCACAACATTATTTTTCTTTATTTATTGAAGTTGAAAATTTATCAGCATAAATCCTTAATTCTCAATGTGAAATTGTACTAAAGACACTATGAGAAAACAAACAAACGGAAAAAAAAAGAAGTAACATTTAGCGTTAGTTGAATTAATGTTAGAATCAACATTTTTATGTAATTATTTTTTTTGGTTAATAAAAGGATTCACAATTAAATTGAGGAAGATTTTTTTTATTAATTTAAAATTTAAGAATCTTAGAGTGTATTATTTTTGGAATTTTTTAATTTAAGATGCTTGATGAGTTGTGTTTTTATTACAAAGGCTTTTAGAGGTATTTTTTTCATTCTCAAACCAATTATTTCATTTAACCTCTTATATAGCCAAAATAGAAAGGCCATTTTAGTCTTTCATTAATAAACCTAAAAAAGTTGAAGAAACGGAGGTTCGCGCCAATATACGAAATATGAAGGGGTGTGAATGCCAAATATCCATAAGTTGAGGGAGGTTGGTGCAATTTTCGCACTCCTTTTTTGTATAACTTTCTTAGTGCTTAAAGTTTTTACTTGCAAAACTGTCAATGAGCAATTACATAGTATCCGCCAAAGAGCTCAGCTTGTTGAATATCTACGTTGTCCTTTTGGTGTATATTCGTGGTGACCGCTTTGCTCGGTTTGTACTTTGCATCACTTCCAATTCATTTTGTAAAATTTGCATCACAATCTTCTTTGTCGTACACAGCGTTTTGGTAGAGATGTTTTTTTTTTTTTTGTTTTTTTGATAATTGACTTTGAATAGATATGGCGTATATAAGATATATGTGGTATTACTTTCAAAGTCAATACAAAATTCTTCGTTATGTACAATATTTTACCCAACATATGTTAATTAAAATTATGTGCTCAGATGCCATAGAAGATATAAATTGTATATAGGGCATATTGTTTTGTAATTAACTCTTTATATATTTATCAAAAGCATTTCAGTTGTCTACTTATACATTATTGGCATTTTGTAAGTTGTAGACAACATTAAGTCCAAGTGATCAAGGCAAAACTTCTACTCTCTATGTGTTGAGAAGATTGGCACATGAAGAATTTGATACTTGATCACTGAATCCCCACGCAAGTCATAGAGAGTTTCAATTGGACCTTGAAATTGGAAAAGATTTTTATGACATAAGCTTTGACATAAGAGTGTCAGTCAAAAACTATGGGTTAGTAAAAGCTTGTGTCATAAGCATATTAGTAGGATTGATGAGTTCGAACAAACCTCGCATCAGTTATGTCACATGGTTTTCACTCTAAAATAGTCAATGACATAACTGATTAGTTAAAAATGTACTTGTGACATCAAGTCTGTCATTAGAATAGTTAGACCAAATTGACTCGTTGGTAGGTCGACCTCGAAGTGCAACTGGATAAGCAATTTGCAGTCTTAACTGATCACCAAGATGAGATTTATTCTCTCATTAGCGAATGAGTATGTGTACCATGTCGTCGTGAATGAGTGTGATCAAAAGTCTTTGGCCAAAGCAGTGGAGCTACTTGTGTTGGCCAAAGTAGTGGAGCTACTTGTGTTGGACAAGAATGAGCTCAATGATCATGTCTTATTATGACTTAAGCATATGGTCGAATCCTATGAGTTTGACAAGGTCATGACCTCGTTTGACTAAGACATAAAAATGAAAGGTTTGTACTCATACGGTATTCATAGCGGGAAAGGTTTATAATGATCCAATAATATGTTCTGTTTTAGGTTACCATGTGGGACACGTGAATGGTTAGTTGTTACTCACATCCTTTGATTTCCTCCTATTGTTAATTGAGATAAACCTAAAGAGTCGTGCTTGTAGGGATTGCAAAGGAAAATAAACTATGAGCTTAAGAGGCATTTGGGTGTTTGATATTATCAATTTATTGGATAAATTAAATGAGATGAAATAATTAATTACTAATCGGATGAGTTAATTAATGAAATGATAATATTAATTAGTTAATTAATTTCATAGAGAAATTAAAAAAAAATCATATTATTAATTAATTAAATATTTATGAATTCACTCAAAGCCAAAATGGTGCACTAGCCCGTAGCTAATATACAACCATAATGGGCGTCGTCCTGGTGATGGGCTTTTGGGCTTTGTTTAGTTAATTAGGTGATCTAAGTATAACCTAGGTTAATTAACTAAAGCAGTTAGTCCTTTTATCTCATAAGCCTCCAACCAGAAAAACTCTTCTACCCTCTCTCTCTCTCTAGCCATATACAAGGAGAAAAGAAGAGGAGTTTTATGCTGATCATTCGGCGTGGTTTTTTAAGGGCAGCGACACTTTTGCTGCTCGGATCAAAAAATCAAAGAGTCCTAATTTCGCGAAGAGTGGAAAATCAAAAAAGGTCATATTTCGTAAATACGAGAACTTCTCCAACCGTATCACTACTAGATGTGTGTAATTTTCATTTATGATTTGAATATGCGAAAAATAGAGATGACTTAAGATTAAATTTTATGCACGGAGCGCCAGACTGGTGTGTTGGGCGCACTCGACGAAGCAAGTTGTGCGCTGATTGGGCGAGTGCGCCCGGCGCCCCCCCAACCCCCCCAAAGCAGTTTGGGGTCGTGCGGTAGGCGCACGGTAAGTGGTGTGTCGAGCAGGTTGAGCTCGACCGAGGTGAACAATGCAGGTTGGGTCAAATCTCAATTTTGAATGTTAACGGGTTCTGGCTTGATTTTGGAATCCCCAATGGGATTAGTGGTTAGTAACCCGAGTTTTTTTAAAATTGGGTTCCAACAAGATTTTTAGGATTTTTAACAGATAACCCCCTTGTGTTAGCACGAAAATATTAAAAAAAATATATGCAATAAAACTCCTTTATTAAGTTTTATTTAGCTCAAGCCTCATTTTCATCTATTAGAGTCAACGGCGTTAACCTATAAAGCATGGACACTCCGAAAAATATTCCGGTGTCGGGCCCGTATCGGACACGACACGCCTACTTCACATGTCAGACACAGCTAATATGTGTTCATGGTTGAAAAATAAAAAAAAAATCCGGACACCGTGTCAGACACTATCAAATGCGTGTCCGACACGGTGATGACACGGTTGACAGTTTCCTAAAAAATTAAAAAGTGTGGGATTCCAATTGTAAATAGAAAAAATTCAAAATCCTAATTCTAGTTCTTGGGCATTTGATACTTTGATTGTATTTGTAATTATTTTGTAATTTGTGACTATTTATATTTTTATTTTGCATTCGTTATTCACTTATTGTTGATAATTAGTAGTTAAATTTTTTCAAACATATATAAATTCACAAAGAAGCAAGGAAAATACAAATTCAACAATAAATAAGTAAACAATATTTTCATAGTTTATTTTTCTAACAAATTATATTGAAATTAAAATCAAAATATAATTTATGTTACGCGCGCGCGCGCGCGCGCACACACACACAGATATATATATATATATATTTGACATTCGTGTCGAAACCGTGTCATGTCTTAATTTTTTGAAAAATGTCATGCCCCGTGTCGTGCCGTGTCCGTGTCGCTGTATTAGTATCCGTACATCATAGGCGTTTACTGTTTTTTCCTCCTTTTCCAGATATACTCTTCTATTTGTTAAGTAGTGCTAGATCGAGACCATTGGTCTCGATCTAATTTACACCATTGGATCCCCCCAACAGGGGGGGCATTTACTAAAATGCCCGTTGATCCAAATAATCTGAAAATGAGATTACAGATTATTCTTTAACATTTGAAGGAGATGATGATCCCTATAGGTGTTAGAAGACCTATTTCTAACTTGAAAGATCTTGAATTTTTCAGTCAAATGTCATGGTCCAAATAAAATTAGGGTTTCTTGCCACCATTTTTAAACAAGCAGACAAAATCAGAAGTAGAGAAATCCATGTGAATGGCTCAGTACAGTGGGGGACGGCGGCGGTCAGAATCCAGAGGTGGCTTTGCAATTTCAGGGAAAGAGAGGGTAACCCACGGCAGCGATTTTCAGGGGAGGAGATAGCTGACTAGCGGAGGGGAGGGCTGACTCGGCGGCGAAAATCGTGGGAGGGGAAGGTTGTCGCAGTGGGGGGCTTTGGTGGTTCTATGAGTAGTTGGTAGTATGGGTGTGGGGGTTGGGGGTGGAGATGCTAGAGAAGATGAAGTTGAAAGTTGAAAATTAAGGCCGATTGGAATGGGCATGTGTTTCCCATTTCTCATTTTTCAATGATGAAGTAGGAGAGGAGGCAGAGATATGATGAATGAAGAATGTTTGAATGAGTTTATTTACAGAAAAAAGTGTAATGATTAAGTAAGACGTGATATGACTTTTTGTAGAAAAAATTATTTTTTTTGCAAAATTGGTATTGATGAGTTTTGTCTTTATTAGAAAATTTATATTAGGTTAAACTCATCGATTAAGACATTCAAAAATATACAAAGTGGATCTTATTTCATAGCTTATATTATTTCAAATAAAAATATGTGATTATTTTGATAATTATATTAAGATATTGGTGGATAAAGTACTTTTCATTATTGGATGAACTTTTTTATTATGAATAGTAAAAATTCTGTCTTTTTGAGAAAAATTTGAGAAATTTATTTTTCAGAGAAATTTGAGATTATTTTTAGGGCGTGTAACATTTCTTAGGGATACTTTTAGGAGATGTCAAACAAATGCATTTTTCATGAAAAAATATCTAAAAAATCAAAAAATAAGAAACAACGTGCCATCCAATCGGGGCCTGAATATAAAGGAAAAGGAAACATAAGAGGATAAGAAATTTGGTTTTACAAATAATGGAAAATTATTTAGTAATTATTTTGTATTCTGATGCTTCATTTTTGCCCCTTATTGTTAGATTTTAAAAAAATATAAATTTGAGTATTTTTATTTCTGTCTCTTATTTTTTAATTTTTAAATGAATTTTTTGATATATATTTATGTAATATTTATATTTTTCTTATGATCATTACTTTTTATTAATCTATTAGTAAATAATATTTTGACATTTTTTATATTTTAGCAAAATAATTCATTTTAAGGAATCAAGCTAAAAAGAGCTCAAAGAAAGTGATATAAATTCTTTCCTATGTAGTACAACTTAAATAGGGGAATATATGACATTTTCCCTTTCACTTTAGCGGCAGAGAATGACCAAATCCATGCAGGAACGCACATCCCGTGCGTGAAACACGCATTCCGTTAGTTTTCTAACAGAATGAGGATTTTGTGCAGGATTTTGTAAAATAGAAGTTCTGATTCACTTAATTTTTTAACACATAGTGGTTTTATCGTTTTCGTGCTAACACAGGGGGTTATTTGTTAAAAACTCTTGTTTTAATAATGAGAGCATGTGTATTATTTGATTGTGACGCCTTACATGAACTAGACTTTTTATTATATATTTCTTTTTCATGGATTGTAAGGGCGAGTTTGAGCCCATTTATTTTTCTTAGATCTTTGTATAGGACGTTACGAAAATCTTGTAATAGAATAGGCCCATTAAGATTGGTGACGAGCTTGGAACCCAATATTAGATTAGGCCTTTTTTATTCTATGATGGCCCATGAATGCTTTCTGTTGGGTAAAAACGATAAAAACGCAGCGGAAAAAAAATCATGGTGGTTTATCTCTGATTTTCGCATATTCAAACCATGATTAAAAAAGCATACTTTTTTCGCGAATTACTTTAATTTTTGAACCAGCTTTTGATTTCCAATCCAAGCAGCGAAACAGTCACTACCTCTAAATCACCACACCGGAATTTAAAGCAAAAAATCTCTTCCTTCTTCTCCTTGGTGGAAGGCTAGAGAGAGAGAGAGAGAAAGAGGTGGAAGTTTTTGACTTTGAGAGAATGTTATGTTATGAGGCTAGGGTTTAATTATTTCCACCAACTAGAGTTTATACTACACAAGGAAATAATTAAGCCCAAATTATCAAGGCCCTAATGGACACCTACTTAGGTGTATTCTAGCCCTTCGGGGCTAGTCCACGTGCTTGATTTTTATTTTAATGAATTATTTAATATTATTGTTTATCCAATAAATAAATAATTAAATAACTAAATAAAACGTATATTAATTTCTCAAAGAAATTAATTAACACATTAATATATTTAATTAATTAATAAGATCATCCAATGACCAATTAATTAATCACGATAGCAAAAACCGAAAAACCTCTCAAGTTTAAAATCATTATTTTTCCTTTGCGATTCCTTTAAGCGTGACTCTTTAGGTTCGTCTCAAAAGGCAATTGGGAGGAAACCAAAGGATGTAGGTAACACCTAGCTAGTCATGTGGCCCATATTGTAACCCAATTAAGAACGAACGAATAGGATCATTCCAAACCTTTCACGCTGTGAATACCGTACGAGTATAAACTTTTTATTCTAATATCTCAATCAAGTGAGAGTCAGGGTTTAGTCAAACTCATAATACTCGACCATATGCATAGATCATAATGAGTCGAGGTCACTGAGTATACTCTTATATCTAACACGAGTAACTCCAATGCTTTGGACAAAGACTTTTGACCTCACTCATTATGTTGGCATAGGATATATACTCATTCACTTATAAGAGAATAAATTCCATTTTGTAAATCAGTTATGACTGTTCTTGCCCATCAAGCCGCACTTCGAGGTTGACCCGACCAACGGGTGAATTGAATCTAACTACTCTGATGACTGACTTCATGTTACAAGCACATCTTCAACGTGATTACTCAGGTTTAAGGTTCACGCGTACCTATCACAAATTATCAGTTCTGTCATTGACTGTCATGGAGTGAAACCCATGTGACAGAATTGACGCGAGTCATGTTCGAGCGCATCAGTCTCACTGATGTGTCTATGACATAAGCTCCCACTAACCCATAGTGTTCGACTGGCACTTCCCATGTCAAAACTTATGTCATACAAGTCTCTATCCAGTATTGATGTCAAGTCAATACTCTCTATGACTTGCAACCATTTAGACATTAAGTATTGAACTCTTCTAGTGCCAATTTCCCTAACCCATAAGGAGTAGAAGATTCGTCTTAACGTCAAGGAATTAGAGTTGTTTATGAAACTTACAAATGCCTAAAAGAAAACAACATAAAATGCCTTTCATTAATAAGAATGTTTATTTACAAAAAGTTCCCTATAATTCTATCATCTATGGCATTTGAGGGCATAACACTAACAATCTCCCACTTGCACTCAACGTCATTTGCTATGGTACTTAATACCTATCTTCTCGAGATGTGTAGCACCGCCTGTGATAATGGCTTAGTCAATGGGTCAACAACATTGTCTGCTGAGTCTCCCACTTGCACTCAATGCCATTTGTTGTGGTACTTAATAACCATCTTCTGGAGATGTCTAGCACCGCCTGTGATAATGGCTTAGTCAATGCGTCAACAACATTGTCTGCTGAGTCTATTTTCTGCACATTCATTTCTCCTCTACCAAAAATCTCTCTAATGATGTGATATCTCCTCTCCATGTGTTTGGACTTGTTGTGAGACCTTAGTTCCATTGCATGTGCTACTGCTCCAGTGTTGTCACAATATAGTGGCAATGAGAGCTCCACGTTTGGAACCACCAGAAGCTCTCCAAGAAACTTCCTTAGCCAAACAACCTCTTTAGCATCCTCCGAGGCAGCCAAGTATTCAGCTTTTGTGGTGGAATCTGCAATTGTACTTTACTTTCAACTTTTCCAAGTCACCACCCCACCATTGAAGTTGAATATGAACCTTGAGGTGGCTTTTTGGTCATCGACGTCAGATTGGAAATCCTAGTTAGTACACCTGTCCACTCTGAGATCACCACTCCCATAGATGAGAATCATACCCTTTCTTCTCTTCATATACTTCAAGATATTCTTCACAGCTCTCCAGTGTTCCTTGCCCGAGTTTGCTTGAAATAGACTAACAACACTTACTGCGTAAGCAATGTCAGGTCTACTACAAAGCATTGCATAGATCAGGCTACCCACTACAGATGCATAGGGTACAGTGCTCATCTCTTTTATATCTTCCTCACTTTGAGGACATATAGTTTTGGAGAGATGTACCCCATATCCCATAGGCAGGAACCATTTCTTAGAATCTTCTGTTGTTCATGCACAGCAGAAACGTAAATACATATTCGGATTCACAACCGTTTCACTTTTGGGTTTTAATGATTTTATATAATTTCAAAAATTACAAGATCATGAAATCTCATTTCATCTTTTTCACCAACCTTTTGATGTGATTAAAGATTTGATCTTCTGGGTAGCAACAATTCGAAATTCCTGCCTCTAGATATCATGCCGAAACGAACTTTGAAGAAAAATCCACCACCCTAAGACACACTATGGCCGACGGCTACTAGGGGAAGAGATAGAAATTTTTCTCTTCTTCTTTCTTTCTTGTCAAGTCTAATGTGAGAGTTAGATTTTGACTGAACTAGTGTTAGGTACATATAAGGAGTGATGGGCTTGGATTTAATTAATTCCTTGAGCCCATCTAACTTCTCAAATAGACACCTCACTCGCCACTCCTCATCCCATGTTGGGCTAAGTTAACTTTCAACTTAGTCCAATTATTAGTTAGGTCCAACATATTTTAATCCAATTAAAATACAATACTAATTAATAATCATCTAAATTAAATAATCTAATTATTTAATAAACGGATGAGTATAAGAAATAAATCTATTTATTTATTATAATTAATCTATTTCATTAATTTAATTAGTCAAATAAATTAATATGTTCATAATAAATACATCTAATTATTTATTATGAATTTATTTCCATTAATTCAATTAATCAAATAAATTAATTTGCTCATCATATAGCAAATTACCTAATAAATATTTGACAACGAAAGAATTTTCTTCGCTCAATTCCTTTAAAGCGCGGATCTCTAAGTTTGTTTCAATTGGCATTGGGAGCAAACCAAGGATGTGAGTGTCACTAAGCCCGTCACGTGGACTCATATCGAAACCCAATTGAAATGAATAGATCAATACAAACCTTTAGTTCAAAGACACCATGTGAGTATAATCCCTTCACTGTAACATCCCAATCGAGTGAGAGTCATAGATTATGTCAAACTCACAGGACTCGATGTTGTGCTTTAGGGAATCATAGTAAGATGAAATTACTAAACTACCCTTATGTACTATACAAGTTAGTTCTTCTGCTTTGGCCAAAGACTTATAATTTCATTTACCTACGATCGCATAGGACGTTAACTCGTTACTACCCTAGACAGTGAATCCCTTATTGGTAATCACCGAAAAATGGCCACTTGTCACTCTGAACCGCACTTCGAGGTTGATCTCACTAAAGGGTGAAATGGATCTAACTAGTCTAATAATTCGTACAGCATCACAAGTCCAATCTTCGTGAATCCTCAGGTCTAAGGCTCACGCACAATACCGTGACCAGTAATTCAATCATTGACGATCAAAGAGTAATTTTCCATGGGATTGAATTATGGCAAGTCGTGGTCGAATATATCAATTCCATTAATATATCTATTACCAAACTCCCACCATCCAAAGTGACAGACTGACACTCCTTGTCAAAGCTTGCGTCATACAAGTCTGGTCTTAATGCCCAATTAAGACTCGTCGACTTGTGAACTCTAGTTTAAGTAAACAAGGAACCGATACTTCTAGTGTCTATCTCCTCTAACCATTGAGGAGTAGAAGCTCCCTCTTGATTACCATGGACTTATTTGTTCTATACTTATATTAATGCCATCATTGACATGAACAAAACAATGCCTTTATTAAAGAATAAGAGTTTGTGCAACATAAAGGTAAATACCCTATTAATCTAATTCTTCTATCGCATGGAGGGCATAATTCTAACATCTTCCATCCTAAACCTCTTTAGGACCTTTTCTAAGTAAAGGGCTTGAGAGAGTCTTATCATTCTATTCGTTCGATGCCTATAGATTCGAATTCCTAAATTGTAAGTAGCCTCTCCCAAGTCTTTCATGGAGATTTTACTCAAAAGCCACTTCTTAATTGTGGTGAGCATTCATACATTGTTTCCTATTAGCAACATGTCATCCACATATAGTACAAGGAACGATATCTTGCTCCCACTAACCTTCTTGTAGACACATGGCTCATCTTCATTTTTGATGAACTCAAATCCTTTGACTGCTTCATCAGATCATAAATTCCAACTACGAGATGCTTGTTTGAGTCCATAAATAGATCTCTCAAGCTTGCACACCTTATGGATACCATCCTCGGATACAAAACTTTAGGTTGTTTCATATAGATATTCTCCTCGAGGAATCCATTCGGCAAAGCGATTTTGACGTCCATTTGCCATATCTCGTAGTCAATGTGAGCTGCTATTGCAAGTAGAATTCTTATAGACTTTATCATGGCTACTAGCAAAAAGGATTCTTGACAGTCAGTTCCTTTCTTTAAACTATACCCTTTGGCCACTAACCTGGCTTTATAGGTGTCAACCTTGCCATCAACACCAATACTTCTCTTGTAGATCCATTTATACCCAATAGATACAATACCATCAGGCTGATCTACTAGTATTCAGACTTGGTTTGAATGCATCGAGTCTATCTCTACTTGCATAGCTCCATACCATCTTGCAGCATCCATATCCATCATCGCTTGATCATAAGTGGAGGGATCATCTCCATGACCCTCCTCTAAAACAGAATGGAGACCTAGTTTCTTTTGTAATAGATACCCATACCTCTCAGACGGTTGAGGTACTCAATTAGATCTTCGCGGTTATGGTTGTGTTACAATAGGTTCGGTTCTTACTTCCTGTGTAGATGTATCCAAAGGAGTTTCATTTTGTTCTTTAAGAACAATCTTTCTACCTGCTCCACCTTCTCGAATGAACTCATCCTCGAGAAAGTAGGCTTATAAGGCGACAATGATCCTTGGATCATCATATAGGCAAAAGAAGTATCCCATCGAATCCTCGGGATATTCAATGAAACGTCCCTTCAGGGATCTACCTTGCAACTTTTCCACTTTAGTCTTTTTGACATAAGCCAGACATCCCCAAATCTTGATGTGGTTAAAACTTGGTTTCCTATTTCTCCATATCTCGTATGGAGTCTTAGGAATGGACATGGAGGTACATCTATTTAAGACGTGTACAATTGTAAGGAGCGCATGACCCCACAGTGAAATAGGTAATTCAGTGTAGCTAAGCATGGAATGAACCAAGGTACGATTCCTTCGCTTAGCTACTCTATTTAACTGTGGTGTCGCTGGAGTTGTGAGTTGTAGTATTATAGCATTTTCTCTAAGTTATTCGTCAAACTCTGCATTCATATATTCTCCTCCTTGGTTCGACCGAAAATCCTTTAGATGTTGTCCAGTTTGATTTTCCACTAAAGCCTTAAGTTCTTTGAATCATTCAATGGATTCAGGCTTATGCTTAATCAGGTACACTAGATCATATCTTGAATGGTCATCTGTGAATGTGATAAAGTAATGAAAACCTCCACGAGCTATTTCTATAAATGGCCCACAAACATTGGTATGCACTAAGCCTAAGACTTGTGTGGCTCTTTCAAAAGTCCAGGTGAAGAGGGATCTAGCCATTTTGCCCTTGATATAGGATTCACAAATAGGATAGGGATCTAATCCCAATGGGCATATAAGCCCATCTTTCTCTATTTTGTAAATCTTGTGTTCACCAGTATGGCCTAGTCTAAGATGTCATACAAGTCTTTGGTTAGTTTCTTGCCTACCATGTTTCCTCTGTATAGTATTAACAGAACACTCATTTTGGACATTAAGGTAACACATACAGTTTACTAAAGAAGTAGAGCCTACTAATTTATTACCATAATAAATATTGCAATGTTCAACAATAAAATGAAAACTATAACCTTGCTTAACTAAAATGGGAATTGAAACAATGTTCTTAAGCCCATTGGGCAAAACCAAAACATTATCCTAAAATTGTAAATGTCCAGAATGTAAAAGCAATGAGGTAGATCCAATTTCAGTAGCTGCGATGCTCTGCCCGCTGCCTACTTTAATCTTCACCTCATCAGTGCCCAGCTTCCTACTTCGTTCCAAATTATGATTCATACAACATACATGAGTATTAGCTCCTGAATCAAGAATCCAAGAAGTGGAATAGATGGTAATGGAATAATTGGTTTCAAAAACATAAAGTTCCTTACCTTCCGCTCCTTTGTTTATATTTGGACAGTTCCTTCTCCAGTGACCTTGCTCACCACAGCCTAGGCATGTGCCCTCATGTCTTGCCCTCTTATTTCACCTTCAATGCATGTTGTTTTGAGTTCTCCTAGATGTTCCCACTCGCTGATTGCTTGCATCGTTTCTTTGTTCATCCAATGAGTTAGAAACAGTGAGAGCAAACCAATTATTCCATTTATCCGCCCTTATTTGACTTTGAGCGACTTTGAGTTTTTCCATTAGCCCAGCTAGTGAACCCTCAATATCATTCATGTCAAAGTTTATGATGAAATAATAGAATGAATCAGGGAATGACCGCAAGATAAGGTCAACTTGGAGATGAAGATGCATGTAGAAATTTAAAGACTCAAGTTTTTCTATCATGGTCATCATTTTGAGAACATGTTCTCCCAAATCCTCTTCTTCAGTCATCTTAGTTCTGAAGAGATCTCTTGATATAAAAAGATCTGGCAGTCCTACCGCGTCCTCTAAACAATTCATCCAAATGCAGGATAATGGTCTCTTGCATTTTCCATTTTATTGTGAGATCTTTGCAGCTCAATGCACATTGAGCTTAAGATATACACTCTTGTTTTATGGTTGTCAAAGCACCAATCTTATTAAGCTAGGAGAACTTCATCGCCCTCATCTCTACCAGAATGGGAGGACAACCAATCTCCGATACATATTCAATGGATTCACTACTAAGGACTTAGGTCCAATAAGAATAGTATTCTCCAGTAAATTCGATAGTGGTTTGGGAGTCATTTTGATCGAGAGAGATAAAACAGTAAATAACTGCAGAAAATAAACCAGACTTGATTAGATGATTGTAATTTAAACTTTAACCAAGTTAAAGCAAGGACTTAAACTTAAACTTGGCTCCCACTACATTTTTTTGAGATCTACACTCCCACTGTAGAAATCGAAAGTGATCGTTGTTCATTACTTTGTAGTGGAGATTGATTTCTTTAATCAATTCAGTGGATGGCAACCCTTGAACAATATATAGTCCACTAATCAATTAAAGTGATGTCTAACATCAATCTATCCAATAGATGATTCAATCTTGTTTTCCCGTAATTCACCAAAATCGCAACCCTTTAACGATATATGAATTATCTAAGTTTATTCCCACTCTAACACCTTTTAATCTAACATTTGAATTTCACCTTGCAACCCTTTAATGATATATGGGGTGAAATATGTTTCGATTAAGGCATCCAATCCACTTTATGAAATTTTAAAATTAGGTCCATATACATGACCCCCTCTTACTGGGACAAATCCATTTATCAAACATAATTGTAAACTTTATTAAGTTTAGTGGAGGGAAAGGACGCCCAATGCCCTTTACTAACTTAGTATTATTTTGATTGGAAGAATTGAGTTCTCAACGTTGATTTAGGTCTCACTTTGCATATTAATAATTTATAAAGCGCAGGATTGGATCATACATGAAACATACTATAAATGAAACAAGCATCGTAAAGATAATAAAAGCATCACACTTATTCATGGACTTTTCTAAAGGGACCAAGCTAATGGGCCCTCAGAAGGAAAAAAGAAAAAAAACAAACTAAAGGAAAAAGGAAAAACCTAAACTCGTCTTCTAGGGCTCCAAGCACCTTTCCCTTTTGGATTGTCTTCTTCTTCAAGGCCTATTCTAATTCTAGCTATTACATAATATAAGTAACAACCTATACATAATATCTAAGAAAAGGAAATACAATGGGCTCAAATCCGGCCCTTACAACCCATCAAAAGAAAATACATCCAAAAAGAAACGTAAACCCATGAACAGTGTCACCATCACATAATACACGATCGCATAAATTTATAGCAAATATGTTGGTGATTAATTTACAATTAATTACTCCAACTAATTAATTCCAAATAAAATTCCAAACTTTATATATTTAATATTTTTAATCAAAATCAATTTGTCCAATTAATTGACTTAAACATATAAAATTCTAAATTTTATATGTCTACCTTTAATTAAAAATAGTTAGTCCAACTAAAACATTAAATGCATAAAATACTAAATTTTATTCTTTATAATGATATAAAGCCATCTAGTGAGAAAAATAATATTTCAATAAAAAATTAATTAAAATTCTCCAAGAGTAATAACTGTCTAATTTAAATACTTTAATATGTCAATATACACTATTTGGGCTCGATTTTATCAAACTAAAATCACCATCCTTTTGGCCCACTCATATTTAATGATTTTGGCCCAAAACAAATTCATTGATAATCTAATTTTTAATAAAAATCAATTTGGGCTTAATTTAATTAAAACTGAGTCATCATCCTTTTGACCCACCCAATAATTAAAATATCTCAAAGCCCAATTATCAAAAATTAGACCCACGTCATAACAGCCTAACCTATTTTTTGCCTAGCCTTGTGCCCAGCACACGGCCCCAAGAAGTTGCTGGGCTCACGGCTATGCGCCTGGCATCGGGTGACCAGGTGGTCACCCGATAGTGCACAGGCAGTCGGCCGCGCTGTTGCATGGGCAGCGGCCACACAAAAGGGGGCCTTCGTGCCCCCATTTTTCTCACCCTTTTCGTTTTTCTCATTTCACCATATTATCATGCAATAACATCCGAAAAACGCAAAAAAATAAAAGCTTTAAATCACAATATAAACTTCATATTTGATATCCTTCAAAAACATGAAAAATAACATGTAATTCACATTAATAGTTAAATATGAAATTCAGAGATTGGCTTTGATACCACTGTTGGATAAAAATGATTAAAACACAGAAGAAAATAAAACCCATGGTGGTTCATCTCTGGTTTTTGTATATTCAAACCATGATTAGAAAAGCATACCTTTTTCGCGAATTACTTTAATTTTTGAACCAGCTTTTGATTTTCAATCCAATCAGCAAAACAGCCACTGCCTCTAAATCACCACGCCGAAATCCAAAGCAAAAAATCTCTTTCTTCTTCACCTAGGTGGACGGCTAGAGAGAGAGAGAGATAGAGAGAGAGGTGGGAGTTTTTTACTTGGAGATAATGATATGTTATGAGGCTAGGGTTTACTTATTCCACTAGTAGTATTTGTACTACACAAGAAAATAATTAAGCCCATATTATCAAGGCCCTAGGCATCCATAATGGACGCCTACTTAGGCGTGTTCTAGCCCTTCGGGGCTGGTCCAAGTGCTTGATTTTTATTTTGATTAATTATTTAATATTATTGTTTATCCAATAAATAAATAATTACATAACTAATAAAATATATATTAATTCCGTAATTAATTTCTCAAAGAAATTAATTAACATATTAATATATTTAATTAATTAATTAATAAGATCATCCAATGACCAGTTAATTAATCACCATATCAAATACCAAAAAACCTCTCAAGTCTAAAACCATTATGTTTCCTTTGCGATTCTTTTATGCGCGACTCTTTAGGTTGGTTTCAAAAGGCAATTGGGAGGAAACCAAAGGATGTGGGTAACACCTAGCTAGGGGTGTAAACGACCGAGTCGAACCGAACGAGATGTTGTTCAAACTTGTTTGAAATACTATCGAGCTTCAAAGTTTGTGTTTGAGCTTGTTTCATTATTAATCAAGCCGAGCTCAAACGAGCTTTAATCGTACTTAACACGAGTCAAGTTTGAGTAGTTTGATTATTTTGTACATATTATTAATTTTTACTAATCGAGCCGAGTTCAAGCCGAATCTCAAAATTTGTCAAACACAAAAAATTGTTCACGATTGGTTTGATTAGTTAACGAACTGAGCTCAAACTAGCTTTTAGCGATCGAGCTCGAGTCGAGTATCAAGTAGTTTGGTTCGTTTTTCAACCCTACACCTAGCCAGTCACGTGGTCCACATCGTAACCCAATTGAAAACGAATGAATAGGATCATTCCAAACCTTTCACTCTGTGAATATCGTACGAGTATAAACCTTTTATTCTAATATCTCAGTCAAGTGAGAGTCATGGTTTAGTCAAACTCACAGTACTTGACAATACGCATAAATCATAATGAGTTGAGGTCATTGAGTATACTCTTGTCCAATGCTTTGGCCAAAGACTTTTGACCTCACTCATTCACGACGACATAGGATATATACTCATTCACTTATGATAGAATAAATTTTATTTTGTAAATCAGTTAAGACTGTTGTTTGCCCATCAAGCCGCACATCGAGGTTAATGCAACATTGAGGTCGGCTGGAAGAATTTTGGCAAGTTTTGATACCTAATCCAAGTAGAAGACTTGGGGATCCTCTTCTATAAATACCTCCTCTTATAACAGCAATGAGGTTCGAAAATTTGAGCATTGGAAGAGATTTTTATGCAAGGAGACAAGGAATACGAAGAGAACGACCATTCTGCATCAATTGATCAATTCGTAATGGGGAGAAATTTAGTTCTAGATTATTTGTCTATGAATAATTCTATGTTTTTGATTGTTTTCCATTATGAACTAATTTTCCTTTAATTAGGGCCACGTAAAGGCCGAATTTATGAGTTTATATATATGAAGTAATTGTTCATATTAATTCTATTATTGCTTTGTGTGTTAATTTTGTGATGTTATTCCAATCATATGCTTGATCATCATATGCTTGCTAATTTGCCTAGTCTATTCATTCAAGATAGTATAGGTTAGGGTCAAAGGAATTAACACATCATCCGGAAAAAATAGTGGAATTGCCCCTAGAGATAGGTAGAGATTCCAGGGTGCTGTTAGCCGAATTTATCCCAGGAAATTCTAAAACTTGAATGCATGATTGTTGGTTAGATTCCCAGATTTGGGGACCGTCAATTAGTCATAGGATTAAGCAATATTAGTCTAATAATTCGAATAATCATTTATATATATATATATATATTAACGAGTAAATACGGTTGAAGCATGTGCCTTAGTTACTTTATCTCATAAGAATCTCAATCTCATTGTCAAGTCTTGTTTTCAATTTTTCTTTATTTTGTGATACAATCGTGACAAGTTAATTTAATTTCAATTGCTTTAAACTTTGTCAATCTAAAATACGAAGCTCTGTGGGTTCGACATCCTGGGATTAAAAATCCATTTTATTACTGCACACGACCAGTTCACTTGCTGTTAAGTACACGTAAGGATTTCTCATATCAAGTTTTTGGCGCCGTTGCCTGGGATTTGATTTATTTTAGTTTGGGATTTTATTGCAATTTTTAGCTTTAATTTCATTAATCGTTTTTATTTTTATTCTTTATTTTTTTCTATTGTTTTTGTTATTTTCTAGCTTTAAATTTTTATTGGTTTGTTTCTTTGCTTCGAGCAGGTTGATCTTTCGGTGAATGACCCAAGCCTCAGGCGAGGTTTTAGAGAAATTTGATCCCGAGATCAAGCGTACGTTTCGTGCAAACCAGAGAAATCGAGCTATGGCTGGTAACTTCCCTGATATGAATCTCCCAGAGAACAGAGAATGGTTGCAAAATCTGTTTCAAGCTATACAAGCAGGACCTCCAGCACCACTTTCATCGGTTCATGGTAATTAGCCCCCTGTGTGCATACTACACTAGGACCAGTGATTCTCCCAAATTTTCCTACGCCAAACGTTCACATTCCTTCTCACATGTTCACCATGGTTCAAACTGAACCGTTTTATGGTGACCCGAGTGACTCACCTCATGACCATCTGGAGCACTTCAAGAATGTGCTACTTACCATGCAATTCCACCCATGAGATTTGGCAGTCCGCCTCAGACTATTCCAATTCTCTTTGAAGGATAAGGAGACACTATGGTACAAATCGTTACCCCTACAATCAATTGAAATGTGGGGCGATCTAGTGGAGGAGTTTCTCATCAAGTTTTTTCCTCCATTAAGGATTAATGAGCTAAGAAGTGAGATTAAAGGGTTTAAGGAAAAGCAGGATGAGTCGTTAGCTTCAGCTTGGGCAAGATAGAAAGGTCTACTTTGGAAGTGCCCCAATTACAACTACACACGGGATGAGAGAGTGCAACGCTTCTACAATGGATTTCGATCTTGAATTTGACACCGACTCAATGCAGGAGCCGGTGGTGATCTTTTGGGTCTTGATAGCAGAACAGTGTGGGCAAAGCTCGAGCAGATGGCATGGGAGGATGAACTATACCCTAAAGATGATGATGAGATCCCTCCCCAAACCCGACGGGTTGCCAATGTTTAAGAGGTAGAAGAAGAGGTCGAGGAAGAGACCATGATTGGCGATGTGAATTATGTCGGAAATTCAAATAGACCATGTTGGTCCCAAGTGGTATACGAAAGGGTCTAGAAGGGGGGGGGGGGTTTGAATAGACCCTGAAATCTTTTTCGACTTCTATAAATTCGTATCACTTTGAAGTATTTGAACGCTCGGAAAGCTTTAAGCGCTGGGTGCGGCTTGAGAGATGATGACTTAAGCGCTAGTTTTGGGCGCTTGAGAAACGTTAACTTAGACTCGATGATTTCAACGCTTACCAAAGTAGGGTAGGTTTAGTCACTAAATCAGAGTTAGCACAGCGGAGATTATTTTAGCTTAGCGTTCGTTTTAACCAATTAGTCGCTTGGTCGTTTTTAAAAGCTTTTATCAAAATATATGCAATATAAATAGTAAAGCAATAAAACATTAAATGACACAGGATATTTGTAACGTTCACTGGGTGATGTAATCCCAGCTACGTCCTTCTTCTCTTTTTATCAGGGAGGATTTCCACTATGATGATTATCGAAGAGTCACACTGAGACTTCTACAAAATAGAGAGAGATTGGATATAGATCTCGGAACTCCTTGGTCACACAGATTTCAGCTCCAATAAAGATCCTCTATCCCCTTGCTTCTTTCACCCAGAAATAATGCAAGTTACAACCTATCTCGGAACTCCTTGGTCACACAGATTTCAGCTCCAATAGAGATCAACTTCAACAAGTTTCTCTTACACAAAAATACTGCTTGTGAATCAACAAACTTTCTCACTCAGATGAAAGATGTTGAGGATTTTTGTAACGGTTTTGTTTGGTTTTGGGAAGTTCAAACAACTTGGAATATCTCAGTAATAGTGTAGGGTTCTTCTAAAAAGATGTTTGAGATATTGGTGACTGTTTTTGGAATGTATTTGAGAGGCTTGAAGGATTTCGGCTATGAAGTTTCTAAGCTTTTTCTCTCAAATAATATCAGCAAAGTTTGGACCTTTTTCAGTGTATATGAGCGTGTGATCTCGGTCTCTTTTCACTATCGTCACGCTTGTCACCACATTTGTTTTTGCTGAAAGGGTACTATTTAAGTGTTTCTTGGAATTTTGTCCGTTGGTCACAATTAGGAGCACGGTTCCCTAAACATTCCTTGTCTCTAACATTCCAAACATTTGGCAATATCAAATACCCAGACTTGTTCTTGGTTTTTGGAATCTAATAGTCTTGGTCAAAAAGGTAGCTTGCCCATATTGTAGTGTTCATACTTTAATGCACTTTATCCAACGTTTAATGCATCTTGTCTTTATTTCCGTTGGAAATAATTGCTTGAATAGTATCACTATTCACAAGACGCGAACTGTTCGCATGAATAGTAGAACTGTTCAGCTGGGCTTGAATAGTGATGCTGGGCTTGAATAGTGATGCTTGAATAGTAACTCCTAAATAGTAAAGTATTCAATTGGCACTTGAAAATACTGTTCATCCGAATAGTACGCTTGAAGTTTTGAGCGCTTGAACACTGTTCATCTGAATAGTAATGCTTGGAACTTTGAGCGCTTGAACACTGTTCACTTGAAATAGTGGCGCTTGAAAAGTGAGCGTTTCACACTTGAGCGCTGGACGCTTGAGCGCTTGAATAGTGAGCGCTTGACGCTTGAGCGCTTGAATAGTTACGCGTGAATAGTACGCTTGAATAGTATGCGTGAATAGTGGGCGCTTGAACAGTACGCGTGAATAGTAGCGCTTGACGGACGCTTGGAATAAATCTTCATCTTCTTTTGATTTCAGATGCTGATCTTCAACTTCATCACTTAATAGACTCACACAGAACTCTATTAGTGATTTGGTATCACATAGTCTAAAATCTATAAAGACAAAAATTACAAGCCTAACCAAATAAGTAAACTTTCAAACGCTTATACAATATTTCTATGAAAACATGAACTTACATTTTTGGGGTCTAACATAAAATCCTATCTTATCATCATCAAAACACCTAACATGAAATTCCTAACAATTTCCCCCTTTTTGATGATGTCAAGACCTTAACTCTTATAACTCTTTTATAGTTTAAGAGTTCAAAGAAAAGCCCAAAATAATATAAGTTAGCGTTAGAAAGCTAGATAAGTTAGCTAATGTTAGATTAGCTTCAACAAGATGTTTCAGCAATAAATCTTTCATTCATATATATAGAATTGAAAGCGTATATGATTTATACTGAAACAATGAATACATGTCTTTTCTTTCTCTTCTTTTTAAAAAGGTTTTTCTTTCTCTTTCTTTTTAAAAGTTTTTCTTTCTCTTTCTTCCTTTTCAAAAAGCTTTTCTTTCTCTTCTTTTTAAAAGCTTTTCTTTCTCGTCTCCTAAACTGCTTTTCTTTCTCTTCTTCCCCCTTCTTGGCATCATCAAGGGAAGGTTGCAGTTCAAGCGATACATACTAGAGGAGGAGGAGCATGTGATGTGGGGAAAAACTCGGCCACTTCTATCGACCGTTCAGCGTCCACAGTCACATCCACGTCTGGACGGACAGTGAAAGAAAAATAATATCTTCTAGTGAATTCCATAGTCGCATCCACGTCTGGACGGACAGTGAAAAAATTCTCTAGAGATTTTCACCACCATTGATACCACTTGTTGGTAAATCAACAACCAACTATGTCTGGCCTCTAGTTCTCTCGTAGTTATTAATTTTTATATATATATATATATATATTTTATTTTATTTTATTTTTATTTTTAAATATGCATGATTTTTATAAAAGTTTATATTAAGTGTTGAAGGGAATATGTTCAACGCTTAACATATACTACTTGTTAAAATGATATCACTTGTTGTAAGATTTATGTTGACGCTTGAAATTAAATCTTTTTATGTTTGAGCGTCCAACATATCATGCACAAATAACGATAAGCGTTGATGATCGATGCATATGAAAACAGTTTTTGATCGTTGACGCTTATACATATGTACAAGTACAATTTTAAGGTTCCCCCTAAATTTGATAACTTGTAACAATTTTGAAAACGCTTTTAGACAAAATAATAAAGTGAATTCCCCCTGCATTATATGTCTAATGAAAATATGATGCATAATGATTAAGCGTTTAAATCATTCATACCACGTTCTCGAATGAAGAACAGGATTTTTCATATCTTAGAAATTTCTTGAATTTCTTGACCAATAAATCCATTTCCTTTTCCTCACTCGATCCTACTGCTTCCGCCTCACTGACTGATTTTCCCTTGCTCTTGATAGTAGCGATTAATGCTTCGGAATCAGTCGAGGTGTCGCTGAGTGCATCCAATTCGAATTCAAAAGTCCTTAGCTCCGAAAACACATGCTCTGGAGTTAGAATCTCCAACATCTGTGATTCTCTCATAGTAGTTGTCTTCATCAAAAATCTACTGGGAAGACTTCTGAAAATTTTGTTGACCATTTCCTTGTTGGTCAACTCCATACCTAGTGACGCTAACTCTGTTATAAGAGATGTGAATCTCGCATCTAATTGATCTAGCGTCTCATTGGATTGCATCTTAAGACTATTAAATTTTTCCTTGGCAATCGAAAGCTTGTTTTCCTTAATTTGTGCTGAGCCACCACATATTATAGTCAACTTATCCCATATTTCCTTAGTCGTTTTACATGACTTGATCTTGTTGAATAAGTTGTCATTGTCACCTATGGCTGTATATAGAGCGTTCCTCCCAACATTGTCCAAATTAGCTCTTCGACGCTCATCTGGGGACCATTCATGTTTAGGTTTCTCTACATAATCGCCAGGTGTTGCTTCTGTAGCTCCAGGCGCTCTAGTGATGACTTTGAGAATTTGAATCGGACCATCTGAAATAATATCACATTTCATCATCACACGAACACAAATAAGTCAACGCTTTGACCTTCCATGAGTCATAATTTGACTCGGTCAACTTAGGAACTCTAGAAAATGCCATGGAAAAAAAACTTTAAAGCAACTAAATTTTAAAGGGATCTGAACAAGCAGTTATGCTTGGAAATTTTTTTTTAAAAAAAATTCAACTTCAACCGCTCTGATACCACTTGTTGGTCCCAAGTGGTATACGAAAGGGTCTAGAAGTGGGGGGGGGGTTGAATAGACCCTAAAGTCTTTTTCGACTTCTATAAATTCGTATCACTTTGAAGTATTTGAACGCTCGGAAAGCTTTAAGCGCTGGGTGCGGCGCTTGAGAGATGATGACTTAAGCGCTAGTTTTGGGCGCTTGAGAAACGTTAACTTAGACTCGATGATTTCGACGCTTACCAAAGTAGGGTAGGTTTAGTCACTAAATCAGAGTTAGCACAGCGGAGATTATTTTAGCTTAGCGTTCGTTTTAACCAATTAGTCGCTTGGTCGTTTTTAAAAGCTTTTATCAAAATATATGCAATATGAATAGTAAAGCAATAAAACATTAAATGACACAGGATATTTGTAAGGTTCACTGGGTGATGTAATCCCAGCTACGTCCTTCTTCTCTTTTTATCAGGGAGGATTTCCACTATGATGATTATCGAAGAGTCACACTGAGACTTCTACAAAATAGAGAGAGATTGGATATAGATCTCGGAACTCCTTGGTCACACAGATTTCAGCTCCAATAAAGATCCTCTATCCCCTTGCTTCTTTCACCCAGAAATAATGCAAGTTACAACCGATCTCGGAACTCCTTGGTCACACAGATTTCAGCTCCAATAGAGATCAACTTCAACAAGTTTCTCTTACACAAAAATACTGCTTGTGAATCAACAAACTTTCTCACTCAGATGAAAGATGTTGAGGATTTTTGTAATGGTTTTGTTTGGTTTTGGGAAGTTCAAACAACTTGGAATATCTCAATAATAGTGTAGGGTTCTTCTAAAAAGATGTTTGAGATATTGGTGACTGTTTTTGGAATGTATTTGAGAGGCTTGAAGGATTTCGGCTATGAAGTTTCTAAGCTTTTTCTCTCAAATAATATCAGCAAAGTTTGGACCTTTTTCAGTGTATATGAGCGTGTGATCTCGGTCTCTTTTCACTATCGTCACGCTTGTCACCACATTTGTTTTTGCTGAAAGGGTACTATTTAAGTGTTTCTTGAAATTTTGTCCGTTGGTCACAATTAGGAGCACGGTTCCCTAAACATTCCTTGTCTCTAACATTCCAAACATTTGGCAATATCAAATAGCCAGACTTGTTCTTGGTTTTTGGAATCTAATAGTCTTGGTCAAAAAGGTAACTTGCCCATATTGTAGTGCTCATACTTTAATGCACTTTATCCAACTTTTAATGCATCTTGTCTTTATTTCCGTTGGAAATAATTGCTTGAATAGTAGCACTATTCACAAGACGCCGAAACTATTCGCATGAATAGTAGAACTGTTCAGCTGGGCTTGAATAGTGATGCTTGAATAGTAACTCCTAAATAGTAAACTATTCAATTGGCACTTGAAAATACTGTTCATCCGAATAGTACGCTTGAAGTTTTGAGCGCTTGAACACTGTTCATCTGAATAGTAATGCTTGGAACTTTGAGCGCTTGAACACTGTTCACTTGAAATAGTGGCGCTTGAAAAGTGAGCGTTTCACACTTGAGTCGCTGGACGCTTGAGCGCTTGAATAGTGAGCGCTTGACGCTTGAGCGCTTGAATAGTTACGCGTGAATAGTACGCTTGAATAGTATGCGTGAATAGTGGGCGCTTGAACAGTACGCGTGAATAGTAGCGCTTGACGGACGCTTGGAATAAATCTTCATCTTCTTTTGATTTCAAATGCTGATCTTCAACTTCATCACTTAATAGACTCACACAGAACTCTATTAGTGATTTGGTATCACATAGTCTAAAATCTATAAAGACAAAAATTACAAGCCTAACCAAATAAGTAAACTTTCAAACGCTTATACAATATTTCTATGAAAACATGAACTTACATTTTTGGGGTCTAACATAAAATCCTATCTTGTCATCATCAAAACATCTAACATGAAATTCCTAACAATTTTCCCCTTTTTGATGATGTCAAGACCTTAACTCTTATAACTCTTTTATAGTTTAAGAGTTCAAAGAAAAGCCCAAAATAATATAAGTTAGCGTTAGAAAGCTAGATAAGTTAGCTAATGTTAGATTAGTTTCAACAAGATGTTTCAGCAATAAATCTTTCATTCATATATATAGAATTGAAAGCGTATATGATTTATACTGAAACAATGAATACATGTCTTTTCTTTCTCTTCTTTTTAAAAAGGTTTTTCTTTCTCTTTCTTTTTAAAAGTTTTTCTTTCTCTTTCTTCCTTTTCAAAAAGCTTTTCTTTCTCTTCTTTTTAAAAGCTTTTCTTTCTCGTCTCCTAAACTGCTTTTCTTTCTCTTCTTCCCCCGTCTTGGCATCATCAAGGGAAGGTTGCAGTTCAAGCGATACATACTAGAGGAGGAGGAGCATGTGATGTGGGGAAAAACTCGGCCACTTCTATCGACCGTTCAGCGTCCACAGTCACATCCACGTCTGGACGGACAGTGAAAGAAAAATAATATCTTCTAGTGAATTCCACAGTCGCATCCACGTCTGGACGGACAGTGAAAAAATTCTCTAGAGATTTTCACCACCATTGATACCACTTGTTGGTAAATCAACAACCAACTATGTCTGGCCTCTAGTTCTCTCGTAGTTATTAATTTATATATATATATATATTTTATTTTATTTTATTTTTATTTTTAAATATGCATGATTTTTATAAAAGTTTATATTAAGTGTTGAAGGGAATATGTTCAACGCTTAACATATACTACTTGTTAAAATGATATCACTTGTTGTAAGATTTATGTTGACGCTTGAAATTAAATCTTTTTATGTTTGAGCGTCCAACATATCATGCACAAATAACGATAAGCGTTGATGATCGATGCATATGAAAACAGTTTTTGATCATTGACGCTTATACATATGTACAAGTACAATTTTATGGTTCCCCCTAAATTTGATAACTTGTAACAATTTTGAAAACGCTTTTAGACAAAATAATAAAGTGAATTCCCCCTGCATTATATGTCTAATGAAAATATGATGCATAATGATTAAGCGTTTAAATCATTCATACCTCGTTCTGGAATGAAGAACAAGATTTTTCATATCTTAGAAATTTCTTGAATTTCTTGACCAATAAATCCATTTCCTTTTCCTCACTCGATCCTATTGCTTCCGCCTCGCTCACTGATTTTTCCTTGCTCTTGATAGTAGCGATTAATGCTTCGGAATCAGTCGAGGTGTCGCTGAGTGCATCCAATTCGAATTCAAAAGTCCTTAGCTCCGAAAACACATGCTCTGGAGTTAGAATCTCCAACATCTGTGATTCTCTCATAGTAGTTGTCTTCATCAAAAATCTACTGGGAAGACTTCTGAAAATTTTGTTGACCATTTCCTTGTTGGTCAACTCCATACCTAGTGACGCTAACTCTGTTATAAGAGATGTGAATCTCGCATCTAATTGATCTAGCGTCTCATTGGATTGCATCTTAAGACAATTAAATTTTTCCTTGGCAATCGAAAGCTTGTTTTCCTTAATTTGTGCTGAGCCACCACATATTATAGTCAACTTATCCCATATTTCCTTAGTCGTTTTACATGACTTGACCTTGTTGAATAAGTTGTCATTGTCACCTATGGCTGTATATAGAGCGTTCCTCCCAACATTGTCCAAATTAGCTCTTCGACGCTCATCTGGGGACCATTCATGTTTAGGTTTCTCTACATAATCGCCAGGTGTTGCTTCTGTAGCTCCAGGCGCTCTAGTGATGACTTTGAGAATTTGAATCGGACCATCTGAAATAATATCACATTTCATCATCACACGAACACAAATAATCATCACATTTCAGCTCCAATAGAGATCAACTTCAACAAGTTTCTCTTACACAAAAATACTGCTTGTGAATCAACAAACTTTCCCACTCAGATGAAAGATGTTGAGGATTTTTGTGACGGTTTTGTTTGGTTTTGGGAAGTTCAAACAACTTGGAATATCTCAGTAATAGTGTTAGGTTCTTCTAAAAAGATGTTTGAGATATTGGTGACTGTTTTTGGAATGTATTTGAGAGGCTTGAAGGATTTCGGCTATGAAGTTTCTAAGCTTTTTCTCTCAAATAATATCAGCAAAGTTTGGACCTTTTTCAGTGTATATGAGCGTGTGATCTCGGTCTCTTTTCACTATCGTCACGCTTGTCACCACATTTGTTTTTGCTGAAAGGGTACTATTTAAGTGTTTCTTGGAATTTTGTCCGTTGGTCACAATTAGGAGCACGGTTCCCTAAACATTCCTTGTCTCTAACATTCCAAACATTTGGCAATATTAAATAGCCAGACTTGTTCTTGGTTTTTGGAATCTAATAGTCTTGGTCAAAAAGGTAGCTTGCCCATATTGTAGTGCTCATACTTTAATGCACTTTATCCAACTTTTAATGCATCTTGTCTTTATTTCAGTTGGAAATAATTGCTTGAATAGTAGCACTATTCACAAGACGCCGAAACTGTTCGCATGAATAGTAGAACTGTTCAGCTGGACTTGAATAGTGATGCTTGAATAGTAACTCCTAAATAGTAAACTATTCAATTGGCACTTGAAAATACTGTTCATCCGAATAGTACGCTTGAAGTTTTGTACGCTTGAACACTGTTCATCTGAATAGTAATGCTTGGAACTTTGAGCGCTTGAACACTGTTCACTTGAAATAGTGACGCTTGAAAAGTGAGCGTTTCACACTTGAGTCGCTGGACGCTTGAGCGCTTGAATTGTTACGCGTGAATAGTACGCTTGAATAGTGAGCGCTTGAATAGTACGCGTGAATAGTAGCGCTTGACGGACGCTTGGAATAAATCTTCATCTTCTTTTGATTTCAGATGCTGATCTTCAACTTCATCTCTTAATAGACTCACACAGAACTCTATTAGTGATTTGGTATCACATAGTCTAAAATCTATAAAGACAAAAATTACAAGCCTAACCAAATAAGTAAACTTTCAAACGCTTATACAATATTTCTATGAAAACATGAACTTACATTTTTGGGGTCTAACATAAAATCCTATCTTGGCATCATCAAAACATCTAACATGAAATTCCTAACAGACCTCAAGAAAACTTCCACATACCTGAGAACTTTTCGAAAAGGTTAAATCCGGCATAGAATGCACAACCGGACATCTACCAAGCACCAAGGCCTCCGTTTAACAATGCTCAACCTCAAAGGCCTTGAAATTTTAGACCACAAGGTCACGCTCGGAGACCTCCTACTGTCAAAGAAAGATTGAATGCTCATTTGCAAAAATCGGACGAATCATTCGCCCAGATTCGATTGATGCTGAAGGATGTTTCCATGGGTATGAAAGAGATGCAGCGTCAACTTGGAATGAATGCAGGTGGAAGAGCACCCGGTAAACTACCAAGCAATACAGAGAAAAACCCGAAGGAGCAGTGCCAAGCTATTACTCTCAGGAGTGGCAAAGAAGTGAAGAATGCACCCTCTCAGCACCCAACGTCCGAACGTGAAGAGGACAACGTTTGAACGTTAAAATTTTTTGAGAAATCGCGCAGACTGCATCCAACGTTCGAACGTGACCAGCTTGACGTTTGAACGTTGACTCGTCAAAGTTTGAAGGAAAGACAATGTTCGAACATCAAAGGCAGACAGGACCCCTTCTAAAACTTTGACTACTCCTTCGTCTAATCCTGTTGCAATACGTCTCCCCTTCCCCCTAGCACATAAAAAGAATAAAAAAGACATGGATAAAAGTTTTCTTAGGATTTTAGAAATTCTTTGAGAAGTTCGAATTAATATTCCTTTTATTGATGTGATTTTGCAGATGCCAAATGACATCAAGTTCTTCAATGATATTCTCTCCTATAAGCAGAAATGGGAAGACAATGGAACAGTGTGCTTAACTGAAACATGCTTAGTAGTAGTGCTGAACAAGTTTCCACAGAAACTTATGGATTCGGGGAGCCTCACAATTCCCTGCACAATTGGGCAACTCAAATTCGACCGAGTGCTATGTGACTCGGGCGCCAGCATAAATCTTCTTCCCTACTCGTTCTAGAAATTGGGTTTGGGAAATCCAAAGCCAACCTCGATGAGCCTCCAACTTACAGATCGATCAATCAAACACCCGAAGGGAATCATAGAGGATGCAATCGTGCATGTTGACAAGTTTTACTTCCCGATGGACTTTGTGGTTCTAGAGATGGAAGAATATGTTGAAGTTCCTCTTATCTAGGAAGACCTTTCCTAGCCACAGGTAAATCTATGATCGACATAGCAAATGGTAAGCTAACTTTAAATGTGGGTGAGGAGAGAGTTACTTTTGACGTATACAAGGTTATGAAGCATGTTGGTGATGATGCGTCATGTTTAAGAATGGATCCTTTTGATCCTTTGATTATTGAGCACTTGCAGGAAAACATCTCTGATGATCCACTTGAGGTATGCATAATGAACTCCACGGATGTTAAGTCAGCCAGTGATAGACAACTAGCAGCTATTCATATCTTAGAGAGGCATGCACAATACCCCACAAAGAAATTTGAGAAGTTGGATAAGCCACTGTCTAGCCACTTGAACCCATCCATCAAAGAGCCACCAACTCTTAACCTAAAACCTTTACCTTCTCATCTTAAATATATTTAGTTAAATGATAATGAAACTTTGCCACTCATCATTTCTTCTTCTCTTATTGAGCAACAAGAAGCAAGGTTACTGGAGGTATTGAGAGATCACAAAAAGGCCTTTGGATGGAACATTGCTGACATCAAGGGAATCTGCCCAGCCATCTGCATGCACAAGATTTTAATGGAAGAAAGCTCAAAGCCCACTATACAACCACAAAGGAGGTCTCATCCTCAAATTCAAGAAGTTGTGAAGAAAAAGGTAATCAACCTACTCGATGCCGGCATTATCTTCCCTATCTCTGATAGTTCATGGGTAAGTCCAACTCAGGTAGTGCCCAGGAAAGGAGGTATGACAGTAATTCGTAATAACAATAATGAGTTAATTCAATCTTGAATTGTCATTGGTTTTAAGGTTTGCATAGACTACCGAAAATTGAATGAATATAACCGAAAAGACTACTTCCCCTTCCCTTTTTCAATCGAATGTTAGAAAGATTAGCCGAGCATGAATACTACTATTTTTTGGATGGGTACTTCGGCTATAATCAAATTGCCAATGCACCCGAGGATCAAGAGAAAACTACTTTCACTTGTCCTTATGACACTTTTGCTTATAGGCGGATGCCCTTTGGCTTATGTAATGATCCTGCTACTTTTCAAAGATGCATGATGGGTATATTTCATGACATGGTCGAGCAATTTCTTGAAATCTTCATGGATGATTTTTCCGTGTTTGGCTCTTCTTATGATAGATGTTTGCACAATCTAACCCTGGTTTTGCAGAGGTGTGAGGAGACTGATCTAGTCTTAAAGTGGGAAAGCGCCACTTCATGGTACAAGAGGGAATCGTTCTGGGTCATAAGATCTCCCAAAAGGGGATTGAAGTGGATAGAGCGAAAATCAAAGTGATAGCCAATCTTCCGCCACCCACCACGGTCAAAGCCGTGAGAAGCTTTTTGGGACATGCCGGGTTTTACAGGCATTTTATTTCTAATTTTTCTAAATTTTCTAAACCCTTGTCTAACTTGACCACAAAAGATGCAGTGTTTAACTTTAATGATGCATGCATGCAAGCCTTCCTCACCATGAAGGAGAAATTGATATCAGCACCTGTGATGTCCGCCTCGGATTGGAGTATGCCATTTGAATTGATGTGCGATGCGAGTGACACTGCTGTAGGTGCCATACTAGGTCAAAGGAAAGGTAAAATCTTTCATACTATTTACTATGCTAGTTGTACCTTAAATGAAGCACAACTCAATTATGTTATGACTGAAAAAGAGTTATTAGATGTGATTTTTGCTTTTAACAAATTTTACTCCTATCTTGTGCTTAACAAAGTAATAGTATACACTAATCACTCGGCCTTGAAATACTTGCTTGCTAAAAAATGTTAGGAATTTCATGTTAGATGTTTTGATGATGACAAGATAGGATTTTATGTCAGACCCCAAAAGAATGTAAGTTTGTACTTTCATAGAATATATGTATAAGCGTTTGAAAGTTTATTAGTTTGTTAGGCTTGTAATTTTAATCTTTATAGATTTTAGACTTAGTATTAGATACCGAGTCGCTGATAGAATTTTGGGTGAGTCTATCAAAGATGTAGTTGAAGATTCAAGCGTCTAAAGTCAAGTGAAGATGAAGATTTGTTCTTATCGTCTGTCAAACGCTAAAGGACTATTTCAGGACTTATGAATCAAGCAATCATGTTACTCAAGCATTCAACGAAGGGATTCACCTGAAATACATCCTCAAATCATCCAATCATCAACGGTCATTTATTTTCAACGCGAAATAAATTCAAAGTGCATTAAATATGACAAGACATTATGACTTGTGGACATGGCACCTTTCGACTAGACTGTTAGTTTCTTAAAGTTCAAGTCTGCTCCAGTCCAATCGGAACCAGCATAAATTGAGGAATGTCCAAAAGGGACTATCTCACTCGCTCGTGAGAGGCACGCACCTGCTTGTGTCCAACGGACAAATCCCAAACATGCCTATAAATAGTACCCTCAGCAAAACCCTTAAAAAGGGGAATGAGAGCAAATAAAATAAAAAAAAAACTTCGCTGAAATTATTTGAGAGAAAAGCTTATAAACTCCACAGCCATATTGGAACCTCAAGAAAAATCACTGATTCAAAAGCAGTATTTTTTGTGTAAAAGAAGCCTGTCGAAGAAGGTCTTTATTGAAGCTCCAAAATCCCTCAAGCCTCTCAAATACATTCCAAAGACAGTCATAGATATCTCAAACATCTTCAAAAAAGAACCATACACTATTATTGAGATATCCTAAGTTGTTTGAACTTCCCAACATCAAATAAACCCGTGACAAAACCCTCAACCTCTTTCATCTGAGTGATAAAGTTGTTGTTTCTACAAGTAGCATTTTTGTGTAAAAGAAGCTTGTTAAAGAAGGTCTTTATTGGAGCTGAAATCTGTGTGATCAAGGAGCTTAAGATCGTCTTCCAAGGGTAGAAGTGTTTTTTAGCAGAAATCTGTTTGACCAAGGAGCTCAAGCCATCGAAATCCTTTGTTCCATATTTTTGTAGAAGTCTCTGGGTGACTCTTCGATAATCAATCTAGTGGATTGCCTCCGAGTGCAAAGGAGAAGAAGGACGTAGCTGGGATTACACCACCCAATGAACCTTACAATATTTTGTGTCACTTACTGCTTTATTGCTTTACTTTATATTTGCATATCATATCTTTAAAAAGGCTTTAAAACAGTTAAGCGATTACATTTGGAAAAAGAGAACGCTAAGCTTTAAAATCAGTCTTAAGCGCTTGACCAAGCGCTAAGCATTCTAAGCGTTCAAAACGTTTTTAAAGATAAGCAACTAAGGAAAACTTTGTGATGCTAAAACCTTTCAATGAGAAGACTTGTAAAATCATACCGTTGTGCTAACCCTGATTAATCGATTGAAACATTACTCTACTTTGGTAGTCGTTGAAATTACTAAGTCTAAATTAACTTTATCAAAACAGTCTTCGAGTAAACTCTCAGCCAAGCATCTACATATTTAAGTAAACGCTCACCCAAGCGTCTACATATTTAAGTAAACGCTCAGCCAAGCGTTTACATTTCAAACATCTAAATGAATCTTAATATGAAATTTTTTGAAGTCGAAACAGACTTAAGGGTCTATTAAACTCCCCCCCCCCTTCTAGACCCTTTTGTATGCCACTTGGGACCACCAATTGGTATTAGAGCGGTTGAAAGTGAAATTTTAAATTTCCAAGCATAACTGCTTGTTTAGATCCCTTTTAAAATTTTAGCTGCTTTAAAAATTTACATGGCATTTTCAAGATTATCTAAGTTAACCGAGTCAAATTATGACTTATGGAAGGTCAAAGCATTTGCTTATCTTTGTGCTTGTGATGATGAAATGTGTGATATCATTTCAGATGGGCCAATCCAAATTCTTAAAGTCATCACTAGAGCGCCTTGAGCGACTGAAGCCACTCCGGATGGTTATGTTGAAAAACCAAAGCATGAGTGGTCAGCTGATGAGCGTCGGAGAGCAAATCTAAATAATGTTGGACAGAACGCTCTATATACTGCCATTGGTGACAATGATAAGTTATTCAACAAGGTCAAGTCGTGCTCTATGACTAAGGAAATTTGAAATAAGTTAGCCACAATATGTGAAGGTTCAGCACAGATGAAGGAGAACAAACTTTCCATAGCCATGCAAAGATTTGAGAATTTTAAGATGATGCCAAGTGAGACGCTAGATCAATTGGATGCGAGATTTACGTCGCTTATTACAGAGTTAGCGTCTTTGGATAAGGAGTTGACCAATAAGGAAATGGTCAAAAATATTTTTAGGAGTCTTCCAAGAAAATATCTAATAAAGACTGTCACAACGAGAGAATCACAAATATTGGACATTATTACGCCAGAACATGTGTTCTCGGAGCTAAAGGCTTTTGAATATGAATTGGGAGAAGTCAGTGACACCTCGTCTTCAGCAACTGATTCCGGAGCATTAATCGCTACAACCAATTTCAAAGGAAAAACTGTCAGTGAGGTGGAAGCGACAGAATCAAATGAGGATAAGGAAATGGATTTATTGGTCAAGAAATTCAAGAAATTTCTTAGATATGAAAATAGAAAATCCTATTCTTCATTCGAAAACGAGGTATGAATGATTTAAACGCTTAATCATTATGCATCATATTTTCATTAGACATATAATTTAGGAGGAATTCACTTTATTATAATGTCTAAAAGCAATTTTCAAAAATGTTACAAGTTATCAAATTTAGGAGAAACCTTAAAATTGTACTTGAACATATCTGTAAGTGTCAATGATCAAAAATTGTTTTCATATGCATCGATCATCAACGCTTATCGTTATTTGTGCATAATGTGTTGAACGCTCAAACATAAAAAAAAATTAATTTCAAGCGTCAGCAAAAATCTTACATCAAGTAATATCATCTCAACAAGTGATATCATTTCAACAAGTGGTATATGTCAAGCGTTGAACACATTCCCGTCAACACTTAATAGAAACTTTTATAAAATTCATGGATAATTTTTTTTGAGAACTAAAGGCAGACATAGTTGGTTGTTGATGTACCAACGAATAGTATCAACAAGTGATATCTACAAGTGGTATCAATGGTGGTGGAAATCGCTAGAGATTTTTACTGTCCGTCCAGACGTGGATACGAATGTGGAAATCGCTAAAAGATTGCTTTACACTGTCCTTCCAGACGTGGAAGCGACTGTGGACGCTGAGCGGTCAATAGAAGTGGCTGAGATTATCCCCACACCAACTGGTTCTCCTTCTCAAGCGACGATCTGTTTGAGACACTTGCCAAAAGCATTTTCTCTATCACCACCTAGCACAGAATGCTTAAGCAGATTCTGCAGTCTTCCTTTGATGATGCTAAGAAGGGGGAAAGGGTAAGAAAACAGTTTAAGGGGGAAGAGAAAGTAAAGGCAAGTATTCATTGTTTCAGTATAAATCATATACGCTTTCAATTCCATATATATGAATGATTGATTTGTCGCTGCAACATCTTAACTTATCTAACTTTCTAAACGCTAACTTATATTATTTTGGGCTTTCTTTGAACTCTTCATTTATAAAAGAGTTATAAGAGTTAAGGTCTTGACATCATCAAAAAGAGGGAAATTGTTAGGAATTTCATGTTAGATGTTTTGATGATGACAAGATAGGATTTTATGTCAGACCCCAAAAGAATGTAAGTTTGTTCTTTCATAGAATATATTTATAAGCGTTTGAAAGTTTATTAGTTTGTTAGGCTTGTAATTTTTATCTTTATAGATTTTAGACTAAGTATTAGATACCGAATCGCTGATAGAATTCTGGGTGAGTCTATCAAAGATGTAGTTGAAGATTCAAGCATCTAAAGTAAAGTGAAGATGAAGATTTGTTCTTAGCGTCTGTCAAACGCTAAAGGATTGTTTCAGGACTTATGAATCAAGCGCTCAAGTTGCTGAAGCGTTCAACGAAGGGATTCACCTGAAATACATCCTCAAGTCATCCAATCATCAACGGTCATTTATTTCCAACGGCAAATAAATTTAAAGTGCATTAAATATGACAAGACATTATGACTTGTGGACAAGCCACCTTTTGACTAGACTGTCAGTTTTTCATAGTTCAAGTCTGCTCTTGTCCAATCGGAACCAGCAGAAATTGAGGAATGTCAGAAAGGGACTATCTCATTCGCTTGTGAGAGGCACGCGCCTTCTTGTGTCCAACGGACAAATCCCAAACATGCCTATAAATAGTACCCTCAGCAAAACCCTTAAAAAGGGGAATGAGAGCAAATAAATAAAAAAGGGAAAAACTTTGCTGAAATTATTTGAGAGAAAAGTTTATAAACTTCATAGCCATATTGGAAGCTTAAGAAAGTTCATTGATTCACAAGAAGTATTTTTGTGTAAAAGAAGCCTGTCGAAGAAGATCTTTATTGAAGCTCCAAAATCCCTCAAGCTTCTCAAATACATTCCAAAAACAGTTACAGATATCTCAAACATCTTCAAAGAAGAACCATACACTATTATTGAGATATCCTAAGTTGTTTGAACTTCCCAACATCAAACAAACCCGTGACAAAACCCTCAACCTCTTTCATCTGAGTGAGAAAGTTGTTGTTTCTACAAGCAGTATTTTTGTGTAAAAGAAGCTTGTTGAAGAAGGTCTTTATTGGAGCTGAAATCTGTGTGATCAAGGAGCTCGAGATCGTCTTCCAAGAATAAAAGTGTCTTGTAGCAGAAATCTGTGTGACGAAGGAGCTCAAGCCATCGACATCCTTTGTTCTATATTTTTGTAGAAGTCTCTGTGTGACTCTTCGATAATCAATCTAGTGGATTGCCTTCAAGTGGAAAGGAGAAGAATGACGTAGCTGGGATTACACCACCCAGTGAACCTTACAATATTTTGTGTCCCTTACTGCTTTATTGCTTTACTTTATATTTGCATATCATATCTTTAAAAAGGCTTTAAAACAGTTAAGCGATTACATTTGGAAAAAGAGAACGCTAAGCTTTAAAATCAGTCTTAAGCGCTTGACCAAGCGCTATGAATTCTAAGCGTTCAAAACGTTTTTAAAGATAAGCAAGTAAGGAAAACTTTGTTACGCTAAAACCTTTCAAAGAGAAAACTTGTAAAATCATTCCGCTGTGCTAACCCTGATTAAGCGATTAAAACATTACTCTACTGTGGTAGTCGTTGAAATCACAAAGTCTAAGTTAACTTTATCAAAACAGTCTTCGAGTAAACGCTCAACCAAGCGTCTACATATTTAAGTAAATGCTCAGCCAAGCGTCTACATATTTAAGTAAACGCTTAGCCAAGCGTTTACATTTCAAGCGTCTAAATCAATCTTAATACGGAATTTTTTGAAGTTGAAAAAGACTTAAGGGTCTATTCACCCCCCCCCCCCTTTCTAGACCCTTTCGTATGCTATTTGGGACCATAAAAAAAGATGCAAAACCTAGACTACTTAGGTGGATCTTATTACTACAAGAGTTTGACTCAGAAATAAAGGATAAAAAAGGATCTGAAAATGTAGAAACTGATCATCTCTCTAGGCTGGAGTTAGTGGATAAGAAACTGGATGAAACCCCAATAAGAGATGAATTCCCTAATGAGCAACTTTTTGGTCTTTCTTCTATTTCAATCCTTTGGTGTGCTGATTATGCTAACTATATAGTTGCTAGAATTTTACCCCCTGATTTAACTTTTCACCAAAGAAAGAAGTTTTTAAAAGATGTTAGGCACTATCTGTGGGAAGAGCCCTACTTGTTTAAAATTGGTGTTGATGAATTATCAGGCGTTGTGTATCGAAGGAGAAAATGGCCTCCGTCCGGGCTCATTGCCATGACATCTTGATCGGTGGCCACTTTGGCCCATCCAAGACTGCTGTCAAGGTTCTGCAAGCAGGTTTTTTCTGGCCTACTTTATTTAAAGATGTACACGCTTATGTTCAATCATGTGATAGATGTCAAAGAGTAGGTAATATTTCTAGACGACATGAAATGCCTATGAATGATGTGCTTGAATGTGAACTGTTTGATGTGTGGGCTATAGATTTTATGGCACCCTTTCCTAGTTCTTGTTCCAATAGATATATTCGAGTCGCTATTGATTATGTGTCCAAATGAGTCGAAGCTGAGGCTTTGCAAACTAATGATGCTAAGGTTGCTCTTAGATTTCTGAAAAAATGTATTTTTACATGATTTGGAACCCCGAGAGCAATTATAAGTGATGGAGGAGCACATTTTCATAACAAGCAATTTGAAAACTTGTTGAACAAATATGGTGTTAAACATAAAATCCCAACCCCTTACCACCCTCAAACTAGTGGGCAAGTTGAAGTGTCTAATAGGGAAATTAAACGGATTTTAGAAAAAATGGTAAATAGCCATCGAACTGATTAGTCTCTGAAATTAGATGATGCATTGTGGGCTTACCGTATGACTTTTAAAACTCCTATTGGCATGTCTCCATATCGTCTTATATTTGGAAAAGCTTGTCATTTACCTGTCGAACTTGAACATCGTGCTTATTGGGCTATCAAATTCCTTAATTTCGATTCAAGTGTCGTAGGTAATAAGAGGTTGCTTCAACTAAATGAGCTCGAGAAGTGGAGACATGACGCATACGAGAATGCAAGACTATACAAGGAACGAAGTAAGAAGTGGCACGACAAGCATATTTTGTTCCGGGAATTCGAGGAAGGCAAATCTGATGTACAACTCTAGACTCAAGCTTTTCCCAGGAAAGATCAAATCGCGATGGTCGGGACCATTTCAAGTCACACGAGTGTATTCTTCGGGAGCTGTGGAGCTTATCACTGATGATGGCCAAGTATTCTTGACCAATGGACACAGGCTGAAATATTACTCGGGCACCGACTAGAGCGCAGACACATCATCTATCAAGCTTCGAAATCCATCGACTTAAGTTTATCATGAACAGTCGAGCTATTAACTATAAATAAGTGCTTCTTGGGAGCAATCCATGTTACGTATCTTTCTTGTTTAGTTTAGATTTTAGTTTGCTTTTGTTTTCGTGTTTTAATCTTTCATTTTTGTGGTTGTTGTTTTGTTTGCAGGAAAATGGTTCAAGGGAGATTGAAGTTTCTACACTGCATTTAATGTTAGAATGTGGTCCTTGCAACGTTCGAACATTGAAGTTTTCAAAATTTTAAGCTACTACACCCAACGTTCGAACGTTGGGCATGAGACGTTCTGTTAGGAATTTCATATTAGATGTTTTGATGATGACAAATAGGACTTCCTGTTAGACCCCGAAAAGTGTAAAAGCTTTCATAGAATGTTATGTATAAGTACCTGAAAGCTTATTTATCTTAGGCTTATAGTATTTATCTTTGTAGAATTCTTTAGACTAAGTATGTGACACTAAAACACTTAGGAAAATTCTGGGTGAGTCTACCAAGTGATGAAGGTGAAGATCAAGCGTCTGAAGCTACAATGGATAAAGATATCTTGAAGCGTCCGTCAAACGCTTTAGGGATTATCCCAGTGCTCAAACTACGAATGGATAACTCAGGCCGAATACTCAACATCAAGTAAAATGACGGAATTCTCAGTGAGACCATCAAGACAAGATTGAAGAGTAAGCGTCTGAAATAAAGAAAAGAAAGTCAGGATCAGTCCAAGCGTCTGTCCAATACACGAGAATAACTATTCTCTTCAGAAAGCGTCCAAAAAGGTTAAACCAACACAACCTACAAAGAACGTAACCTGAAAAACTCAAACCCAAAACCATCCAAAGACTTAAAAATGCATGAATCAAACGGACGAATTATTTCCAACGGAAATAAGACAAGATGCATTAAAAGTCGGATAAGTGCTATTAAAATATAAGCACTATAACTTATGGGCAAGCCATATCTTTGACCTACACTGTCAGATTTATGAAACCAAGACCATGCCTAACCAATTAAATATACCCAAAGTTAGAAATGTCTAAACTCAAGGAATGTTTGGGGAAACGAGACTCCAACCATGTCAAACGGACAAAAACCACCAATACCTTATAAATAACTCTTTCAACAAACAAGAAAAGTGACAGACACACACAAAAATACCTACTTTGTTAAAAGAAAAGCTTACTGAAAATCATAGCCAAATATCCATATAAGCTTTTCACAAATATTCCAGACATAGTCACCCATATCTCAAATCTCTTTTTAAGAAGAACCTATACTACCATTGAGATATCCCCAAGTTGTTTGAACTTTCCAAAAACAAACAAACCCGTGACCAAAACCATCAACACCTTTCATCTGAGTGAGAAAGCTGGTTGACTTGCAAGCAATATTTTTGTGTAAAAGAAGCTTGTTGAAGTTGATCTCTATTGGAGCTGAAATCTGTGTGACCAAGGAGTTCCGAGATCAAGAGTAACTTGCACCATTTCTGAGTGAAAGAAGCAAGGGGATAGAAGATCTTTAGTGGAACCGAAATCTGTGTGACCAAGGAGTTCCAAGATCATATCCAATCTCCCTCTATCTTGTAGAAGTCTCTGTGTGACTCTTCGATAATCATCATAGTGGAAAAACCTCCCTGTTAAAAGGAGAAGAAGGACGTAGCTGGGATTACATCACCCAATGAACCTTACAAATATCCTGTGTCATTTACCTCTTTAAGCATTCATTGTTTTACTGCTTTACTATTCATACTGCATACATTCTGATAAAGTCTTAAAACAACTAAGCGACTACTTTCGATTAATTAACCGAACGCTAAGCTATAAAATACTTCCGCTGTGCTAACTCTGATTTAGTGACTAAACTCTGCCCTACTTTGGTAAGCGTTGAAATCACCGAGTCTAAGTTAACGTTTCTCAAGCGCCACATCCAGCGCTTAAACTTGTCAAGCGTTCAAATACTTCAAAGTGATACGAATTTTTAAGAAGTCGAAAAAGACTTCAGGGTCTATTCAACCGCCCCTTCTAGACCCTTTCGTATACCACTTGGGACCAACAAGTGGTATCAGAGCGGTTGAAGTTGAAACCTAAGCGTTTCCAAGCGTAACTGCTTGCTCAGATCCATTTTTTTTATATAGTCGCTTTAAAATTACTTTAAATTCTTCATGGCATTCTCTAAAGTTCCCAAGTTGACCGAGTCAAATTATGACTCTTGGAAGGTCAAAGCGTTTACTTATTTGTGTTCATGTGATGATGAAATGTGTGATATCATTTCAGATGGGCCAATCAAAATATACAAAGTTATCACCAGAGCGCCCGAAGCCACAGGAGAAACACGTGACGGTTATGTGGAGAAGCCCAAACAAGAATGGTCCACCGATGAGCGTCGACGAGCCAATCTAGACAATGTCGGTCGGAATGCATTATACACAGCCATTGGTGACAATGACAACTTATTCAACAAAGTCAAATCATGCAATACAACTAAAGAAATTTGGGATAAGTTGGCTACTATTTGTGGTGGCTCAGCACAAATAAAGGAAAACAAATTATCAATTGCCAAAGAAAAATTCAACGGCTTCAAGATGCTACCTAATGAGACGCTAGAGCAACTAGACATGAGGTTTACAGCCCTTGTCACTGAACTAACATCTCTGGGTATGGAGCTACAAAATCGAGAAACAGTGGTCAAAATCTTTAGAAGTCTTCCAAGCAGATTCCTGATGAAAACAACTGCAATGAGAGAATCAAACAATCTGGACAGCCTAACTCCAGAAGATGCTTTTTCAGAACTCAAAGCATTTGAGTTTGAGCTGAATTCGGCCAGTGATGCAGTAAGTAATCCAGTGATCGAATCTGGAGCGCTAATGGCATCAATCAAAGGAAAACCTATCAAAGAAAAAGGTTCGGATATAAGTGAGGAAGAAGAACTGGCGCTTCTAAATAGATTCAGGAAATTCCTGAAATATGAAAAGAAGGGAAACAGTCCTAAGCACCCAGGACAAAGTTCATATCAAGCGCTTCCTCAAATACAACCACAATATCAAGCGCCTCACTATCCTGCATCCTCCTCCCTAGCGCCAATTCAATATCAAACTCCTTCTCAGCAAGATCTCTCAGCGCCTGCAGCGTTAAACCAACGATCCACAAGATTAACAAACGAACAAAAGATGAAGACCAATCTTTGTTACAACTGCAGGAGACCAGGGCATTTCCAAGTTAATTGCCCATATCCAAATGTGTCTAAACCTACAAAGCAAGATGATAAGAGGTGTTTTTACGTGTTTTTAAGACCGTAATTCTTATGATTTGGATTCACTTATTGCTTAAATCATGTCACATTTGCATTCAATAGGTGTGTTAAGTGAATACAGGTAATAAGTGAGAATACATGAAGAAAAGGGAAGAAAAACGATGTACAAAACAAGTTCAAGCATGTTTTTCAACACTTAGGCGGTTTATGCATCTCCTACCACATTCGAGCGATAATTCCGTACATTTCGAGACCGACTTAGACAAAGTTTCCTTCTACAAAGTTTTAGATGTATGTCTTAGCTTCAAATGGGAACTTGAAACATCCAAATCGGAGGTCTATAGAGATAATTGTGAAGGAAATACGATTGCTGCGCCGAACAGAAAAGTACATGTGCCAGGATACGCCCCAACGCCTTCCTAGTCATGCCTAGGCATGGAAAGTCCGAATGTTACTCCTTTTTCAGCCTAAATTCCAGCCTTATATGATGGGTAAGAATCACTTTTGGCCATAATTCAGCACATGTGTTGAGGGGTTGTCATAAGTGTGTTTCTTGGTAGATTTACTTTATGGGCGCCAAATCAGAAACAACCTCCATGTTGAAACGTAATTTAGGTATACTTAGAGACCGAATTGGACAAAATGTCCTTCTGAAAAGTTGTAGATCTATGTGTTAGCTTCACATGGGGACTTGAATCATCCAATTTGGAGATCTGTGGAGAAGTTTACGAGGAAAATACTAAGACTGCGCGGGAAAGCAAGAAAATGGCAGCATGCATGTGTTTTGTTGAAGTTTTCACATGGTTATGCTTGGTGGAATTCTTAATGGCCGAAATTTCAGCATTTTTTAGCTGGTTGGAATCTTAAAAGCCAAACTTTAAGCATCACCTTAGGTGGAATTCTCATTGGGGAACTTTAATGGGAATTCTTAATGCATACTTTAGTGGAATTTTGGCTATAAAAGGAGGGGGAACCCATACTCTTCATCATTCACTATCAATTTCAGATTCTTAGAGGAGAGGGGGGCAGCCCCTAATCTGATTTCTCCACCATTCATCACCATTCTTCATCACTCTTGGAGGGGAAAACTAGAGGAAGGAAAAGAGCTTGGGGATTGAAGGCTCAACTTCAAGATCCATCATTATTCACTTTTGAGGGAGTTTTTATAGCTTTTCATTTCAATTATGTCTATGAACATGTGTATTAATTCATTTATGTTTTTCATATTATCCATTATGAACTAAATTCATAAGACTAGGGCCATGTAAGGCCAAATTGTGATATATGCTTATAATAGATGATTGTTGAGGTTGTTCTTATATTGTTATGTGATGTGAATTTGTGTTTTTGCCTATCTTGCATATACTTGATCACTATATGTTAGAATCTTATGCCTAGGTTAATATTTCGGGAGAAAATTGACTTAGGGTGCAAGAAATTCACATCATGACCCGTAACTAATGAGGAATTGCCCTAGACATAGGTAAAGATTCCCGGGTGAAGTTGTTCGATTCAAATCGAGTGAACTCTAGTACGTTAATGCATGTTTAGTGGTTAGATTTCCGGATAGGAATATTTGGGAAATCACGATCTAAGCATAGGAGTTTATACGCGAGACATCGGTTATTCTCTACCCTCGGAGTTCTCACCATAACAATATAAGCGTAATCCTTCAACTAGAATCTTTATAAGTATAATTGATCAATTTGAACCTAGCATGTGCCTTAGTCTCCCTTTATACTTTGTGTAAAATCAATTGTGTAATCTTGTTCTTATTGTATGCATTTTACCTATAATTTACTTTAATTATATTTGTTCTTTTTTTCGTTAAAATCATAAACTAAAATTCAAGTCTCCGTGGTTCGACAATCCGGACTTTTAGTCCACTTATTACTACACACGACTAGTGCACTTGCTATCATAGCACGTTGGCTTTTAGCGTGTCAAGTTTTTGGCGCCGTTGCCGGGGACTTGTTCATTTTAGTTTTTGATTTTTCGTTTAAATTTTCATAATTCTTAGTTCTTCGTTTATTTCTAACCTTTCTTTTATTTTATTATTCTAATTTTGTTTTTTGTGTTTAATTGTTAGGTGTAATTTGTGGTGCATGACCCGCTCTTCTAACGAGCCTCTATACAATTTTGAGCCGGAGATAGAGCGTGTTCTTCGATCTAGTAGACGCACTCGAGAAATGGCCGACAATCTAAATCCAAATGGGAATTTTCCCGACATAAATCTCCCGAAAACAGGGAATGGTTGCAAAATCTATTCCAAGCTATGCAACCGGCACCTCCTCAAAGACTTCCATCGGTCCGGGAAAGTCTACCTCCAAGGGTCCACACTATACCGGGGCCCGTAGTCTTTCCAAATTTCTTTGCACCAAATTATCACATTCCGTCACACATCTTTAGCATGGTGCAAAGCGAACCCTTCTATGGAGAGCCCCATGAATCACCTCATGAGCATTTGGAGACTTTAGACGATACTCTCATGACTACCCAATTTCATCCACGGGATCTCGATGCAATTCGTCTAAGAGTCTTCCACTTCTCATTAAAGGAAAGGGCGACCATGTGGTACAAATCTCTACCACCCCAATCCATCACAACATGGGGACAATTGGTCGATGCCTTTTTGAGCAAATTCTTTCCACCCTCCAAAATCAATGAGCTAAGGAGCAACATTAAGGAGTTTAAGCAGGGGAATCATGAGTCCTTAGCCGAGGCATGGGCTAGATATAAAAACATGCTCCGAAAATGTCCGGATCACAACCTAAGATTGAGCGAGCAAGTATTACGATTCCATGATGGAGTCCGTTCGCGCATCCGAAATAGGCTCAATGCCGGCGCCGGTGGTGATCTCCTTGGGCTCGATTGCCAAAGTGTGTGGGACAAGATTGAGCAATTAGCCCGAGAAGATGAACTCTATCCCGATGATGAAGAAATCACACCCACAAAAAAGATTGCTTGTGTTCAAGAGTTGGGCGAAGAAGTTGCTTTGGAAACAATGGTTGGCAATGTAAACTATGTTGGAAATGCCAATCGACCTCAATTGAACTTCCATGTGCCCGAAAATTTTCCAAGGAGGCCTAATCCGGCACAAAATGCCCATCCCGGCGTCTATCAAGCACCAAGGCCCCCATTCAACAATAACCAAGCTCAAAGGCAAGGTAATCCTCATATACAAAGGCAAATAAGACCTCTTACAACCGAAGAGCGTCTCGATGAACAAATAAAGAAATCGGATTCAGCAATCAACGAACTCCGTACTATGATGAAGGATATAATGATGGACATGAAGGATTTAAAGACACAAATGGGTCAAATGGCAAAGGCGATCAGCGAGAGAGCCCCGGGAACTTTACCAAGTGACAAAGAAAAAAACCCGAAGGAGCAATGCCACGCCATCACCTTAAGAAGTGGCAAACAGATAGTCAATGATGCTGTTCTCATTTCCGCGCCCGAGCACCCCGATGAGAACGCCCAGGCGCCGGAATCAACCCACAGTGAACGAATGCTTCGCAATTGCTCGCCCGAGCGTCCCGATGATCACGCTCAGGCGCCCGAGACCCAGCAGCCTGGCGCCGATCGTCGCGCCCAGGCGCCACCTCCTGAACCCTCCACAGCGGACTCTTCAACTCCAACGCATCCTCCCATCGAGGTCCGTCTGCCATTTCCTAATGCACATAGAAAGAAAAAAAGGAGATGGATCCAAGTTTCCTTCGAATCTTAGCAATACTTCGTGAGGTTAGGATTAATATTCCTTTTATAGACGCAATTTTACAAATGCCAAATTACGTGAAATTTTTCAAGGATATTTTGTCCAACAAACAAAAGTGGGAGGAAAACGAAACGGTGTGCCTAACCGAGGAATGCTCCGCCGTATTGCTTAATAAATTACCAATGAAACTTGAAGACCCTGGGAGTCTCACTATTCCTTGCACGATTGGGCCATTATCCTTCGAAAAAGTTTTGTGCGACTCGGGAGCTAGCATTAACCTCCTCCCGTACTCTCTTTTCAAAAAGTTGGGCCTTGGTAACCCAAAGCCGACTTCAATGAGCCTCCAACTTGCCGATAGATCAATCAAGAGACCACGGGGAATAATCGAAGATGTAATCGTTCAAGTCGACAAATTCTACTTCCCGGTTGACTTTGTGGTTCTTGATATGGAGGAAGATGTTGAGGTACCCCTGATCCTAGGAAGACCATTCCTAGCCACTGGTAAGGCGGTAATCGATATTGCCAATGGTAAGCTAACCTTAAATGTGGGAGATGAAAAGGTCACCTTTGATGTTTTTAAAGTGCTTAAACACCCATGTGATCCTGACTCATGTCTACGCATCGATGTATTTGATATGTTGATTGATGAGACTTTTCAGGCACAAATGGTAGACGACCCATTGGAGACATGTCTTTCCAAATCTATGGATGTCGATTCAGCGAGTGAAGAACAATTGGAAACCATGTTTAGCATAGAGAAGCCACCTTTTTACCACGTCATTGGAGCTAAAAAATTAGAAAGATCACTCTTGGCTCCTCCTCGCCCTTCTATCGAAGAGGCCCCTATCCTTGAGCTTAAACCATTACCATTACATTTGAAATATGTATTTTTAAATGATAATGAGACTCTACCTTTAATTATCTCATCTTCTTTGACAGGAGAACAGGAGGAGCGACTCATGAGAGTATTGAAGGCCAACAAAAAGGCCTTCGGGTGGAAAATTGCGGATATAAAAGGCATAAGTCCAGCGGTGTGCATGCACAAAATACTCATGGAGGAGTCCGCAAAACCTACACGCCAACCACAAAGACGGTCAAATCCACAAATACAAGAGGTGGTAAAGAAAGAGGTTATAAAACTACTCGATGCAGGTATAATCTATCCTATCTCTGATAGTGCATGGGTAAGCCCGACTCAAGTAGTACCCAAGAAGGGCGGAATAACTGTGATAGAAAATGCGAACAATGAATTAATCCCTACTCGAATGCTTACCGGGTGGCGTGTGTGTATAGATTATCGCAAGTTAAATGATGCCACTCGTAAGGACCATTTCCCCCTCCCATTCATTGACCAAATGCTTGAAAGGTTAGCCGGACATGATTTTTATTGTTTTCTAGATGGATATTCCGGCTATAACCAAATTGCCATAGCCCCCGAGGACCAAGAGAAAACAACTTTCACTTGTCCCTATGGCACGTTTGCTTATAGGCGGATGCCGTTTGGATTATGCAATGCCCCGGCCACATTTCAACGATGTATGATGGCGATCTTTCATGACATGGTTGAAGAATTCCTTGAGATTTTTATGGATGATTTTTCTGTTTTTGGAACCTCATTTAACACATGTCTTGATCATTTGGACCGTGTTCTAAAACGCTGTGAGGAAACAAATCTTGTTTTGAATTGGGAAAAATGTCATTTTATGGTCCGGGAAGGGATTGTGCTAGGTCACAAAATCTCCAAAAAGGGATTGAAGTGGACCAAGCCAAGATTGAGGTAATAGAAAAGCTTCCTCCACCTACATCGGTGAAAGCCGTGAGGAGCTTTCTTGGTCATGCCGGCTTCTATAGGTGATTTATCAAAAAAATTTCCAAAATTGCAAAGCCGTTATCTAACTTGCTTGTCAAAGATGCACCATTCAATTTTGATTCCCTTTGTTTACAGGCCTTCATCACTCTTAAGGAGCTATTGATATCTGCTCCCATCATGGCACCTCCCGATTGGAGTTTGCCCTTCGAATTGATGTGTGATGCTAGTGACACCGCGGTGGGTGCGGTCCTTGGCCAAAGGAAGGATAAGGTATTTCAAACCATCTACTATGCTAGTAAGACTTTAAATGATGCACAAATGAATTACGCAACCACGGAAAAAGAATTACTAGCCATAGTATTTGCATTTGACAAATTCCATGCTTATCTCATTTTGAATAAAGTAATTGTGTACACTGATCACTCCGCATTAAAATACTTGCTTGCCAAAAAGGATGCCAAACCTAGACTCATTAGGTGGATTTTACTTCTTCAAGAATTTGACATAGAAATTAAGGATAAGAAAGGAGTAGAAAATGTTGTTGCCGACCACTTGTCTAGGATAGAGATTCCTAAGCCTGAGTGCGTGTTTGATAAACCTATTTGTGAGGAGTTTCCCGATGAGCAATTGTATGCTATACTTCATAATGATACTCCTTGGTATGCCAATTATGCAAATTATCTTGTCACGGGAGTTCTTCCTCCGGATATCACTTATCATCAAAAGAAGAAATTCTTATTTGATGTGAAGCGATATTTGTGGGACGAACCATATCTATTTAAGATTTGTGCAGATGGCCTCATTCGACGATGTATCCCCGAGGAGGAAATAGCATCAATTCTCGCCCATTGTCATGATATGTCGGTAGGTGGTCACTTTGGACCCTCTAAAACAGTGGCTAAAGTGCTTCAATCAGGTTTCTTTTGGCCTACTCTTTCTAAAGATGCATTCTTGTATGTTCAATCTTGTGATAGGTGTCAACGAACAGGTAACATCTCTAAAAGACACGAAATGCCATTGAATAACATGCTTGAATGTGAACTATTTGATGTATGGGGTATTGATTTTATGGGACCCTTCCCTAGTTCTTGTTCCAATAAGTATATTCTTGTTGCGGTCGACTATGTCTCCAAATGGGTCGAAGCTGAGGCTTTACCAACTAATGATGCTCGGGTGGTTACTCGATTTTTAAAAAAAGGATTTTCACTCGTTTTGGAACTCCTAGAGCAATCGTTAGTGACGGGGGCACCCATTTTTGTAACAAACAATTCGAGCACGTACTGAACAAGTACGGGGTACGACATAAAATCTCAACCCCATATCATCCTCAAACAAGTGGTCAAGTGGAGGTGTCGAATCGGGAGATTAAACGCATTCTTGAAAAAACGGTTAACGCATCTAGAAAAGATTGGTCCCTTAAACTAGATGACGCCTTGTGGGCATATAGAACCGCGTTTAAAACTCCGATTGGCATGTCCCCATATCGCCTTGTCTTTGGAAAAGCATGTCATTTACCGGTTGAGCTCGAACATCGCGCTTTTTGGGCTATTAAATTTCTAAATTTTGATTCTCAACTCGTAGGTACCAAGCGATTACTCCAATTACACGAACTTGAGGAATGGCGCCATCAAGCGTATGAGAACGCCAAGCTTTACAAAGAGAGAACGAAAACATGGCATGATAAGCGTATTATTCCCCGAGAATTTCATGAAGGAGACAAGGTTTTACTATACAATTCTCGCCTTCGACTTTTTCCCGGGAAGCTCAAGTCAAAATGGTCGGGACCATTTGTTGTATCTCGTGTGTATGCTTCTGGTGCCATTGAACTTATAACGGATAATGGACGAACCTTCATGACAAACGCCCAAAGGTTAAAGCATTACATTGGGATTGACGGGTCGAGGGATAAAGTGACCATTCCCCTCCAGGATCTTTAGCGATTCTTTATCTCAAGTCGAGCTACCGACTCTAAACTAGCGCTTCTTGGGAGGTAACCCAAGTTTGTAAGTTTTCTTTTCTTTTTGCTTTCGTTTTTGTTTTGTTTAGTTTGTTTCTTTTTATTGTGTTCAAGCATGCACTTTCGGCATGTATGTTTTTCTTATGCTTGGTGGTTTAAGTTGAAGTGTTAGATATGATGCACATTTGGACCCCACCTTTAGAGATTCTTATTTTACTCGATAAGAGGAGAAACTTTGTAAGGATGCATTGGAAGCTTAAGGATGTTCTTCAATATCCTTGGTTGTAAGTGTTCTTTTACCTTTGTGTATGCATGTTGTAACAACATTGGGGACAATGTTGGATTTAAGTTTGGGGGTAGAAGAGTATCTATTTTGAATATTGAAAATGCAATCCTAATTTTTAAATTGAATTTGGGGAAAGTTTGTTTGATATCATGTTTATATGCATCTTTGTTGAGAAAATCAAGCATGAAAAATTTTTAGTCCTTCCAATTGATGCATTGAAATTGATTGACTTGGAAAAATGGCATGAATTCTTGAAATAATTTGAATTTAATGGAATATATATCTTTGAAATTGCTCGTGGAGACCTTAGACTAGAATTGATTCTTTAGATGATTCACAATACACTTAAATCGAAGGTAGAGGAGTTGAGAAGATAACCATCTTGAGACACTTAAGGAATTATTCCTAGAAATATTAACTTAGATTTCTCATAAGGTTATAAGTTGAGTAGTAATTTTATATGCTAACAATGAATTGAAAAGGTTGAATTTTGGTATGACCAAAAGTGGTCAGGCTAATACGTACCGGAGGTGAAAAGTTTCCATGCCTATATACTGTACTATTATGCTAATTTGAGCTATGCTCAAGCCAAAAGAAGTGAATTGTTTAAAAGATCTAGTTTTATTTCGTGGCCTTTGATACTCAAGTGATTAAATCCTTAGGAGTGTCTCTACACTTAATGCCCTAAAACTATCTAGTTTGGGAGTCATTGGTCTAAAACTTGTTACATGGGTGTCATAGAAAGCCTAATGGAATAAAACATTGCACATGATCTAGCCTTAATGAAGTTTAATGGAAATTCCATATGAATTGAATGTTGAATATTTGAGATAATGAAATTTAAATGGCTATGAGATTTTCTATAATTCTTGTGCCTTGTGTTTGATCAAAAGTTGATAGATATGGGATTAATGTCCAAAATTTGGTAAGGATGCCTCTCGACTATAATACCCTAGATTTATTTTTCACTATACCCTAGGGAGTCATTTCAAGTATTGGTGTCACATGAGCAAAAGTAGTTGATATGTATATATATATTTGTAAACTTTAAAAGGTTGATTTTATGCCATTCATTCTTGTTGATCATATTGAGATGTGTTGATTCGGTTGGGATTGAAAATTTGCTAGATTTTGTGGGTATATCTTATGCAAACCCTCACGAGACTATAACTCGTCCTTTGAGGTAACTCAAAGGTTTAAAGGCTTGTTGCACCTGCTAAGTGCAATCGTTTACTCCACGAAAGTGAGTTAGTTAGTTGTTTTGTTTTCTCCCATTGAATGATGTTGGTCTTGCCTTATAGCTCTTATTGCTCGAGGTCGAGCAATTGATAAGTTTGGGGGTGTTGATAAGAGGTGTTTTTACGTGTTTTTAAGACCGTAATTCTTATGATTTGGATTCACTTATTGCTTAAATCATGTCACATTTGCATTTCAATAGGTGTGTTAAGTGAATACAGGTAATAAATGAGAATACATGAAGAAAAGGGAAGAAAAACGATGTACAAAACAAGTTCAAGCATGTTTTTCAACACCTTAGGCGGTTTATGCATCTCCTACCACATTCGAGCGATAATTCCGTACATTTCGAGACCGACTTAGACAAAGTTTCCTTCTACAAAGTTTTAGATGTATGTCTTAGCTTCAAATGGGAACTTGAAACATCCAAATCGGAGGTCTATAGAGATAATTGTGAAGGAAATACGATTGCTGCGCCGAACAGAAAGTACATGTGCCAGGATACGCCCCAACGCCTTCCTAGTCATGCCTAGGCATGGAAGTCCGAATGTTACTCCTTTTTCAGCCTAAATTCCAGCCTTATATGATGGGTAAGAATCACTTTTGGCCATAATTCAGCACATGTGTTGAGGGGTTGTCATAAGTGTGTTTCTTGGTAGATTTACTTTATGGGCGCCAAATCAGAAACAACCTCCATGTTGAAACGTAATTTAGGTATACTTAGAGACCGAATTGGACAAAATGTCCTTCTGCAAAGTTGTAGATCTATGTGTTAGCTTCACATGGGGACTTGAATCATCCAATTTGGAGATCTGTGGAGAAGTTTACGAGGAAAATACTAAGACTGCGCGGGAAAGCAAGAAAATGGCAGCATGCATGTGTTTTGTTGAAGTTTTCACATGGTTATGCTTGGTGGAATTCTTAATGGCCGAAATTTCAGCATTTTTTAGCTGGTTGGAATCTTAAAAGCCAAACTTTAAGCATCACCTTAGGTGGAATTCTCATTGGGGAACTTTAATGGGAATTCTTAATGCATACTTTAGTGGAATTTTGGCTATAAAAGGAGGGGGAACCCATACTCTTCATCATTCACTATCAATTTCAGATTCTTAGAGGAGAGGGGGGCAGCCCCTAATCTGATTTCTCCACCATTCATCACCATTCTTCATCACTCTTGGAGGGGAAAACTAGAGGAAGGAAAAGAGCTTGGGGATTGAAGGCTCAACTTCAAGATCCATCATTATTCACTTTTGAGGGAGTTTTTATAGCTTTTCATTTCAATTATGTCTATGAACATGTGTATTAATTCATTTATGTTTTTCATATTATCCATTATGAACTAAATTCATAAGACTAGGGCCATGTAAGGCCAAATTGTGATATATGCTTATAATAGATGATTGTTGAGGTTGTTCTTATATTGTTATGTGATGTGAATTTGTGTTTTTGCCTATCTTGCATATACTTGATCACTATATGTTAGAATCTTATGCCTAGGTTAATATTTCGGGAGAAAATTGACTTAGGGTGCAAGAAATTCACATCATGACCCGTAACTAATGAGGAATTGCCCTAGACATAGGTAAAGATTCCCGGGTGAAGTTGTTCGATTCAAATCGAGTGAACTCTAGTACGTTAATGCATGTTTAGTGGTTAGATTTCCGGATAGGAATATTTGGGAAATCACGATCTAAGCATAGGAGTTTATACGCGAGACATCGGTTATTCTCTACCCTCGGAGTTCTCACCATAACAATATAAGCGTAATCCTTCAACTAGAATCTTTATAAGTATAATTGATCAATTTGAACCTAGCATGTGCCTTAGTCTCCCTTTATACTTTGTGTAAAATCAATTGTGTAATCTTGTTCTTATTGTATGCATTTTACCTATAATTTACTTTAATTATATTTGTTCTTTTTTTCGTTAAAATCATAAACTAAAATTCAAGTCTCCGTGGTTCGACAATCCGGACTTTTAGTCCACTTATTACTACACACGACTAGTGCACTTGCTATCATAGCACGTTGGCTTTTAGCGTGTCACAAGATCACACGGATAGAAACCAATTCAGGAGCAACCTGAGACAACAAGGCTTGCTAGCAGAATCAGAACCTCTCTATACGCCTGAAGAGGACTTGGAATCATCAGATGAAAGCAGCGATGATGAACCATCAAAGGATTCAGCATTCATTTGTCTCATGGCAAGAGAAAATGAAGCATCTAACGACGTACCATCTGAGGTAACCACTGATCTGTATCATCCTCTCTCTTATGATGAATTACTTGACAAAGTAAAGGAATATTATACAGATTGTCAAGATGCCACCCAATTATTCCAAAATCACCATCGTATTATTTCAGCACTCAGAAGTGATAACTTAACGCTCAAAGCAGAGTTGCAAATTCAGCAACAGTGCATTGAGAAAAACCAATCACTAGAGAGTGAAATTACTCAGCTAAAAGGTGATCTTGATATAATAGTCAAAAGAGAAGCTGAAATGGTCGCTAAACTTGCCAAATCAGAGCAGCTTATCTCTTCATTATCAAAAGCGTCTAGAACGCTAGATAATGTGACTAAAGTAACCAGGGCATTTGGTGAAAAGACCGGTCTAGGTTTTGATAAATTTAGTTATAAAGCCAAAGCGTCCAATGTTACAACAATCGACAAAGGAAAAGGTGTAATCTTTGTTGAAGAAAGTTCAATCAGACAAACGCTGAATGAATCAACAAATACTGGTACAAAAGCTAATGATAAAGTCAACACTGACTCAGGCAAAGGAAAGACCAAAGCGAATGTCTCACAAAAGAAAATATATCCAAACGCTCAAAAAGCTAAGGAGATATTTTCTGCCAGTGAATCAAACGTTAAGCGTCCCGCACCAAAAGTGCATCCTAAGCCAGTACCAAACAGAATCAAACGTCTATATCCAAAACAATCCAGTTCATATTATCAACACTATGATAATTATGATTACGATTATGATTATTACTATAATCAAGGATATTTCTATACATCTAGAAAAAGTATGCAACTCAAAACGAAACCCAAGAAGGCCAATCTTTCTCCCATAGTGAAGACAAGGCAAATATGGGTTCCGAAAAATCTAATTCACGTTACTAACAAAGAAGGACCCAAAACAAAATGGGTACCTAAAGGAAATTAGATCTGCCCTTTTGAATGCAGGTACCTAGAGCCAACACCGACGCTTCAGTATGGTACATAGATAGTGGATCATCGAGACACATGACTGGATCAAAGGATCTCTTGATCAACTATCGTGCAACCAATGGTCCTCAAGTTATATTCGTTGATAAGTCTAAAGGTAAAACTAAATGTATAGGTATCATGCATAGGGGGAACATCATGATCAATGATGTATACTATGTTGAGGGTCTTAAACATAATCTCCTAAGCATAAGTCAATTCTGTGATAAAGGCTTTGAAATTAAATTTTCTAGTGACTTGTGCGAGATAATCGATGTTAAGACAGGATCTACTAAATTAAAAGGAAGAAGAACAAACAATGTATACGTAGTAGATTGGGATTCAACATTAGATAACAACCCTACATGTTTCGTAGCTAAGAATCAAAACGAATTAGGTTGGTTATGGCACAGAAAAATGAATCACCTCAATTTCAAAACAATCTCTCAATTAATATCTCTAAATCTCGTAGAGGGATTACCTAAAGGTTCCTTTAATAAAGATCGCTTATGTGATGCCTGTCAAATGGGTAAACAAGTTAAATCATCCTTTAAGAAGAAGCTTCATCTATCGACCTCTCGAATACTTGAATTACTACATTTAGATTTGTTTGGTCCTATTCAAATCATGAGCGTTAGTGGTAAAAAGTATTCACTAGTAATAGTTGATGATTTTTCACGCTATACATGGGTAGAATTTCTAGCATCTAAAGATGAAACTAGTGCCAAGCTCACCTCTCTAATTCGTCAACTACAAAACTCAAAAGATCTAAAAGTAACAAGAATTAGAAGTGATAGAGGAACTGAATTTACTAACCATATTGTTGAGAAATTTTGTAAAGACTTTGGAATACTTCATGAGTATTCAGCACCTAGAACACCTCAACAAAATGGAGTTGCTGAACGACGGAACAGAACACTTAAAGAAGCCGCTAGGACTATGTTAGCCGAGTCTAAGCTGCCTCAAAGGTTGTGGGCCGAAGCTATCAACACTGCTTGCTACACTCAGAACCGGTGTATGATCAACAAGCAACATGAAAAGACTCCATATGAGTTATGGAAGGGACGTAAGCCGAATGTTTCATACTTTCATGTATTTGGTTCAAAATGTTTCATTCATAACAATGGTTCCCAAAGCCTAAAGACATTTGATCCTAAAGCAGATGAAGGAATCTTTCTAGGTTACGCCAAAAATGGAAAGAGCTTTCGCATCTTAAATAAGGTCAAATCGAAGGTTGAAGAATCCATTCATGTTGTGTTTGATGATGCTAACCAAGAACCGAGTAAGGTTAATATTAATGATGCAGGAATTGAAGATTTATCTCAACAAGCGTCACAAATCAATCTGTGTGATGATAGTGATATTGATGAAGATAATGAAATCATTGTACCTAATCCTAAGACTACTCGTAAAGACATCAACGATGACATTGCAAGAAACGCTGATGATCATGAAGGGAATGTTCATCAAGAGCAAGTTCAAACTATAAACACTGAAGCGCCTACGCAAGGAATTGGTCAAGCGCCTACACAGTTTAATCAAACGTTAGATCAATCTCTTAACTCGTTCCAACCAGACAGAAAATGGCTCAGAGACCATCCACCAGAACTAATTATTGGAGATATTGGAGCACCCGTTAGAACAAGAGCCGCTACAATAAATGAGGCCATGTTTGCAAGCTTCCTATCTCAAATGGAACCAAAGAAAGTGGATGAAGCGCTTAACGATCCAAGTTGGATAGAAGCCATGCAAGAAGAGCTAAACCAATTTGAAAGAAATGAGGTATGGACGCTAGTACCAAGACCAACTCACCAAGGGGTCATTGGAACTAGATGGGTCTATAGAAACAAAATGGATGAGAATGGGATTGTGATTAGAAACAAAGCCAGACTCGTAGCTCAGGGATACTGTCAAGAAGAGGGCATCGACTTTGATGAAACATACGCTCCAGTTGCCCGTCTTGAAGCAATCCGCATGTTTCTAGCGTTTGCAGCATTTAACAAATTTACAGTGTATCAAATGGACGTAAAGAGTGCATTTCTGAATGGTAAACTCCAAGAAGAAGTATATGTGGAGCAACCACCAGGATTCATCAACAACCATGGGAAAAGTATGGTTTATAAATTGGACAAGGCACTCTATGGTCTTAAACAAGCACCACGAGCATGGTATGACACTCTTTCTATCTTCCTTATAGGTAAAGGCTTTTCAAAAGGCAGCGTTGACACAACGTTATTCAAAATTACCCATAATGGAGATATTCTCCTAGTTCAAATTTATGTTGATGATATTATATTTGGATCTACCAATAAGCGTCTATGTGGGAAATTTTCGAAGATGATGCAAGATCAATTTGAAATGAGCATGATGGGTGAATTAACTTTCTTCCTAGGATTACAAGTTAAACAACTCCCTAATGGCATATTCATAAATCAAACTAAATATACTAGAGATATGATCAAGAAATTTGGTATGGAAAATGCATCACCTTCAAAAATTCCAATGAGCCAAACGCTTAAGCTAGATAGAGATGATAATGGAAAGAAAATTGATATCACTAACTATAGAGGTATTATTGGATCACTTCTTTATCTTACAGCTAGTAGACCTGATATTATGTTCTCAGTATGCATGTGTGCACGATTTCAAGTTGATCCTAGAGAATCACACTTAATTGTTGCTAAAAGAATCCTTAAGTACCTAAAAGGCACACAAAATGTGGGCTTATGGTATCCTAGGGATTCTCCTTTTGAACTAATTGGTTATTCAGATGCAGATTTTGCAGGATGCAAAATAGATAGAAAAAGTACTAGTGGAACATGTCAATTTCTAGGTGATAGACTAATTTCATGGCATAGTAAGAAGCAACAGTCCATCGCTACTTCCACCGCTGAGGCTGAGTATGTAGCCGCTGGAAGCTGTTGTGCACAGATCCTTTGGATGAGGCAACAACTTAGAGATTATGGAATAATCCTAGATCCAACTCCTATCCATTGTGACAATCAAAGCGCCTTAGCAATGACTCAAAATCCAGTTCTTCACTCTAGAACCAAACACATTGACATTCGCTATCACTTTCTACGTGACCACGTTCAAAAGAAGGATATCTCCATGCACTTCATTGGTACAGAAAAGCAACTGGCAGATATCTTCACCAAAGCGCTTAACGAACAACGTTTTCTCACTTTAAGAAGTGAACTAGGTATGATTGATCTAAATGCTTAATCATTCGAAACATCATACTTTTGTTAGGCATGAAATTTAGGGGGAATTCACTGTATGTTATGTAATTTATGGGGAACCTACATAGGGGGAACCTTAAAAGAGCTAACTATACCTAAGTGAATATGACCAAAAAATGTTTTTCCTTGCATCGGTCATACGCACTTAGCACCATACACTTAAATCCTTTTGACGCTTATTACACAAATCTGTCTTAGCGTCTGCACTTCTTTCAAAATAAACTAAACGCTTAGCTTTATTCCCGGCTAAAGCAGTTAGTAAAAAGACCCTTTAAAAGCAAGCGTACATTACCCTACGCTAAAACGAGAAAGTGGATTAGTCAATCAATGCAATTAATGTTGACTTGACATTCCTCACCTTTCGCTCAAGAAAACCCATGGGTACTCATCACGTTTTTCAAAGATGGTTCAGCACATGTACACGCGTCAGTACAACTACCATGTATCTTAGACGAATACAACCAGCGCTGAATATTTTAAACCAAAAGTAAAACACTACTACCAAGACATAATGATAAGTACTGGGAAACTGTGTCCTCATATACACCCTGAAAGGAATAATTCTATATATTACAATGACCGCTAAAGCACAAAATGTTACTTGAAAGAGATCCTCAAGATCCTCAAGCGTCCACATAACACTGAATTGTCTCAAGCGTCATTCTGAATAGGTCCGGACGCTTTAACAAATTTTTGGCGGGCATTTGAATAGTTGTTCAAAATTATGGTTCCCGAACAGTTTTCATAAAGAACGTATCCGCTTTTCATGGACACACGTATCACCCTCAGTATATCAAAAGTCTCTGTTCCAAAATTTTAATCGGACTTCAAAATAGTATATGTGGCAGTTACTAAAAGAAACCGTGTCTATTTAATCTAAATTCACGTCCACAGTTATATTTTAATGGCTGAGATTTATATTCCTCCACGTGTCAACATCTCAAACTTCAAACACACAGAACATTCAAATTGAAGTTTCTGCAGAACACAAACACTCTTATACTCTATTACATTCGTGCAAGAAAAAGTCTCTCTCTTTTTCAAAAACAAAAATTTTCATTCGTAATCTCTGTCTACTTCTCACTAATGGCACCCAAGAAAGCTACCGCTGGAACCACTGAAGTTGTTGTTAAGGTCACTGAAGGCCTTATAGTTGATTGGAAGTTTCTCTATAAAAACCCCCAAATTGATTTAACGGAAATGATGGATTCTGTAGCAGAGGCTGGGCTTCAGAAATTTCTCACGAAATACTCGTATATGTTTCCTGAAGAACTAGAATTTTTCTGGAGAAATGCTCGACTGTCTGACGATGAGACTTCCATCACTTGTTTGTTTCCTGTCTCCAAGAAGGAATCAAAGACGTTCACTCTCTCTGCGGCCTCTATTGCCCAGAATTTCTCTCTACCTAATGCTGGAGCCACCTTAGACACTATCACTGAAGAACAAATTCAAGAAGTCTGGACTCAGATTAGCGCTTACGATGACGTTCCATACAAACCGTACTTTGAGAAGAAAGATATAGTGAACAGGTATCGAGTCTTGGCTGATTTCTGCAGTAAAAACATAGAATGCAGAGTGGGAACCTTCGACAAAATCAACCCAACCCAGTTCCAGATGATGACTGCCATCCTACTCAAGATAAAAATCAACTGGAGCGCCTATATATTCAGCAGGTTCAGAGACAGTCTACGCACTTCAAACAGACCTTATTGTCTAGTTTTGAGTGATCTAATTTTTCGAGCAGAGTGCACCTCTTCAGCAGGCGTCACCGTGGCCAAGCATAAGTTCTATGGGCCAAGAATCATCAATAATCTCTTCAATCCACCCAAAGTTGGAGGTGCTGCTAAGCCTCTCTCTGAGCGCCAAGTTGTCCGAGCAGCGTCAGATGAGGAGGCTGAGCGTCCAGATCAGGAGAAAGCCAAACGTAATGTGAAGCGTCCCACTGTCACAAAGAAACGGGCTCCTCGAAAGCCCAAGGCTCAACCTATCAAAAGCGATGAAGATGACGAGGATTCTATACCCCTCATTAGTCGGAAAGATCTGGAAAAGGTTCTCAAAAATATTGACTTTGAAGAACCTGCAGTTCCACAGACTCAAGCGTTCCCCGCCGAAGGTATAAATGTGAAGCGTATCTTCAAGAGACGTAAGCGTCCAACTGCTGCCATTTCTTCTGAGGCTACACAAAGTGATCAAGCCATAGCTGCTGTCCCGATATCATCCTTTGAAACACCAGTTGATGTCCATCTGGATGTTGATATGGCCCAAATTGTGGCCATCGCACATGAAGCTGCCATCGAATCTACAAATCTCGAGCCTGATGAACCTGAAATCCCAAGGGCTCAACCATTGCTTGCATTACCTAGTACAACAGAGGCACGCTCAGAAGGTCAGAGCGATGCTAACGACGTTGTGATTCATCGACATTTCTTCAAGCTGGATCCCTTAAAGATTATCGATCACTCAATCGATTATTTGCCTCCAGCGCCCGCAGAGACCTTCATACCTGCAGGATACAATGAAGAAAGTCTTATCAATGCCGAAAATGATATCGCCAAGCTCATAAAGTTTGATCTGGCTGTACGCAACACTCTCTTTAATACAGCCTCAACCCCAGCTGATGAAGCTTACTACACAGCTCTTGAACTCGGGAAGACTCCCAAACACATCCCGGCTTCCGTAACTCTCCAAGCACAGCGGCAAGGAGGCAAGACTCCTAGAGCTGATGTTGACTTAGCTTATTATCTGGACTGTGGGACAAGCAAACCCACTGGCTTCGCTCTCAGAGACTACAACATCAGAGTCTATGAGCGTCAAGATAAGCTTCTGAACCCAACGGAAGAGCTACTAAACAGAGAAGGCTATTCTCACTCTCTAACACTGGTCAAAAGCAAGGAAAACAAACGCTCAGCTAATCCTCTCCTCCTGTGGAAGAGTAAAGGAGTACATGCCGGTGAGCGTCCAGCTTCCCTGACCGAGATGATTCAACTTGAAACCGATGCATATTTTGACTGCGTCTGGAACGCTAACTACCAACCCGACAGGTATCGTTTTGAATCCATCTGTGATATTCATCACCAAGGGTTTTGTGCTATACTTAATGCAGGAACTGAGTATTGTATGACTGAGATAAGATGGGCTGAAGCTTACATGGGTGACACGTATAAATTTGAAGACTTGGTTAGTGCTCCCCATCTGTTCAGAATAGGGATTCATGATAAAAAGACCAAATTTGCACGCTACATGCTGACGCAGCGCCAACATAGACTTGGACCCGTTCTGAAGCTGCCTCTGATCCGCCATCAACCTGAACATCGCTTAAGACAAGCGTTGCACAAACTGGCCAACTCTTCTCTACGCTTTGTTGATCAAGCGTCCACCAGCGGTTCTTCTCCCCTGTCCTGTCTGAACTGCACCCCTAGCCACTGTGACGACAACTTTTCTCTCATGATGGCAATTATGCCTCCAGTCTCCCTATTCGACAAAATCTTCACAGAAAATCTGCGACAATGGAATGGCTCTCGGATCAATCCTTTCAGAGGATATCCACTTCTTCCGTCTATTCGACAAGAAGTCTTCAGTCACTATGATTTTGTTTTATCGCTGCTAGAAAGATCTCAAGCGCTTGCTTCAGCCATCTACCCATACTTGGAAGAGTATTACCGGCTCCGCGTTCCCGACTCTCGAAAACCGAAGACTCTCCCAACAGATCGGCTAATTGGCTTCTCACAACACTATTGCCCAGATGCCTTATTCTCCATCTGCAAAGCGCCCTCCAAAATCTTCCCCACTCATGTGCTGGATATCCTCGGGCCAATGTATATCAGGGCCCTGGATAGTCCTATCAGAACGTTCATTCAAGGTACTTATCTCCCCACTCTACATTTGAATGAACTTCTGCAGACTGCTACGTATCCATATGCAGATGAACCGTTTGCCAGCTTGGACTTTCGGTTTACGGACTTTAGCCGTATAGAATCAGAATTTACTGCAGCACCAGCTGACACGTTACCTGCTCCTGAGCGCTTATTAGAATTACCTCAAGCGCCTCATTCCCCCAGTCCAACTGAATCCGACTCTACTGCATCCACCGAGTCCAACACTGCCCCAGAGCTTCGAGGAACAGTATTTGATCCTACTAATCAAGTACCTATTGAATCTCTCAAACACACATCTCGTTTTAAGCCTCGAGTCAGCACTGCACTTCCCAACGCTCAACCGTCCATGACTAAATGCCTCACTCAAATACAGCAACTATCTACAGCTACTCAGGCAAGTCATGTGGCTTTAACCAATGATCTACAAGACCGGTTCACGGCTCTAGAGACCTCTCTCACAGACGCTAATCACGCTCAACTCCTGGTCATGAAAGAACATTTCGACCAGCGTCTAACCACTCTTGAGGCCTCTGTCGCTCAGATTGCTACTCAAGTCAGTCTTCTTACTCAGCATTTCATACAGACTGATGATGGCAATAAGGGGGAAAAGAAGGGAGAGAAGAGGAAATCGTCAACATCTAAAGATCAAGTTCCTCCTCCACCATCCAAGCGTCAACATATTGATACTTCTCTCACACTGAGTACAGAACCAAGGTATCCCTATCCCTCTTGGGTAACTACATCGGTTGAAGCGTCCAATAAGAAAGAAACTCCCAGAGTGCTCTATCCAACTCTTCCATTGCCTTCAAGAGCACTGCTTGAACAGTTTGACATTCCTCTTCTCAGAGCATCAATTCCAGAACCATCTGATCCAGCAGTATTAGCCTTAGAAAGAAAAATGTCTGACTTCGACCAAACCTTCAGAATTTGCCTACGATACATAGGCATCAGTCCAGAGCAATGGGATAAACACTTCATTGCCTTTAAGGCACGACAAGTTCAAGAAAACAAGCACATAATCAGTAAAGACCATGCTGCAATGATGACGTTAGAAGATCAGATAACTGAAGCAATTCGTGCTGAAATGACTAAGAGATACAAGATCAAGCCACGATCTTGATTTTTACTTGTGCCTCTCTCCTTTTAGTTGTAAAATGCCTGTACTTTGAAATATATATATATATAAAATGCATTTTACAGCTGAAACATCTCGTTAAAGCTCAAACTAACTTACTAACTTACGCTAACCTTCAGGTATCTAACGCTTGAACTAAATAAGTATTGCCATCATCAAAAAGGGGAAATTGTTAGGAATTTCATATTAGATGTTTTGATGATGACAAATAGGACTTCCTGTTAGACCCCGAAAAGTGTAAAAGCTTTCATAGAATGTTATGTATAAGTACCTGAAAGCTTATTTATCTTAGGCTTATAGTATTTATCTTTGTAGAATTCTTTAGACTAAGTATGTGACACTAAAACACTTAGGAAAATTCTGGGTGAGTCTACCAAGTGATGAAGGTGAAGATCAAGCGTCTGAAGCTACAATGGATAAAGATATCTTGAAGCGTCCGTCAAACGCTTTAGGGATTATCCCAGTGCTCAAACTACGAATGGATAACTCAGGCCGAATACTCAACATCAAGTAAAATGACGGAATTCTCAGTGAGACCATCAAGACAAGATTGAAGAGTAAGCGTCTGAAATAAAGAAAAGAAAGTCAGGATCAGTCCAAGCGTCTGTCCAATACACGAGAATAACTATTCTCTTCAGCAAGCGTCCAAAAAGGTTAAACCAACACAACCTACAAAGAACGTAACCTGAAAAACTCAAACCCAAAACCATCCAAAGACTTAAAAATGCATGAATCAAACGGACGAATTATTTCCAACGGAAATAAGACAAGATGCATTAAAAGTCGGATAAGTGCTATTAAAATATAAGCACTATAACTTATGGGCAAGCCATATCTTTGACCTAGACTGTCAGATTTATGAAACCAAGACCATGCCTAACCAATTAAATATACCCAAAGTTAGAAATGTCTGAACTCAAGGAATGTTTGGGGAAACGAGACTCCAACCATGTCAAACGGACAAAAACCACCAATACCTTATAAATAGCTCTTTCAACAAACAAGAAAAGTGACAGACACACACAAAAATACCTACTTTGTTGAAAGAAAAGCTTACTGAAAATCATAGCCAAATATCCATATAAGCTTTTCACAAATATTCCAGACATAGTCACCCATATCTCAAATCTCTTTTTAAGAAGAACCTATACTACCATTGAGATATCCCCAAGTTGTTTGAACTTTCCAAAAACAAACAAACCCGTGACCAAAACCATCAACACCTTTCATCTGAGTGAGAAAGCTGGTTGACTTGCAAGCAATATTTTTGTGTAAAAGAAGCTTGTTGAAGTTGATCTCTATTGGAGCTGAAATCTGTGTGACCAAGGAGTTCCGAGATCAAGAGTAACTTGCACCATTTCTGAGTGAAAGAAGCAAGGGGATAGAAGATCTTTAGTGGAACTGAAATCTGTGTGACCAAGGAGTTCCAAGATCATATCCAATCTCCCTCCATCTTGTAGAAGTCTCTGTGTGACTCTTCGATAATCATCATAGTGGAAAAACCTCCCTGATAAAAGGAGAAGAAGGACGTAGCTGGGATTACATCACCCAGTGAACCTTACAAATATCCTGTGTCATTTACCTCTTTAAGCATTCATTGTTTTACTGCTTTACTATTCATACTGCATACATTCTGATAAAGTCTTAAAACAACTAAGCGACTACTTTCGATTAATTAACCGAACGCTAAGCTATAAAATACTTCCGCTGTGCTAACTCTGATTTAGTGACTAAACTCTGCCCTACTTTGGTAAGCGTTGAAATCACCGAGTCTAAGTTAACGTTTCTCAAGCGCCACATCCAGCGCTTAAACTTGTCAAGCGTTCAAATAATTCAAAGTGATACGAATTTTTAAGAAGTCGAAAAAGACTTCAGGGTCTATTCAACCCCCCCTTCTAGACCCTTTCGTATACCACTTGGGACCAACACGTTCGAACGTTGAAATGAAAAAAAAATAGCTACTGCCTCCAACATTCAAACGTTGGGTTTTTCTAAAAAAAAATATATAAAAAAATTGGATTGTCACAACAACAGGCTCTTGTTCTTCTTTCTCATTCACCCCCTAAAAGCCTCAATTCTCCAAATCCCTACTCTCAAAGAAAATCCCCAAACCACAATTGCTCTCAAATCACCCGCACCGCAAACTACCGCATCTCCACCTTCGATTTTAAAATCCCTAATTGAACTCCTCAATCGGGCCATTCTACCACCAAACCACCGCCGTTGCTCCGCCTCTGCCAATATCGGAGTCAACAACCACCACCGCGGCCGCACCACTTCCAGCCAACATTCGAACATTGACACAGTGACGTTTGAACGTCAGGTTCAGTAACTTAATTTTAGATTTTTAAATTTTGCCCTTTCGAATCGGTAAGTGGTTGGCTTGACTCATATTCGTATTTTCATCGAATTCAAAGCTATGTGGGGCTCGTGTGATTATTTGTTGCAATTCTTGATTGTTGGTAAGATTTAGGTTGTTGAATAAGTTTGGGGGTATACGGTTGGTTGTTGGGGTTTGATTGTTGAGGGTTATTGTTGTAATTGTTGAATTATAGCCGAGCTTGTATTGTGTTAAGTATTGTTGCTGTTTATTTTCGTTAGAATTAGTTGAATCGATTGCAATGGCACGTAATAGGGGTAATAAAGTGGGTGAGGGAACCTCGAGAGGTAAAGAGCCCATTGTAGACCCCAAGGCCCCCGCTGATGGGGCGAGTACTGTCACCCTTAATCCTCGTTTTGACAGTTTAGAGGTTCAAGCCATTTATAGGAGGCTCGGCGCATGGATAATCCACAAAGAATGGAAGGCCCCAGTTAAAGCACTTTTGTTGTTCCATAAGTGGCAACCATTTTATGCGGAGCCTCACAAAATTCATCCAATTTGGGTACAAAAGTTCTATGCTTCTGCGATAGTCAATGCGAGAATTAGAAATCGCCCAGGCGGATATGAGCTTTCATCTTCAGCTACAGTGAGGGGAAAGAGAGTTACATTTGATTAGCTGGCTATTAGGGCATACCTTGGGCTATCACTGATGCCATCTGATTATGGTTACAGTGCTTTGGTGCGAGATCATTACGGGGATGTGGATGTAGATGTTGTTGTACAAGAAGTGGCAGTAGAGGGCACACAGTGGATTAATAATACTATGTTTAAAGCACAATCACTGAAGACTGAGGCAAAATTTTGGTATGAGTTAGTGCGTCACTATGTAATGCCGACTACGAATAAGTCAGAGGTGTCAAAGGATAGGGCTACTCTTGTCTATGCTACTCTACAAAAATTGGAGATTGACATCGTTAAGCTCATTTACACAGCCTTACAAACCCAAATCCACAAATTCTCTATGGAATTGTCTGGAGATGATCCCACTGCCCAGTTGAAGAAGAAAGGCCCTTTTATTTTCCCATCATTGATCACTGCCATATGTGAGCGAAATTCTGTGGAACAATTCCAAGGTGAGGAGTTGGATGCTCCGGGGATTATTTTGGCATACACCGGGAAGTTCGATAGGCTAAATGCAACAAGAGGCCTCCCCCTGATCCGACTAGTGGCGAGGGATTGAGTAGGCAGCCCCAGGGATCAGTTCCACCACAATCTGCTTCAGAGGCCGCTCTAGCATACGAGATGTCTCAAATTAGTATAGGCCAGTCACTGATGATGGCTAACATGCAGATGCTAGCTCAGTACCAGAGACAGTTGATGATTGCATTTGATATCTCTGTCGGGCGACCCCCTTTTGATTATCCTATGGTTCCCGACTTTCTTCTTCTCCCGACAACGACTGTGGATGAGCCGATGATGGATCCGGCTGAGCTAGATGAGGATGTTGAGGAGGATGGCGGAACTGATGATGCTGAGGGCGATGATGTGGATGAGCCGTGATGATAGTTTGACATATGGATCCTTTTAGACTTTTTCCTATTTTATTATTTTGTTTTCATTTTTAGTTGTTTTCTTTCAGATTTTGTTCTATTTTATGCTTTGATAATTCTGTGGGCATGTACTATTTTGACTTCTGCTTTAATTTATCTATACTGCATTTCTTATGTCTTCTATCTTAGCTTGAGCTTATATGAGATGTATATCGTTAGGTGAGATGAATGGCAAGCGTGAGTAGGAGGGTCAAATGAATGTTGAGCATTTTGATAGGATCGCCTCGATTTTAGGCTCAATCGACTACTCCTAGGTTTGCTTTTTCAGCATTCTAATTCTGTAAGTACTATTTTCACCTTTTTCACGGTTTGAGTTTAGATGTAACATTGAGGGCAATATTAGGTTTAAGGTTGGGGGTGTTAGGTAGTGCTTAGTTATATTCATGTTTTGTGCTTATAATGAGAAATTCAAGAAAATCGAGCATGAAAAAAAAAATTTAGTCACCAATTAATGCAATGAAATGGATTAACTTGAATTTGATGGCATAATTTCTTGATTTATATTGGAATTCAGTGCAATTCACATATCTTTACTTCACTTGTGGGACCCTAGATTAGAGTAGATTTTCCTTAGATGATTCACAAATGCACAATAAGTCGAGGGTAGAGGAGTTAAGCGGATAATCACTCTGAAACACTTAAGGAATTTCTCCCGGAAATATTCACTAAGATTCTTCTTAAGTTCATGAGTTGAGTAGTTGATTCATATGCTTAATGAATAATGAATAAGGTTGATGATAATTGGTATATGACTATAAAATCAGGCTAATATGTACTGGAGGTGAAAAGTTACATACCCATAAACTGTACTATTATGCTAATTTGAGCTAAGCTCAAGCCAATTAAAGTTAAAAGTGAATGAAAAGTCTAGTTTTATTTCGTGGCATTTGGCACTCGAGTGATTAAATCCATAAGGAGTGTCTGGACACTTAATGCCCTAAAACTATCTAGTTTGGGAGTCATTGATCTAAAACTCGATTCATGGGTGTCACAGAAAGCCTAAGGGAATAGAACATTGCACACGACCTAACCTTAATGAATATAAATGGAAGTTTCATGTGAGTTTAAACTCTAAATTGGTTAATTAATGAAATTTAAAGTGGCTATGGAGTTTCGTATGAGGCTTGTGCTTTAGGATTGATCGAAGGTTAATAGATATGGGATTAAGTCTGAAATTTGGTAAGGATGCCACTTGACTATAATGACTTAGACTTGTTTTCACTACACCCTTTGGAGATCTTTTCGACTCTAGGTGTAACATGAGCAAGTCTTTGATATGTGTACATAATTTTTAGCTTTAATGGTTGATTGTGTGCCATTAATTCTTGTTAATTTTGTTGAGTTGTCTTGATTGGCTGTGGTTGAAGGGTAAATCATCTGCAAACCCTCACGAGACTATACTCATCCTCTCTTGTAACTTTGAGGTTTAGAGGCTTACTGCACATGCTAAGTGCAATCGTGCAATCTACGAAAATGAGTTGTTTTTATTTTCGTTATAGTTTAGTTTTAGTCTTAGATTGATGTTTGATCATGGTTTTGTAGTCCAAGTCTTTTTATTGTTTGGGGACGATCAATGTTACGTTTGGGGGTGTTGATAGGTGTGAGATTCACATGTTCTAGAGCCTCACATTCATTGTGTTTACATTGGTTTATGCATGATTTATGCCACATATGCGTTTAATTTGTGTGCTTATTGAGTAAAGGTGGAAAATCATTGCAATTGAGGAAAACTGGTTGGAAATGCAGAATTTCTGAGTACTTAGAGACTGAATTTGACAAATATTTCTTATACAAAGTTGTTGAGATATGTCTTAGCCTCATGTGTCAGCTTGAATCACTTAAAATGGAGGTCTGTGGAGAAAGTTAGGAAGGAAACAATATCGCTGCGCAGAAGAGAAATTGCTACTGCATCTAAAGTTCGAACGTTGGACATGTAACGTTCGAACATCAGCCTAGTCAATGCCCAGTCACACAACTTATGCCACATCACAACGTTCGAACGTTGGGTTGGTGACGTTCGAACATTGAGGTCAGCTGGAAGAATTTAGCAAGTTTTGATACCTAATCCAAGTAGAAGACTTGGGGATCATCTTCTATAAATACCTCCTCTTATAACAGCAATGGGTTCGAAAATTTGAGCATTGGAAGAGATTTTTGAGCAAGGAGACAAGGAAGACGAAGAGAACAACGATTCTGCATCAATTCATCAATTCGTAATAGGGAGATTTTTAGTTCTAGATTATTTGTCTATGAATAATTCTATGTTTTTGATTGTTTTCCAAATTACAATTAATTATGAACTAATTTTCCTTTAACTAGGGCCATGTGAAGGTCGAATTTTTGAGTTTATATATATTAAGTAATTGTTCGTATTAATTCTATTATTGCTTTGTGTGTTAATTTTGTGCTTTTATTCCAATCATATGCTTGATGATCATATGCTTGCTAATTTGCTTAGTCTATTCATTCGAGAGAATATAGGTTAGGGTTCAAAGGAATTAACACATCATCCAAAAAAAATAGTGGAATTGCCCCTAGAGATAGGTAGAGATTCCAAGGTGTTGTTAGCTGGATTTATCCGGGTAAATTCTAGAACTTGAATGTATGAGTGTTGGTTAGATTCCCGGATTTGGGGACCGTCAATTAGTCATAGGATTATTATAGCCGAGACATCGGGTAGTAATTAATTAGGGAATTTTCACCAAAGCAATATTAGTCTAATAATTCGAAGAATCATTTATATATATTAACGAGTAAATACGGTTGAAACATGTGCCTTAGTTATTTTATCTCGTAAGAATCTCAATCTCATTGTCAAATCTTGTTTTCAATTTTTCTTTATTTTGTGATACAATCATGACAAGTTAATTTAATTTCATTTCAATTGCTTTAAACTCTGTCAATCTAAAATACGAGTCTCTATGGGTTCGACATCCCGGACTTAAATATCCATTTTATTACTACACACGATCAGTTCACTTGCTATTTAATACACGTAAGGATTTCTCGTGTCAGTATCCCCCTCGTCTAAAAAAAATAAAAATAGATATAGCTACTTTATTATTATTTTTATTTCTTATTATTGACTTCCTGAGTAGGGAGTTATAGAATGGGTTATATACAGTTTGCATCCCCAAAAGTATGGTGCCTACACCAGTTACTCCCTACTATCGAAACCCTATTACATCAGCTGGACAAAATCGCCTTTACGTCTTAATATTCTCAAGTATAAGAAATTACATCAGCTACTATCCAATTCCATGCATTAAAAACAAAAACAAATTTCAGCAAACAAATTTAAAATCAAATTTGATAAAATAATTTTATGAAAATGCTAGGAAAATCAAAAACAAAATTTTAGATTAAACTCCTCCATCCCAAAATGATATAGATGTTGGACTATTTACGGTCAACTTAATTATTATTTTTAAGTGCAATAATAAGTTAGTTAGATTATGATTTCAACATAATTGAAAAGCATTTTTTTTTTTTTTGTATATAGTAAGATTTAAAATTTTAGTAATAAAAAAATTGTTAAAAACTTTACGTTTAAAAATTTAATGATTAAATTGTACAACTTCGTTTAGCGAAAAATAGTAAAGAGAGCATAATATTGGAATAAAGAAGTTAAGGGTCCGATTGGATGGACGTCTATTTCTCATTTTTCATAGATAAGGTGATAGAATTTTTGTTTTAAATAGAGATATGATAAGGGAATTGTGTTTGGATAAGTTTTTTTTTTTAAGGGAAAATTGCATAAGACCCCCCTGTGATATGCGGAACTTGTGTCAAACTCCCTTGTGTTAATTTTTTTGCGAATCACCCCCTTGTGTTATTTTTTATTCTGCATATTCCCCCTTTTTCGATTTTTTTTGGAGTTTTTTTCCATCATAAATGTTCTAGATCCAACCCAAATTAAATTATTTAACTATTATAAACATGTTTGGGGCAAAAATGCATTTGGATTGACATTTATGATGGAAAAAAACACAAAAAAAATCAAAAAAGGGGGAATATGCAGAATAAAGAATAACACAAGGGGGTGATTCGCAAAAAAATTAACACAGGGGGTTTGGCGCAAGTTTCGCATATCACAGGGGGGTCTTATGCAATTTTCCCTTTTTTAATAGGAAAAAGTGTAATGATTAAGTATGTTGTGATGTCTTTTTTGTAAGAAAAATTATTTTTTTGTGGGAAATTGATATTGATATGAGTTTTGTTTTTATAAGAAAATTTAGACATAATTAAGTTAGACTCACCGATTAATGCATCTGAAATATACAAAGTGGATCTTAATTCGTAGCTTACATCATTTCAAATAAAGATATGTGATTATTTTGATGATTATATTAAGATATTGGCGTATAAAGTACTTTTAATTATTGGGGAAACTGTCTAATCATGAATAGTAAAAATTTGAGGGAAATGCCATCTAAATCCATTTTTCAAATAAATTTGAGATTACTTTTTAGGGAAATTGTGTGTGACATTTCTTTCGGATATGTCAAACAAATGCATTTTCGACAAAAAAAAATGAGAAATTGAGAAATGTGAAAGAGCTGTTTGGCCTAACTTTTGAAACGCTAAAAATTACGTTTGGACTCTTAATTATAATTTTTGGTGTGTTTGAGCCCCTTTCCTATAATCTCGTTTGGGCATTTTTAGCGTTACAAAATCACGTTTTGGAAAAATTAAAATCCTAGATTTTGTCATAATCAATTATGCAAAAGTTTGGCCAAATTCACCCTAATGGAAAATTCATATTATGATATATTTTGGGATAATAGCAGACACCCCCCTCAGTTATGGGGCGTGTGCACTTTGCCCCTCAACTCATTGAAATGTGCGATTTATCCCCTCACTTATCAAAAATGTGCACTTCACTCCCTCGGGCAGCTCGGGCAAATTCAGGCACTTAACTTATCATAAAAATTGGACTTTTGCCCCCTGACTTATGTGTTTTTGTAGCACTTTGCCCACTAACTTATGTGTTTTTGTAACACTTTGCCCCCTGACTTATGTGTTTTGTAGCACTTTGCCCCTGCCCGAGGGAGCAAAGTGCACATTTTTGATAAGTGAGGGGGTAAATCGCACATTCAATAAGTTGGGGGGCAAAGTGCACATCATCCCATAACTGAGGAGGGTGTCTGCTATTATCCCTATATTTTTGATAAAATTTGTAAGCCTTGGATCATCTTCAATCCATTATCATCCTAGTTCCTACTTGTATAAAAATTACATCAAATAAGATCTACAAAAAATACAAAGTTTGAGAAAAAAGTGTTCGATATAGCATGGAAAAAAGAGTATTTCAAATAAATTATTACCCCAAGTTTCAATGGATAAGTTTATAATGAATTAAGAGTACTTGTGTTCAACAAAATATGGCTATTGAACATTATGGGTGGCGCAACCGAAGGTTTTGATAATTTAGGAGGTTATTTAACTCTTTTCGAGTTTAGCATGATCTGATAGTTATTCCTAATTAAGGAACGGAAAATTCTAACTCAGATCGACTTGGCCGCACCCAAATGTATTTTTACAAGAAGAGTGTATTATACTTCCAAATATAATTGATAAGTTATTTTATAAAATACACATGAATTTGGCCGAGCCGGGAAAGCAGTAGAATTTCCCAAAAGGAACATGTAATTATCTTCATATAGGGGCGTACATAAACTCGTACAACCCGCTCAAACCGCTCAAATCGAGTCGATCAGTTCGAAAGTCGCCGGTTTAGAATTATTAAATAATAGTGGCGAGTTAAAAATATTACAACCCGCCACTTTCGGGTCAGGTTATGGGTTTATAATTGTAACCCGCCTATCCAGCAACCCGATTGCTAATTGGATATGTCACAAGTATATGTATATATAATTAAAGATTAGCCTAAATTCTGAAAAGTATATATGCATGTATATAGTTTCTAATAACCATCCTCTTCTAAACTATGTAACATGTACACGGAAGATTACAAAGAATACCTTGAAATACTGGAATTTATAAGTGCATATGATAATATATTTAAGTTTGGGTTATCCATAGGGCCCTGAACTCGGCAACCGCAATTGTTCAGGAGTTGGGACCCGTATAGGACCCAGCTAATGTGGATGATTGTGATTATAGTCCCTTCTCTAAGTTATTTTTTTCATCTCACATACTTGATCAGCGTTTTCACCGTTACCCTTGAAATACTGGAAGATCATACTTAGGTGTTGTTTGCTCGTCAGAAGACAAGGAGGTGCTAGTTGAAGCCTCTTCGCTTGTCTCATTAACCATCTTCAAGAAATAACTATGCCTGTACAACAAAGCCTACACACTTTTAGGAACCAAATATAAACCAACCTTCGTTGAAATAAGTTCAAGAAACAGACCATCGAGTGTATGCAGTTAGTTCTGGGTGAAAAGCAGTTGCTAGCAACAATCACTCTCTTATCAGATCCGGCATTTTCCTGGAACAAGAAACAGTAATTATATCAATCGATGCATTAAAGTAAATTAAAAGCAGAAATTATCATTAAATCAAGTAATTTGTGGTTGAAAGACATTATTAGGTGCCTTACTTGTAGATTTTCGAGTTAAAATTCAGTGATCAAATACAAAGGTTGATTGTTGGAAATTCCCTAAGCTTCAAACAGTCAGGCAAATGTTCACATATGTACAACCATTTGTTTTGCAATGACCATTTACCTATTTGTGATTAATATTTTATTATATAATCCTCGGGAATATCTTTTGGCGAAAATTGAGTTTTTCTTCCAAGTGCATATGCTAAAATATACTTTCCCCCACCCCTCAATGCCAAAATCCACAAAATATATCCTGGATTTAACTATCACCAAAACCATCAAATGTCCCACTTCTCCAAACATTTGCAGGACAGAAAATTATTTCTCTCGGAATCTAATGGTATCGTCTACATCAGCGCCTTGGTCTGACAAAATGGGGGACCTAACTCGTTTTATATAAAACGATAAAAAGGAGACAACAATCATGCTGAAAGAAAATACTCCTAAAGAAGGGTAAAGTCACTGTTATGGAACAAAAAGAAAAAGAGCAAATTCTATGGCAGAGCAGAAGTGTGTCAGCAGGCCCCTTCTCATATAAAACACGAGTAAAATTGCAAATAGTTCTTGCCTTTCACCAAAAATATCAAAGAAGTTCCTAAAAGGCTGATGCTGTAGAATTTTCACATAACATTCAGCAAATATTCAATAATTCTAAATATAAAGTAGTGAAGCACAATCATCTGCTGAACACCTTACTAAAAGGCATAGGAAGAATTTATTAGAGACAAAGAAATCATGTATAGTAAATACTTTACAGGAAAACTGATCTATAAAGTGAAGAATTTGTTGGGAAAAGTCGATTCAAAATCGAACCCAAATTGGTACGCAGCGGAATTAAAATAGAGACCTAGCTCTTTTACGTACATGCATGACATCAAAAAATTAAAGCATACATACTATGGCTTAAAGCAATTAATTAAACACTTTAATTAATAATAAGTATTGCCTATCTATAGCTAACAATTAAAAGACTATATAATTAAACACTTTAATTAAAATCAATAATTGAATAACTATAAAAATAATTGAAAAAGAAGAAAGCAAACCTTACACCGAAGATTCGAAATTCGCCGGTAGAAGAAGAACTTGTTCACCGCAAAGTCTTCTTCGCAATGCCTCAACAAACTCGGGAGTGTGGGCTCCAAAAAAATACTACTAAAATAAAACTCCGTAAGAGGAATTTTATTTTCTTAAAAGCTAGCTTGCTCTCGTAAAATATACAAGAACTACTTGCTTTCGTTTTTGTTTGGTGTGTTTGAACTTGTAAATGACACCCCTTTATATAGGGTGAAAAAGATGAAGTTTGATTAAAAAAAAATTAAGTGGGGATGTTAAATAAGAAAAAGAAAACTTAGTGGGGTGAAAAAAGAAAACAAATTTTTGACCATGGTAGCAGCCGGCTGCTGGCTGCGCGTGAACAGTACGCTACTGTTCACGAATGTGAACAGTACACGCGTACTGTTCACGTGTAATTTTTTTTTCTTTTTTTTTTTTTTTTTAAATTAAATCACTATTTAATTAAATATCTTTTTCCAAACATATTTCCCACGTTAATTTTCATCTAAGTTCAAACTTATCCATCTAATGGATATACTTTAGTATTTATTTGTAGAGTTTCAATTTGAGGTTTGCGAAGGGACCTTAGGGAAAATTAATTTTAGCTCCAAGTAGATTAAATCAAATTATCATCACATGATAATATTTAATATCACTTAACAATATTTAATTCCACTAAATAAATATTGTTGCACTCTAAAATTAACTTCAATTTATTTTTGAATTCCCATTCTTTCGTAAAGAAATATTTCATTAACTCCTCTATTAAATATCCTTGAAAAAAATAAAATTAATACTACTATTATTTTATTCTTCACATCTTATCATATAATGCTCAATTTGCTTCTTATCAATTTTCCAAATGAAAAACTATTTTTCATATAATTTTAGTGACACTTCACTTGAAACACTTTGGCCAAAGTTTTAGAAAAATTGAACATTGCAAATTCATTATAGGGGATATATCTTATCTCTCATGGAGATTATAGATTCCATATGAATGTCCTTTCTAATCACATTTTTATGTCATTGCCCAATGTATAAAGTATATTGGCCACCGAAGACCTCACTTCTAAATATATCAAAGCAATGTACACTAGATGCATTAGTCCACGACAATCATAGGATTAAGAGTTATTGTACAAAATTATTTATTTTCAATAGTAGTAAAAATAAATAATCTGTTTGGTCCGGTTCAGTATTTCAATCTTATTGATTTACACGAATATACTATACATTTGGAATCCATATTCCCATGATTAAGACAAATCATCAAATATAGTATATTGTAGTCTTTAGCAGATAAGACGCCCATTCTTATCACCGACTACAACCCATTTATAATAACATAAAAAAATCCAAGTCTTTTCCCATGGAACAACACTTCCATTTGGATTATCATATGTAATTATGGACTACGTCTATCTTATAGTATAATTTCAATTATGCTCATAACTTGTAAAAGAACAATTTCATAAATCAATAACAAATGCATCATACAATTGGATTTTTAGGGCATAATCCCTAACAATCTCCCACTTGCCCTCAAATCCAATTAGCTACAAAACTAACACCCATCACTTCTAAATGAGAATCAAAACTCTTTTGTGCCAATGTTTTAGTAAAGGGATCTGCTAAATTATTAGCTGAGGCTATCTTGGTGACCACAATCTCTCCACGATCTACATAATCTCTAATTATATGATACTTCCTTTCAATGTGCTTTGAACGCTTATGACTTCTAGGTTCTTTAGAATTGGCAACAGCACCAGTGTTATCACAATAGAGTATGATTGGCGTTAACCCATCTTTAACAACCTCTAGATCTAAAAGAAATTTTCTCAGCCAATAAGCTTCTTTAGCAGCCTCAGAAGCCGCCACATATTCAGCTTCCATGGTGGAGTCTGCAATGCAAGACTGTTTCACACTTCTCCAACTAATAGCTCCTCCACCAAGAGTAAACACATATCCCGAAGTGGAACGTCTAGAATCACGATCAGATTGAAAATCTGAATCTGTGTAACCTATTGGTAACAGCTCCTCACTGTGATAGATAAGCATATAATCTCTAGTCCTTCTCAAGTACTTCAAGATATGCTTCACTGCTATCCAATGTTCTGGTCCAGGGTTCGATTGATATCTACTGACCATCCCTACTGCATAACAAATGTCAGGCCTTGTACAAAGCATAGCATACATGAGACTACCCACAGCTGAAGCGTAGGGTACATTCTTCATGTGTTTTTCCTCTTCAAGTGTTTTAGGACACTGTTCTCGAGAAAGTTGAATTCCATGTCTAAAAGGCAATGACCCTTTCTTGGAATCCGCCATGTTATACCTTGCCAGTATCTTATCTATATATGCAGCTTGTGATAAGCCTAGCATCTTGTTCTTTCGATCTCGCAAAAGTTTGATCCCTAGAACATAACTAGCTTCACCTAGGTCTTTCATATCAAATTGATTGGACAGCCAAATCTTAACAACAGATAACGTTCCTACATCATTTCCAATTAGTAGGATATCATCCACATAAAGCACTAAGAACATTATAACCTTTTCATGATGTCTCTTATACACACATGGTTCATCGGGCATCTGTTCAAATCCAAAAGATTTGACAGCTTCATTGAATCTGATGTTCCATGATCTAGATGCCTGCTTAAGTCCATAAATGGACTTATTCAGTTTGCATACCATATGCTCCTGTTTTCTAACTGAAAATCCATCTGGTTGTATCATATAGATTTCTTCTTGAAGATTTCCATTCAAGAATGCTGTCTTAACATCCATTTGCCATATCTCATAGTCATAATGAGCTGCAATGGATAAGAGAATCCTTATAGATTTAAACATGGCTACAGGTGAGAAGGTTTCATCATAATCAATGCCTTCCACTTGGGTGTAACCCTTTGCCACTAGTCTTGCTTTGAAGGTCTCTACCTTCCCATCTACTCCTCTCTTTCTCTTGTAGACCCATTTGCATCCAATGGGCTTAATACCTTCCGGTGCCTCTACAAGTTCCCAGACATTATTTGAGTACATTGACTCCAACTCAGATTTCATTGCAGTGACCCATTGGTCAGCATCTATATCTTCGAGAGCTTCTTTGTAGCTGAGAGGATCAGATTCATGTTCAGGTTCAACCACAAGGGTCTCCTGAAGATATCTACCAGGTCTCCTGATAATCCTCCCACTACGACGTGACTCATGTGTACTAGGTTCCACATCAGTAGTTATATTAGGTACATCATATGTATTATCTATGTTCTCAGTTATATTAGGTTGTTCAGATGTAGTATCTGATACTGTCATCTCTTCTAATACAAGCTTACTTCGACTCTTGTAGTCATTTAATAGTTCATCCTCAAGGTACTTGGCATTTGTACTTACAAATACCTTATGATCATTAGGACTATAAAACTGACCACCTCTAGTCTCTTTAGGATATCCTACAAACAAGCATACTTCTGTTCTTGATTCCAACTTGGTAGGATCCTTTCTTAACACGTGTGCTGGACATCCCCAAATACGAAGATATTTAATGTTAGGCTTTCGCCCAATCCATAACTCCACAGGTGTTTTAGGAACTGACTTAGAAGGAACTAAGTTCAATAAATACGCAGCTGTTTCAAGTGCATATCCCCAAAAAGAACTAGATAGAGTCGCATGATTCATCATGGACCTTACCATTTCCATCAACGTTCTATTTCTTCTTTCTGCAACACCATTCTGCTGGGGTGTACCCGGTGCAGTAAGTTGAGATCTAATCCCATTTGTAGTTAAGAAATCCAAGAATTCTCTTGATAGATATTCACCACCTCGATCTGATCTAAGTGATTTGATATGTTTATCTAATCGATTTTCAACTTCAGCCTTAAACACTTTGAACTTTTCAAAAGATTCAGACTTGTGTTTCATTAGATACACATATCCATACCTTGAGTAATCATCTATAAAAGTTATGAAATACTCAAAACCTCCTCTTGCTTGAATGTTCATTGGTCCACAGACATCGGTGTGAATCAATTCAAGCAATTGTGTGGCTCTATTGCCTTTTCCTTTAAAAGGCCTCTTGGTCATTTTACCTTCCAAACATGATTCACAGACTGGTAAATTCTTAAGGTCTAATTGACTTATAAGTCCATCAGATACCAGTCTTTGGATCCTGTTAGAATTAATATGACCCAAACGCAAATGCCACTTATATGCTTCATCAGTCATAGGAGTCTTTCTTTTTAATGGTAATATTTGTTTACTTGTATTAGCCTCAGAATTACCAACAGAGTATGTATCAGGAAATAATAAAAATAAACTATCATTCTGAGTACCTTTGCAAATAAACGATTTATTATGCTTAATAGAAAAACCTTGTTCAAAAATGACAGTAAAACCATCATCCATCAAACAACTAACAGAAATCAAATTTCTACGAATAGAAGGTACATAAAGACAGTCTTTTAATATTAATACTTTGTTTTTGAAAAATAAATTAACAAGTCCAATAGCTACTACTGGCACGCTTGTACCATCTCCCATCATCAGGTACATTTCACCATCACTTAGCTGCCTGGTCAGCTGAAACCCCTGCAACATATTGCAAATATGATTAGTTGATCCAGAATCCACACACCAGGAACCTGGTGGACTTCCAACTAAACATGTTTCAAGTAAACAAGATATCATCATACCTTGATTGGGTGCCTTGCCAGATTTAGCAGGAAGACTTGCTAAATATTTGGGGCAATTCCTTTTCCAATGGCCATCTTCTTTACAATGGAAACAGTTTCCTTTTGCAGATTTGACTTTCTTTTGAATTTTTGTTGCTACAGTAGCACCATTATTCTTCCCCTTTTTCCATTTCTTGGCATTCCATTTCTTGGCTTTGGTACCAGATGTCTGAGTAAAATTGACACTCCCTTTAGCCCTCAGAACACCTTCTGCGACTTGGAGTTCATTCATCAATTCAGGCAATGAGTAATCTTTAGCATTCATTGAATAGTTAAGCCTAAATTGATTAAATGAACTTGGCAGAGAGTTCAGGATCATATCCTGCTGAGTTTGACTATCAATTTTGGCACCAAGGATTTCTAGTTCATTTAGGTAAGCCATCATCTTCATGACATGCTCTTGAACTAGTGTTCCTTCAGACATCTTAGCAGTAAGCATCTTCCTCATGAGCTCATGTCTACTTGCCCTATCCTGCCCTCCAAACATCTCCTTGAGATGTTGCATCATCATTGAAGCAGTCACCATCTCTTGCATCTGATGCTTGAGAATATTAGACACAGATGCTAGGATATAGCATTTTGCCATCTCATTGGCTTTTATCCACCGTTCATAACGGTTCCTAATAGCTTGTGATGCATTAGTAGCAGGAACTGGAGGACATGGTTCTCCAAGAACAAACTTGTGCTCATCATGAGTTAGCACAATTTCAAGATTCATTTTCCACTCGGCATAGTTAGGTCCTAGTAACTTATTTTCTTTAAGGATAGATTGCAGAGGACTCATAGATGCCATTTATGAAAACTGTAAAATTTACAAGAAGTTATGAGTCAAAAACTTTCAGCAAATGAACAAAATTATTCACATAACCATAATTTTGTACATGCAATGATAACCTATCTTTATACATTTTCCTTCCTGGCGGCAGGACCGAAAAATATAAAAATTTAGGCGAGAACATTTCTCAGTTAATATGTTTTTATCTTGTAACTCTTACTAAACATCATTAACCCACCATATTAATTTTCAGCCTTTTGGATGACATAACAGAGCTCCTCGGGGAGGCTAATATGTTTTCCTAAACAAGTGTATACCATTACTTAGATATTCATATGATATTCGAGATACTCCACGGCAGTGTGATCGCACTCGTTTATGCATACTTCAATCTACCCATCAAGGATCTAATCTTGTAACCTTGAGCGAATACCTTCCTCAGGGAATAATATTCATTCGCTACACCGTTAGATCAGTAATGGAGGCCATGAGAATTCAACTCTTAAATCTCGCTCCCACTTGATATTTAAAAAGAATTTGTGGATTTTAAATATAATGATATCACTTGTTTGTGGAACTCAAAGTGATATTCCATAAAAAAATAGAGAGTGAATATTGTACTAGAAAATCACACTGGATTTAATTCCCAGGAAAGATTGGAGGCGTCACAAAGGTCGCTCTTAAAATCCAATCTCCTAGACAGAATTAACTAGATTTAATTCCCAGGAAAGATTGGAGGCGTCACAACGGTCGCTCTTAAAATCCAATCTCCTAGACAGAATTAACTAGATTAATTTAATAGCACAATATAACACTACTATTATATTTAGGTGGAATATTAGATATCCAACATTTATTTAAACAATTTAAATAACACAATTGATCATATCATATTCATCATGTTGAATAAAAATATAAACATGCATTCATGTTCTTTAAACAATTTAAACAATTGATCCAATCATACAAGAATGCTTATACCATAATAACCGATTCATGTCTGAAGCTTTAATATCTAGAATCAAAAATTCTAAAATAAATAACATGTCATTATGTCAATATGTCTCACATGTACATATCAAGAGCCTAGCTCTGATACCAATTGTTGGGAAAAGTCGATTCAAAATCGAACCCAAATTGGTACGCAGCGGAATTAAAATAGAGACCTAGCTCTTTTACGTACATGCATGACATCAAAAAATTAAAGCATACATACTATGGCTTAAAGCAATTAATTAAACACTTTAATTAATAATAATTATTGCCTATCTATAGCTAACAATTAAAAGACTATATAATTAAACACTTTAATTAAAATCAATAATTGAATAACTATAAAAATAATTGAAAAAGAAGAAAGCAAACCTTACACCGAAGATTCGAAATTCGCCGGTAGAAGAAGAACTTGTTCACCGCAAAGTCTTCTTCGCAATGCCTCAACAAACTCGGGAGTGTGGGCTCCAAAAAAATACTACTAAAATAAAACTCCGTAAGAGGAATTTTATTTTCTTAAAAGCTAGCTTGCTCTCGTAAAATATACAAGAACTACTTGCTTTCGTTTTTGTTTGGTGTGTTTGAACTTGTAAATGACACCCCTTTATATAGGGTGAAAAAAGATGAAGTTTGATTAAAAAAAAATTAAGTGGGGATGTTAAATAAGAAAAAGAAAACTTAGTGGGGTGAAAAAAGAAAACAAATTTTTGACCATGGTAGCAGCCGGCTGCTGGCTGCGCGTGAACAGTACGCTACTGTTCACGAATGTGAACAGTACACGCGTACTGTTCACGTGTAATTTTTTTTTTCTTTTTTTTTTTTTTTTAAATTAAATCACTATTTAATTAAATATCTTTTTCCAAACATATTTCCCACGTTAATTTTCATCTAAGTTCAAACTTATCCATCTAATGGATATACTTTAGTATTTATTTGTAGAGTTTCAATTTGAGGTTTGCGAAGGGACCTTAGGGAAAATTAATTTTAGCTCCAAGTAGATTAAATCAAATTATCATCACATGATAATATTTAATATCACTTAACAATATTTAATTCCACTAAATAAATATTGTTGCACTCTAAAATTAACTTCAATTTATTTTTGAATTCCCATTCTTTCGTAAAGAAATATTTCATTAACTCCTCTATTAAATATCCTTGAAAAAAATAAAATTAATACTACTATTATTTTATTCTTCACATCTTATCATATAATGCTCAATTTGCTTCTTATCAATTTTCCAAATGAAAAACTATTTTTCATATAATTTTAGTGACACTTCACTTGAAACACTTTGGCCAAAGTTTTAGAAAAATTGAACATTGCAAATTCATTATAGGGGATATATCTTATCTCTCATGGAGATTATAGATTCCATATGAATGTCCTTTCTAATCACATTTTTATGTCATTGCCCAATGTATAAAGTATATTGGCCACCGAAGACCTCACTTCTAAATATATCAAAGCAATGTACACTAGATGCATTAGTCCACGACAATCATAGGATTAAGAGTTATTGTACAAAATTATTTATTTTCAATAGTAGTAAAAATAAATAATCTGTTTGGTCCGGTTCAGTATTTCAATCTTATTGATTTACACGAATATACTATACATTTGGAATCCATATTCCCATGATTAAGACAAATCATCAAATATAGTATATTGTAGTCTTTAGCAGATAAGACGCCCATTCTTATCACCGACTACAACCCATTTATAATAACATAAAAAAAATCCAAGTCTTTTCCCATGGAACAACACTTCCATTTGGATTATCATATGTAATTATGGACTACGTCTATCTTATAGTATAATTTCAATTATGCTCATAACTTGTAAAAGAACAATTTCATAAATCAATAACAAATGCATCATACAATTGGATTTTTAGGGCATAATCCCTAACAGAATTAACCTCCCCGCTTTCAGCAGCAGAATCAGATTTAGCAGTTTTGTCGGATGGAGCAGGAAAATCTGCCAACACTTGTACTGCTGGACCTACTTCAAGGATTGCAGGGGCGCGAATAAACACACCGCGAAAGCTTGGAGGACCTCCTTCTTTTCTCACAATCTCAGGAACAGAAAGATCAGCTTCAAAGCTTTGAAGCTGAGCAATGTTGTCGATTTAGATAATTGAATAAACTTGGATTCTGGAAAGAAAAAAGAAAAAACTGGAAGGAAACAAGAGTAGAATAATGAGCATTTCAGACTTATACATCTTATCGCATCAATGAAAAATCCATATATTATAATATGGGCACATTCCGTGGTTATTCCGGCGAGGACTACAAATCTCTCGAGCTTCCAAAAGTTCTTTAGTTCAAGATCAAGCTCGTTCAAAAAATTTGAGCTTGAGTTCGTCGAGCTTGTAAGTTTATGCTTACGCTCAAGCTTATAAAAAAGGTATCATGCTTGAGCTCAGCTCATTATCAGTCAAGCCTAGTCGATCTCGAGCTGTCACTAATTACTTATAGTTTATCCTTCGTATTTTTCATATTATAATTTTACTAAAACACATTTCTAAAATAAAACATATGTTAATATGTTTATTCTAATATAAAACTGTTGCTGAACAAATTTATTATAATTATCACCATCAGCATTATGGCTATTAAAAGCAATAATAGTATTATTGTTACCATAAGTATCATTATCTAAATCACTATAGTATCCAATATAAATAGTGCAAAGAAGAAAAAAAGAAGACAAAGCTCCCATGCTGGCTCGGGAGCTTGAGCACACCTATATATGAGCTCAAGCTTCGATTATTAAACAGCTCAAGCTCAAAAAACTCGAGCAAGAGTTGAGCCTTACTCTAGCTGGCTTGTTAGGATCGTGAGCTAGCTCAACTCATTTTGCAGCCATAATTCACATTGTCTCCAAATAATGTCCGCTTTTTCGGAGCAAAAATGCATTCTCTTTTTCATAGGTAACAAATACTCCCATTGCGAACAACAATTTACTTCATTTAAGTTAAACTTATGATCCAAAAATCAATTTTCCGTCACCACATTTTACTTAAAACATTAGGCTTTCTAAGTCACAAATCAATACAATTTTAAGTCAAGCCTAGGCATAAACATGAAATGATGCACGTACAGATCATCAAATACACATTCCAAAAACTTATCCAAGAAAGTTTGAAAGTCAATTCCCTAGCACTGGAGCCCGAATCACCACAATCCACATGCTTATCAGCCCGATGTTGAGAACTAAACACAGTAACTTCACTTGTAAATTAGAGCTCTTTCTCAAGCTGCTTTTCCTCCGTTCTCAAGTAATATACTAAACTGAAGAAAACAAAAATGTTTAATACAATACCGGACTGCCGAAAAGGTTCCTATGAACTGTACAATCAAGGCCACCTATTAGCTCCTGGCTTCCAGCTTTCTGCCCTGAAAGCAAAATTGCCATTCAAAACCAAAATCTAAGAAGGCATCCAATTTGTCCAAACAAAAAAAAAGAATGGTGTTTGAGAAACGGGATGCAACAAGCGTTAATGCCGCTTAAGGATGTTAGACGTTTATCAGTCAGTGACATAATAATGATAAAGAAGATTAATACCCACCAGCAGCTTTGTCAGCCAAAAATATAAGGCCTGCACAGGTTCCACAAACTGGATTGCCCATTTTCACAAACTCCCGCAAAGCAGGGAACTGCGGTTATTACATAAACAAAACTGTATGATATAGTTTTAAGCAAAATACACAAAACATTGACACAGGACAATCAGAATTACAGTAACTAATATAATAAGGAAATGGAAGGAAAATGTACGAGGTTATGATAGTGGGCGAGCTTGGCCATAGTAGTGCTCTCACCGCCGGGGATAATGAGGGCGTTCACAGTCTGCAGCTGCTCCGGCTTCCTTATCTCCACCCCCTTCACTCCCACCCTCTTCAGTGTTGCACTACCAATTGATCATTACTCCTCCTCGTAGTCTATATCAATAACCAAAACACACGCATATATATACACGTATGTGAGCATGGTTCAAAGTCGCGGCATTGTGCTAATATCGGGGTTCTGTTCCATATCAGTCACGGCGTATTGGGATATTATCAGGCGATACGATACAAAACCATTATAAAATGATCCAAAAATTAGTAAAATTAAAGAAAAATATAAATAACACAAAAAGCTACTTTTTAATACATGTTAAAAATATTTATTAAATCAACTATCAATGAAGTTAAATATATTATTCTAGTCGCTCAAAGAATTCATTTTAAATATTAATTATTTTCTTCTAAGGCTATTATATTTATTTTAAATATTAATTAGTTTCTTCTAAGGCTATTATATTTATATATTAAATATTAATCATTTTCTTAAGAATACACTAAAATGTCTGTGGCTAGTTAGTAGTTTAGTGCCTTGGTATAGATGTGGTGTTCTCCACCGAGTCCCATTCCCCAAAGCACACATGGAGATTTTTATGTTTACACAAATTGAATAATAATTAGGGATAATTGCAGACTCCCCCCTCACATATGGGGTCATTGCACTTCACCCCCTCACTTATTAAAATGTGCACTTTACCCCCTCACTTATCATAAAATGTGTACTTACCTCCTTCGAGCAGCTCAGACAGAAAAAATATAAAGGAATTTTCCGTACGTTGCTGCCAGGATTTGAATTTTCTTTTGTATTTTTTTGCCCCAAACTGTCCAAAGGGGGTAAGTGCACATTTTGTGATAAGTAAGGGGATAAAGTGCACATTTCAATAAGTGAGGGGTGAAGTGCAATGACTCTCATATGTGGGAGAGTGTCTGCAATTATCCCTAATAATTATAATATTATTTTTTTGGTAGAAAAACTAAAATCTATAATTATAATAATTTAAATCCCAGTAAACTCTTCTCCTAAATTCAACAGCCGACGCCACCTTTTTCACTTTTTCTTTTTCCATTTTCCATCTTCTTCCATATCTCTCTCGCTTCTTTTCTTCCTCAACTCATACAGTAGCTGTAGCATAACCTCCCTTTCCCTTTTCTTTTTCTAGTATTTATTTCCTCTACCACCCTGTTTACACTCGAAAATAATTGGGGCTGTCGAATCACAAAGTTCAAATTATAGGAATTCGAAAAGAAGAAAGTTTCGTCCATAAATAGATAAGACAAAACCTATTAAATTCAGAAAAAGGCCAAAACATGGGTTGGATCTGCAAAAGTCCAAGAATCGAATCGAAAGAAATAAAATGAAGTCCAAATAGCCAATCATCTGCAAGGGGCGCGCCAATTTGAAAAGATTTGAAAGAGCAGTTGAAGACGGTTGAAGGCGGTTCCCGAAGAAAAGGAACGTGGGTTCCTCAAAGACCCATATATATACGAGCCTAGGAGAAGAGAGGAGGACATCACAAGATCATCAGACTTCTACATTTTCAATTCTCTTAGAATTAGCTCTAGCCTTAGGAGTAGTTTCTAGAGTAATGTAGGAGTAGATCGTAGCGTAAATTAGGAGTAGCTGTAATGTAATTTAGTGTAGATTCGATGATATTTGCCTTCAAGGCATATATTAGTATTCGATTGCTTGTAATTTTTCAGAATTGAAGACTGTCATGGAGGTATAAATTACTTTGTATTCAGATTTAAGTATCGATAGTTAATTTGTATCTTGATTTGAGTTTTTCATTCGTCATTCTGATACTCGAAATGAACAACTAAAATGTCAATTAAAGACATGAACTACCGTTTAGCGAATCGAACGCAGGGGTTGAAAAATAATACATTCGATCGAGAGATTTTCATGGAGGTATAAATTATCTCGTATCCAGATTTAAGTATCGATAGGTAATTTGTATCTTGATTTGAATTTCTCCTTCACTATATTATTATTTCATTCGAAAACGATAAATAGTTTCATCAATTGCGGTCCACTCGAAGAAGATGAAGAGAAGTTCGAATACATTTAATCGACGTTTCGTTTAAGACTTGAACCACCGTTTAACGTATCGAACGCAGGGGTTGAAAGATAATTCTAGGTTGTGAATTATCGCGGAGCTTGGAACGATCATTCGAAATCCTTCCCTAGGCTAGTTTATTCAAAACACGAAACACACCCACCTCGTTATCTCCCGTACACTTCTATTCTGCAAATCACATACCATACCATACAGGTACCATTCGATACATCGCCTCAAAGTCCAGCTGCCATACATGGAATCTTGATGGTGATGACTCAGTGTTTCGGTATCGCCGATATTATCATTATATAGGCCGATAATATCCAAATTAGCCGATATCCGGTAATATCGGCGATACTATACATAGCCAGCATCGAAGCGTATCGCCGATTTTTATCGGATCGAACCCCTCCGATCCGGTTATGTATTGGCCGATATCATCGGATATTGGCCGATACTTTGAACCATGTATGTGAGTGTAAATCGAGAGGATTATACTATGAATACCTACTACCTGAGAGGCGTTCGTTGAAAGATCCCTGTAAAGCAAGAACGCCCACAGCCATTGTCCTTCACGTGAAAAAATGGGTGATACTATATATAATGGCTGGTGATATTGCCAGAGCAATTATCCCAATGCCAGAGCAATTTAATCTTAATTGTCAATAACACCCCTAGTCAAACATAAGCTTAATTTTACATCTCTTCAAAACGACACCGCCTTCATCTTTCTCCTCAAATCGATTGGGTGCCTGCAAATATTCCATTTGTTTGAATTTTTACTGGTTTTTCTCTATTTCAAATCGCAATCGAAATTATTCAAAAACATTATACTGATTGTTACGAAATATTCAGGAAGCTCATTACTGCATCTTTTGCTTTCTTTTCTCCCGTCTACCATTCTTTTACAAATTTGCACAACAGTATCATAACCCACTTGGAGGAATTAGATCAGAACCCATCTTCTAATATCTCTCAATGATTATCAGTATCATCTATTGAAATTCACATTATTTTGTTGTTCTATCAGATCTGCTCAAATCATTGGGCTCATTTTCATCCAATTATGGCTCAAATCAGCGGAGGATGATAAATGGGGAAGGGCAAAATCTGATCTTTCAAATGTTTCAATAAATTACTCACATAAAAAAATGCTCAAATTGTCAAATAACCAATTATATATATACACACACACATATTAAGAATTAAAGTCCGGCGAGTATCACAAATTCGATGACGATTGGGTCTTCTGTGAACGCTGGACGAAGAGAAACCTTGCAATTAAGACTCACACAACCATCGCGAACTGGTGTCATCGACTCGTCAAAGTATTTCCTTAAATCTTCATTTGAGAACAATACGGAAAACCAAGAGAACAAAATTGTGCAGAATTGAAGTACAAGGAGAAGAGAAGGTAAGAACTAAGAAAGAGGGAAAGAGTGATTTAACTTTAAACGGCAGCGGGCCCAAATAGGGGTGTAAATGAGCCGAGTTCGAGCCGAGCCTGGTAATTTTTCGAGGCTCTAGCTCGAGCCTAAATAAACGAGCTTGGTTTTTCGAGCTCGAGCTCGTTGGTTGAAAAACCAGCTCAGCTCGAGCCTGGGCTTAATTTTGTTTATATTTTGAATTTTTTTGTTATTTTTATTAATATAATTAATAATATAAAATATAATATTCTAAAATATAATATATTATTAATATAAAACTTGTGTGCTAAATTATATCCTTACCCACATGATTTTCCCCTAAAACATGGTTCTGATACCACCTATGCCCAGGGATACAAATGATTCCAAAGAGAGAGAGCGATTATGGAAGATTTACTGGACCTAATGCAGGGAGTAGTAAATCGAGGGACTCCCAGTTTCTCTCGAGGATACTTTTGCAAGGGTCACCATAGATTTACAAACTATTTTTACAATTTAGTAATCCATCAATGAAATTAAATCATCAAGAATTTTCATACAAACGCCCAAAACACCAAACATCACGGCAAACACGGCAACAGTATGAATTTCATTCTCAATGATCCAATTTCAGCCAGTTTACTAAATTAACACATTAGAGTCCATACCATAATGAAAATCTCTTTTTAGAATTACCAATCCATGTTTTTTAGAAGAATCATGAAAGTTTAGATATAATTTAACACAAAAGGATTTAAGGTCTGTTTGCTAAAACTTAAAAAAAGCACTTGTCAGCTTCTTGTTGAATTTAAGCTGCTTTTTGCTATTTTGGTTTCACTGTTTCTGATTCTGCTTCACTGAAAAAAAAAACTGAAAATAAGCAGAAACTAGAAGCAGGTCCTTAGGTACTTCTACTATCTTCTTCTATTTGTTCTGCTTTTTAGCAAGTTTTGCAAACACACTCAACTTTAACTTTTCAGCTACTTTTACAACTTTTTCTAAAATTCAACACTTTTTTAAAAGTACAAACTCTTGCAAACAGGCTTCTAGCCTATAAGGCTCATCTTTTATACAAACTAAAAATAAAATTGAAAATAAACTTGAATATAAAAGAAACTTACAAGAAAACTTCTTCTTATTATTTCTTCAAACTTTAATACAATATCTACACAAGCTCTTACTATCTTACACCGGATGGAGGCTAAAGCTAGTATAGAGAGAGGGGAGAGAGTATGGAAGGCTTTCAAAAGGTTAAGGCTTACAAAATGACTGCACTTAGGCTCCTTTTATAGAAGGATAAGGGCGGTGGATTTCAAAGGTAAATTAAACATTTTTAATACTATTTATACAGTAATTTCACTATTGAAATAGTAATATTGCTGTTATAAACAGTGCTCGTGAACAGTAGATTCTCAGTTCATGAAAACCACTTGACTCTTATCTTCTTAGCCTGATTTTTTGGTGTTGCCTCGAGAAGATTCTTCATTGAGATTTTCCATGATTTTGTAAAAATTGTCTTCAATAATAATATCATCTGGATCTTGAGCATCTTGAAAATTAATCAATTCTTCATTATTGCCTCTGCTTGAAGAAGCCATGAAAGTATCACTTGTTGCATCTTCATTCAATTCTGCCATCAATTTTTTCTTCATATTGTCAAGATATGTTTCAATCATTTGCTCTCTGGAGTTTGTTCCAGCCTGCCTTTTTATCTGTTGAGATATTTCTGTAATGTCGATAATGGGAGGCTAGATCTTTTGCTGCTTTTTATGATAAAGATTTTTGTATAATTCTATTTTACTATCAATTTTATGTATAGTATCTTGGCAATTTAAGGATTTTGTTTCTGGATCCATACGAATTATTTTTTCCCAAAACTTTGTATATGATACTCTCATTATGGATGGGATATTGTCCTCATCATGTTCCACTTGGGGACTCCATTTCCAAATCCAAGGGATTGAAAATTCAATAAAGAAATGAAATGTCTCTATTTTTTCTGGTTTATGAGACTGAGAAATTTCCAAAATTTTTGGAGAATATTGTTTTCATTCTTCAAATAATCCTATAAGGATTTCTGGTAAAATTTCAGGTTTAGGACCATAAAATTTCCACCATTTAAGAAACCAATTTGGTATAGAGTGGTTATAAACCTCTCCACAGATTTTAATAAACCAAGTATGACTATGTGTCAGGTTTCCATATAAAAAAAATATTTTCAAATGCTTCCACATAATCCCAATAATTATATTTAATGGGAGTATTGTTGAAATAAAAAGTTTTTTCTTTGAATGGAGATATTCCCCATTTTTCAATAGATATTATCTTTTTTATAATGATTATGGAAAATTTATAAACTTCCTTATTGCCACTATTATAGTGGTTTATTTCACATAACTCACCATTTTGTAGAATATTTTTATAATATTGTTGGAATTTATAACTTCCAAAAGTATAGCTATGAGCATTAATATATCTATCTAAAAGATTCCAGGGATTATTTTCCCATTTTAAATCACTAGAAATAATAAAGAGTATAACTCTTTTTTGATCATTCTGTATATAACCCATATTATGAACTTGTTTTTCATCCTCTTCATTCCCCACAATTTTTTAATATGATGGGGAAGCCTGACTGTGACCTTCCTTTTGTCTCTTAAACTCTAGGAATTCCTGATATAAAGGATCCTGAGAATCTGAAGATAAATCAGCGGCTATAAGCACTTTTTTCCCATGTTGAGTCAGAATATTATCCTGACCCCGTCCACGACCACCTCTTCCTCTATAAGAGGAGAGTCCTCTTCCACGAGATTGCATTTCTGTCATATGATCAAAGTTTAAATTGCAAGTCTATTTAAATATTTATTAACAAATCTTAATTCCCATCCTAAACATTGTTCTAGATGGGTTTGAATACACTATGTTGATATGTTATATTTTGCATAGAAAATTCAGGATCATTTCTTGTAGCTTTCCAGTAATCAATACTTTTCATCAGATAATATCTTCTCTTTTGAAGTCTTTTAATACTATTATGATATCTATATTCTTTAATATAATAAGGATCAAGAATTGGATTAGGGACGCCAATTCTTCCTAAATAGCGTTGATGAACCTGTTGTATATAATACACACTACAATATAGGTTATGAAGATAGAGATGTGACATTATTCTTTTATAAGAGGATATTTCTGAGTATTGCAAACCTGCAAAATTCATGATAACAAATATTCTCTAGTCAGGAAATCTGGAAGATTATTATCTTCTCTTTTTTTATAAATAATTTCAAAATCAAAAGGAGCAAGATGTGCCTGCCATCTAGCAAACATTTGTTTAGAAACATCATGTTTAAAATCTTTTTGAAACATAAATTTCGCTGCTTTACAATCTGTTTTATCACAAAATGTTGATTATATAAATCATCTTGGAATTTTAATATACATTTTACTATGGCAAGAATTTATTTGGCTATTGTAGCATAATTCTTTTGACTATTATTCCATTTACCAGAATGAAATCTAATAAGATGTGCTTGTTTTGTTATGAGATTAATTTGTTTTAATATACCACCATAACCAATTTCAGAAGCATCAGTTTCTACAATTTTCTCCCAATTTGGGTTAGCTAACATTAAACAAAGTAAAACTTTAACGTTTTCTTTTATTTTCCTTACTGAATTAGTATGTTGTTTTGACCAAGGTTTTGGTTTCTTTTTTAGTCATTCATATAAGATAGCTATGTCTTCAGCAAGATTTTTATAATAAGCTGAAATATAATTCAAACTTCCTAAAAATCTTTGTAATTGAGTTTTATCTGTAATTTCATCAGGAAATTTAGAAGCAAAATCAATACTTTTATTTATAGAGATAATATTACCCTTTTCAATATTGTGACCAAGGAATCTAACACTTGATTGAAATAAAGACATTTTTGGTTTAGATATTACCAAGCCATTTTGAATAATAATTTTTCTAAAAATATCTAAATGTTTAAAATGAGATTCTATATCCTTTGAGAATACTAGAATATCATCTATATATACGATAATAAATTCACTATAAGGAGTAAAAATATCATTCATTATTTTCTGAAATTCTGAAGGAGCATTCTTTAGTCCAAAAGGTATAACATTCCATTCATAATGTCCTATAGGAACATTAAAAACAGTTTTATATCTATCAGATTTATTAATCTGAATTTGCCAATATCCTGATTTTAAATCAAATTTAGAAAATATTATGGAATTATTTAATCTATCTAACAAATCTTTTTTTATTAGGAATAGGGTATCTTATCCATTTTAGGACTTTATTAAGGGGTTTATAATTTATTACTCATCTAGGAACTCCTCTTTCCTATTCACTATGTTTATTAACATAAAATGCAATACATGACCATGGAGATTGAGACGAACATATTAATTTTTTACTAAGCAAAGATTCAATTTCTTTTTTACATAATTCTAAATATTCAGAATTCATTTGACATGGTCTAGCTTTGGTAGGAATATTTTTCCCATCAAAATCATTTTCATAAGGAAGATCAACAATATGTTTCTTTCTATCCCAAAAAGCATTAGGATGATCATTACAAATTTCTAAGCAGAATTTATTATGAAGAAATTTGATTTTATCAGTAATTTAGGATTTTGAAATTTTTCTTCAATAGTTAAAATATTAACTTCATTTTTAAGAAAATTTAATTGATTTTCCTTAGCTTTGATATGTTCATACATCCCATGTAAAAGGTTTTGTTATAAATTTTGAAATGTATAGGCTTATTTTTATAAGTACCTATAATTCCTTCTTTATTTACGGTTATAAAAGGATAATTTTTTGTGATAAAAGGTGAACCAAGTATAACTTGATTTGAAATATTTTTAACAAGTAAAACACTTGTAGGAATACGGTTTTTATCAATACAAACAAAAGCTTTTGGAAGCTTAAAACTGATATCCAGATTTTGCCCTCCAGCATGGGATAAAGAAGGAGTAGTCTTTTGAAAATATCGAGTAGGAATTAGTCCTTCCTGGATAACATTTAAATCTGTCCCACTATCAACTAAAGCAATAAATTCTTTTGAGAAAGAATTATCTATTAAAAGAGTAATTTTTACAGTCCATTTTTGAGAAATTATTTGCTCAAAAGTATTTAGAAAATTATCATTTGGAAATTGAAAATTATTCATATTTACTATATGTTCCTCTTGATGAAGAGAATTTGTTTCAGAATTAAGTTCTAAGTTTGCAATTCTATTATCAAGAATTTTATTTTCTTGTTTTAAGGAATCAATTTCCTTTCTTAAATGATTTATTTCTATTATAATATCATTTAAGGATGTAGGAGTTGTGACAACTTGTCTTTCTTTGAGAATTTTATAAACTTCAGACATAGAATATGGTTCAGGAGAAGTTATCGCTTCCTCTCTAATATGTCTAGTATCACTAGAAGTACCGGGAGTATTATCTATTTGATCAATTATTTTTGATCGTAAATCAGAATCTTTAATGTGTTTAAGTAATTCAATATTTTGACTATCTAAAACATTTATTTCCACATCTTGAAATCGAGATAAAAGTTTATAATATTCCTCTTCTTCAATATTATTAATACAAGGTTGTCCTTGTTGACAATGTTCATATTCTGACTCCGATGTGGATTCCGATTCAGATATGATAGATTCATTATCTAAAATTTTAATTTTTTCAGAATTACTACTATGGTCAGAATATGATTCTGTTTCTGAATTATCAGAATTTTCTGGATTTAATAATATTTTTGATATTTTCTCTTTGGTATCATCATCTATTTGAAGATTATTAATCTTCTTTTTGGTACAACAATTTTTTGCATAATGACCTGTTCTACCACATTTTTTGCAAACAATAAATTTTCTTTTATATTTTTTATTGTCTTCTCTTTCTTCTTTTCTTTTTAATTTTTTCTCCCATTTCTTTTTAGAATATTTTCTCTTTCTTTTAGGATATTCCACTTGTTTATCCTTTTTCTTTCCTTTCATATTTTTATACTTGGAAGGTAAATCCATTCCAAATTGACTGCAAAATTGTCCTATTTGTTTTCTTTCTATTAGATTTTGTCTTTTTAATTGTTGGTTTAATTTAATTTCATTACAAAGATTTAATCCTTCTTGAATGCATGTACCAATTAATTTGCCATAAGTATAATTATCATGAGGGATTGACATTAAATTACCTCTTAATGTCCTTCTCACTTTTTCTGCAAACAAATGAGGTAATCCATCTATAAATTTAGATTTCCAATGAGAACTATTACTCTCAGGTAATTCCATGACTCTACTTATGAAAGTATCTTTATACCACCTAAAATCTGTTAGTGTTTTACACTTAAGATTTTGGAATAATATTCTAATAGTTTCACTATTATCAGAATATCTTCCAGTAAAATGTTCAACAATATTAACAATTAAGGTATAAACTAAGTTTTCAACTAGTTGATTATCTTCCTGTTTTATAGTATTTAGAATTTCATCTCTATTATTTTGAGTTAAATAATGATCCCACCAACCTTTTAGTTGGCCTGTAAACCCTGCAATTATCATTTTTGCTACATTTCTATCTGTATTACCATTACTTTTACAGATAGTGGAATACATAAGCATTCTATGAACAACATTATATATCTGGTTTTCAGTATATCCATCAATATTCCACTCATAAATATTTCTTCCACTATAACTATTGTTAAGAACATAGTCTTGTTCTTCATGTAAAACATCCATAGGAGAAGATCTCCTGTAATAATATAATCTTTGACTGGGCTTTGATGCCCATTTTTCATTATTAATTTTATTAATTTGTTCATGAATATTAAATCTTTCTTCTAAATTTTTATCTAATGTATTTATTGTTAATTTTTCTTTTAATACTTTTTCGACTTTTGATGAAAGTTTATTAATATTTTCATCAATACGAGACCCTTCTTGTAATGTTTTAGCAAAATCTTCTTCTAAAGTATTAATGGTTAATTTAATAAACTTTTCTTTTAAAAAGATTTCTAATTTTGATGCAAATCTTAATTTAAAATCTTTCATTTCAGGAGGAGGTTGTATGCTTGGAGTAGCGATATGACCAGTATCAATAATTTCAAGATCCTTATCAGAATCTTTTGGTTTATCTATGAGAGTTATTATCTTAGTAACTCTATCATGTAAAAAGGCTATTTGTTCTCCCAGAACATTAAGAAATATATTAGCATAATTTTGTTGTTCTATAAGAATATTTATGTGTTTACATGTAATTTGTAATGTATCATTTTCAAATATTTTTGAAAAAGCAAGAAAATTACAAATTTTTCCTTCTTTTTCCATTTGAAAAGCCTGACAAGGAGGATAAATATCTTTATTAATTTGTCCATTTAAAAGTTTATAATTTCTTTCTATAACAGAAATATATTGTTCTACATATGTAGACATAAACCAAGGGACAAAAGGTATTAAAGAATTTTTTTCAGAACAAGTATTACAAAATTGTTTTTGTTTATAATTTTGTTCATTTTGATTAAAGTTATCGAAAAATCAATTTCTAAATAATTCCCATCTGGGTAAATTAAATTCTTTCTTAATAGTTTTCCTGGCTTCAGAACCAGGACTAAAATCAATTTTATATCTAAAATCCATTAAAAAGGTGGCATACTCATTTCAGACATTGTCTCTGCCTGCCTAATATTAGCCTGCTTATTATTGTATCCTTTTACAATATTTTCTTCATTAATATATAATTCATCAATTCTAGAATTTTTTAAGGATTACTCATTTTCTTCTTTTTCATCCCTAAGTTGAGAAGTAGAAGCCCTAGAAGGAGTTTCAACAATATAATCAATAGGGGATATATAAGAATGTAAGATTGTGATCTGGATCTGGACAATCTAGCTGAAGATTCTAAAAATCTATTTGAATTATCAAATTGTAAACTTATAGTTCCTTCGGGAGTTTGTATAACATCTATGAGATTTGATTGAATTTGTTGTTGTGGAGGCATAGCTCTTTCAATTATCCAATTTTCTGGAAAAGTTTTTTCTTCCCATTTAATGGATCTTCTTGTTATAATAATAGATTTACTAAAATTAGTTTCAATTATTATTGTTTCATTTAAGGGTTTATCAACCTTTTTACAGTGAGGATTTAAAGTATGTAAAGGTTTATAATAAATTCTATACCAAACACATATTACTTCAGATCTTGAAATATAATTGTAACCATGAGTCTTAACATTCAAGGTCAAAGCATCAAGAATATTGACATCAGATAAAGATAATTGTAAATTTGGATAAACATCAAAATAAACTGGACCATGTGCCAAAATAGATTGTATAATTCCCATTAAAGATTGTTTCCAATTTAAATTTCTACCATCTCTTAAAGTTGCTATAAAGCTTTCAGGTAAACCTTCTAAATTAAGTGGTTTAAATGCAATTTGTACTAATCCTATATGAAGGAATTTATGAGTATTTCTATAAGGGAGTATATCCTTTTCACTAATTAATTTAATAATCATTTCTTCATTATTCAGAGAAATAGATTATTCCGTGGTTTTAACCAACTGTTTTAATCCTAATTTTTCAAAGGTTCCTAATTTATAAATTGTTTTTGGTTCTATTCTAGGAATAGTCCACTTATTAAGTAGATCTAGATCTTGTGGTAAATCATATTCAAGATTAATACAATTGTTTACACTATCTTGATTTTTAATCATGATAATAGTATCAAAACTTGTGTGTTAAATTATATCCTTACCCACATGATTTCCCCCTAAAACATGGCTCTGATACCACCTATGCCCAGGGACACAAATGATTCCAAAGAGAGATAGCGATTATGGAAGATTAATACAATTAATAATATAAAAATATAATATTTTAAAATATATTATATTATTAATGTAATTAATAATATAAAAATATAAATATTAAAAATACAAAAGCTCGCGAGCCGGTTTGCGAGCTTCGAACAGAGAGAGTCGGGCTCGAGCTCGAATGGAAGAAGCTCGAGCTCGAGTCGAGCTCGTTTCGAGCCGGCTCGGCTCAATTTACACCCCTAGGCCCGAATGGGGACGTTATCATAATTAGATCCCATATGCAAGGACGAGTCAAATTTAGGCCCCTATGTTTTGGGTTTTTGTTTTCATCTTTTCTTTTTTTTTTTGGGGCGGCTAATGCGATGGGTAATGTCCAAAATACCCGTAATAAGAGCGCCACTAAAGAAAGAAATGGCTAGCGTTTGTTGTATTGATTTTTTTTTCCTTTTGAGGTAATGTATTAAGTAAATTATATTTTGACCCTTTCAGCCAAAACAAATAAAAAACGCTAACAACTACTAAAAACATATTGACAACTCCCAAAAACCCTTCAATTATCCACACTTGGATGAAAATTGAAATCTCCAACGGGAAACGGACGAGAGAGCAGTGACGAAGTGTAGCACCATATCGGAGGGATATTTATACAATATACCGGAGGAAAGAAGCCAAGTAAATATAGTGTAATTGTTCATAAACAGCTTCCTCCCACCTCTTCTTCATTTTCCCCAAGGTAATTTAATTTTTAAGTCGTATTCGCAAATTTAGGGGTTTTGTGAAATAATTTTAATTTTCTAATTTTGATTGTTAAGCAATTCTTGTTTAGTCCAATTATCGATCAATGGCTGATTCCTCCTCCTCATTGGGCACAAAACGCCGCCGTGTAGAGTCTTCAGGGGACCCTGAAACTTCCTCCACACCCCCGGTAAGTAAACTAATGTATCTTCCTAGTATTTAATATTTTTATCAAAATTTATAAATATAGTTGTTTCAGTTTGTATGTGATCTATTTATTTATTGTGTTTTAGGTTTTGTGATTGGTAATTTTTGTTGGTTAACTTTCTAAAACACCTGATTTTTTTGAATGGTATAAAAGTTTAGTGGTTATATTTGAAAATGTTGTCTTGAAGCGTGTTGTTTCAGCCCAATTTGGAAGTATATAATTTTAGGAGTATATCAGGTTGTATTTATAAGTAATTTAGTTTGAATTTTGTTTCAGGTTTCCGACGCAAACGACATTCCTCGACCCACTTTTACACCGACTCCGGATAAATTTAACTTGAAGTGTAAAATTGGTAGCAAATGCTAATTGAACAAGGATCTTAAATATATTGAAGATTGTTTGAGTGACCATCCTAATGGTATCATGTGGTTTAAGAATTCTCAGTATGCCCCATTATTCGATGTAGCTTCGGACATGGACATGGTCTTAACTCCTCTGTGGATGCTTCTAACCCAAATAGTGGGGTCTCCGAACAAATCTAAAATCTGCTTTGTTCTAAATGGCATACCTATTCGTTACTCTTTGATGGAGCATGCAGTTATGAGTTGGTTGAATTGCTCCCGGTATCCGGCAAATTCAGCGGTCGTGGAGGATGATGGTTTTAGTCATACATACCTTAGCCATAAAGCCACAGTAAAAATTCTTAGGGAACAACTTAAGCAGTGTGCGATCCGTGGAAAAGTAGGTCGTCGTCGCACTCTTCGAATGTCTATGAAGAAGCCTGCGATTAGTTCCAGTGACAAAGCAATAGAGATCCTTCCATCTAACAAGATGAAGCTTGCGTTATTATATTTTTTGGTTTCTATTTTTTTTATCCCGCCAAATGATGATTCACCAATAGACTCCCGTCTTCTTGCAATTGTTGATGACCTTGAGTTTGCGAAAACATATCCATGGGGTAGGCTTTCTTATTCTGTTTTGATGGAGCACTTGAAATCTTTGGACCTCAAGAAGAAATTGGCTATGGCAAATCCACATTGCAACTTGATAAGAGCCGTTTTTACATGTTTTGAAGTCCGTTTTGTTTATGGTTTAGGTTCATTTATCGCTTGACTCTTGCCACATTTGCGTTTAATCCGTGTGTGGAGTGATTTCAGGTTGTAAATGGATGCAAACGGAGAAAGGGCGGAAAAACGACGTATTAAACAAGTTCATGCCAAGATGCTTCGCAGACTGGCGCCCAAGCGCGAGATTCACCACGCCTAGGCGCCAGCCAATTACATCAGGACATGTTTCGCGGACCGGCGCCCCAGCACGATATTCATTACGCCTAGGCGCCGCACAAGTGAAGTTTCGCAGTACGGCGCCCAAGCGTGAATGATCCCGCGCCTAGGCGCTAGACGATTACTGAAGACAAAAGCTACGCAGACGCACGCCCAGGCGCCAAACATTCCGCGCCTAGGCTTGAGCCCTCCCGCGCCCTCCCGCTAGTATCACGCCTGGGAGTTTTTCTTACTTTTTCCCCAAGACAACAGTGCGACGTCGGCCGGGCCTGGGCGCCGATCCACCCGCGCCTGGGCGCCGTCGTTACTGTTTTTGGAACCTATTTATGGAAATTTTCACCACTGAATGGAGGTTCGAAATCTGGGTTTGTGGAGACATTTTCTGGGTTTTGAGCCATCATTTCCTCTTCTTTGAAGGGCAAGAAAGAGATAGGAGCTAAGGATTGAAGTTCTAAAGTAAGGATCCATCATCAAGCAATTGAGGGAGTTTTAATTGCTTGCATTTACATGTTTATTTCCATGAGTATGTATATGTTTGTATTATATTTTCTTAAGGCCTTGATGAGAGGCTAAATTGTAGTACTAAGGCCATGTGAAGGCCTATTTTACAAATCAATATATGTGAAGTGAATTATCGTATTAATTCTCCTATTGCTTTGTGTGTTGATTTTGTGCTTTTATCACAATCATATGCTTGATCACCATATGCTTGCTATTGTGCCTATTCTATCCATTCGAAAGAACATAGGTTAGGGTGCAACAAGAATCAACGCATCATCCGAAACTAATGTGGAATTGCCCCTAGAAATAGGTAAAGATTTCCGGGTGCTGTTAGCCGGATTTATCCGGGGAAACTCTAGAACGTTAATGCGTGGTTATTGATTAGATTCTCGGATAGACATATTTAGAGAATCGTCAATTAATCATAGGGTTATTATGAGCCGAGACATCGGGTAATAGTTAATTAAGGATTTTCCACCGAAGCAATAGGAGTCTAATAATTCGAAGAGTAGCTCACGTATATTGATGAGTAGATTAGGTTGTAGCATGTGCCTTAGTCATTTTATCACTCTTGAGATTTAATCTATAGTCCGTTTCTTTTTTGTTCTTCGCTTGCTTACTCGTTTTATTGCAATTTACTTTTGTCCATTTTCATTAATCATAAACTAAAATTCAAGTCTCCGTGGTTCGACAACCCGGACTTATTGTCCATTTCTATTACTACACACGACTAGTGCACTTGCTACCAAAGCACGTTAGCTTCTAGCGTGTCACAATTTTCATTGTTTCATTCTCCCACTTATGGTAAATTTTGTTTATATCTTTCATTGTTAATTGTCGACTTACTGTTATTGAATATTTGATAATATTTTTTTGTTCCTATTTTAGCTTCTTCCTTTTGAGGGTATTTTCACACTCTCACCAATGATTGGGCATTTGAGGGAGAATATGCCCGTACAATTGCCGAGAATGTGCAAGTGGACTAATAAATTTCTTCACAAGAAATAATATCCCATCTTGTCTCAAATTCTTATGTTGGTTGGAAACAGTCAGGTTAGTATTTCATTGACAATTTTAAATGTTAAAACCTCAAACCTCAAAACTTATAAATTATGTTATTTGTGTGTCAATCTTTCCCTTTTATAATGAATTTTATTAATTCTTTTTATTTATTTGTTTGCTAGGATATTAGAAGCATACTTTAGCCCATGTCGGAGGAATAAGCAACAGACCACATACAAAAGTTTGCTCCTTTTGATGAAACCAACAGCACGGTCAATGACACCACCACCAAATTATGGACTGAAATACTGGAAGAAGAGGTAGAACTGTATTTGATGATATTTTTCGAATAGATGTGGACTCTCAACGTTATGTTCTTCCAGTGACTAAAATTGCAGCCATAATTGATGATGGTAGAAGGCCTCAAAAGGAATGCGTTCAGTATGGTATATACAAACCTGCATAGGACAGTGTAACAGCTGTTTCATCAATATCCATCAATACCAATGATCCGGTTGTTAAAATGCTTGGTGAGTTAATAGTAAAGGTAGATTTGTTAGCGCAAAACAATCTTGCTATGAAACATGAGTTATCTTTAATGAGTGGAAGAGTACAAATGGTTGAAAGTCAGTTACAAGACTTTTTAAGAAAGTGTAAAACTGACGAGGATGAGGATGAAGTTCTTGGTGAGGATAAGGATGAAGGAGTGGGTGATGATAAGGATGAAGGAGTTGGTGATGATAAGGATGAAGTTGGTGGTGAGGATGAGGATGAAGGACTTGGTGAGGATCCGGTTGAAGAACATGGTGGGGATAATGTTGATGGTTTAGCTATGGTTCTATTTAATGATGGTGGAGTGGATGTAGGTATTGATTCCATGGTAGATGTACTTCTAGAAGAAGAAGCTGAGTTTTATTTGAAGAGGATGCCTAAGAAATCCATGTATCAAAAATCTCCATTTACCAATCTCGATGCAAAGAAGAAGAAAAAGAAAGTACGCAAGACGTAATATGGCATAATGTGTATTGTTTTTATTAGTTGGTTTTATTTGATGTCTGTATTTGTATACAATATTATGGGTACTGTGTGTATACAGCATTATACACAACTATTTATTTGTATTTGTATTTGTATTTATATTGGTATTTGTATATAAATTTGTATTTGTATTTGCATACAATATTTTACAATATTGTACTGTGTGCATTTATGTTCTTAGTAGTTGTTTAAGTTTGATGATAATGTGTACTATGTGTATTTAACTTTTTTTTATTTGTTTTTATGTACCCCAGGGGGAGTCGGGCCCAAATACTGTTATAGAATCGGTGATTTGCTTTTGTCACAATCTTCTCCACCTCCTTGATTGTGACAAAAAAATTGTTTTTGTCACAATCTTCTTCACTTCCTCAATTTTGTGCCTACTAAACTTCTTCACAAGATTCCTCAACCTCTCTGGGATATCACCTCCTTGATTGTGACAAAAATTTTGTGCTTATTCACAAACCCGAACATTGGTGTTTAGCTATTATCAACAAAAAGGACCAAAAGTTGCAGTATTTTGATTCGGATGGTGGACAAGATTAAAAAAAACTTAGCTATGTATTTTGTTGATGAGGTGAAGCACAATAGCGAACAATCCATTGATTTGAGTTTGTGGGTTCACGAGTACGCTACGAACCTACCTCGACAGAAAAATGGGTTTGACTGTGGAATGTTCATGATCAAGTACACCAACTTTTGTAGTAGGTCTGCCGACATTGGTCTTTGTTTTAGGCAGGATCACATGTCATATTTTAGGCAGAGGGTAGCTAAGGAGATTCTGAACATGAGAGTTGATTGATGAACATAGAAATTTCTCTTAACTTGTAAATATTTAATTTTTTGTATCAAGTACGAAAAATATGCAGGATTTTCTATTAAAGTATCAAGAATATTGAATATACTGTCTAGATTGGTACACAGTATAACCAGTATTTTTCTGTATATGAGACAGATTGCTACCCAGTATAACAAGCATATTGTGAAAGATTATATGATCAATTTTAATTAATTAATTAATTTAAAGAGTCAAGCTTTACATTTACTAATAAGTAATAGAGACTTTTTTTTTCTTGACGAACCAATTGCATTAAACCTAAATACTAAAGACATTAAATAGGTATCTTACTTTCATTTTGTAAAATTTAAGACTTTAACAGTTAATTTCTTTTACCTTCTATTTGTGATTATTTTCTATTAATTTTTTTACATAGAATATGGTATGAAATATACTGCCTAAATTGGTACCCAATATAACCAGTATTTTCTGTATACTGGCCAGATTGCTACCAAGTATAACAAGTATATTGTGAAAAATGATATGATCAATTTTATTAATTAATTAATTTAAATAGTCAAGCTTTGCATTTACTGACATTTACTGTCAAATGCTTAAGATACGTATCTTACTTTCATTTTGTAAAAATTAAGACTCTAATAGTTAATTTGTTTTATCTACAATTTGTGAATATTTTCTACTAATTTTTTTACATAAAATATGGTATGAAATATACTGCCGAGATTGGTACCCAATATAACTAATATTTTTCGTATTCTGTCCAGATTGCTACCCAGTATAACAAGCATATTCCTTATGAGTTATTGCTTCTACTAAATTTTTTTGATGTAATTCACAATTAGCTACATGGGATATTATGCTTTAGTATTTAATCAAATACTGTCCAATGGTGGAAAAATGTTTGTGGTTGGTATGAATTTAATGCATTAAAGTGGTAGGTTCTCAATCCCATCTATCCAATCTATTTATTCAATATAGGACTTATATTTCAGTATAATAATTACATTACATATACTAGAGATCAATCAAAACAGTATATTGGATACGATTTTTGTGGGGAAGTTAGCACATTTTGAGAAGAAGTTTGAAAGACTCACCACGTCGACCCACCACCAATTTAGTGGGAGAGTTAACAGATTGACACCTGTTAAGAGTAGCTCACCTGCCCTTTCCACTTCCTTACTTAGCTTCTACACTTTCACCTTTTTCCTTTCCTTTCCACTTCTCTGGTTTTCCTACAACTTTATAAAATCTGAACTTCCCAAACTCTTTGAATACCAAACCATGCCTAACGAGAGGGGGGAACATTCCAGAGAGAAAAATTTACATTCAAACCAGATCTTTTGAATGCATCCATCATCTTTCAGACTACTCATCTTTCACCTCTATAACACATATAACATGGATGAAGATCGATTAAGTGCACTTCTTCCCAACTTAATATTTTACATTATGGAGAGGTTGTCAAGGCTATCAATGGTGGAGGCATCCAGATTGGGGTTTTTGTCCAAACATTTCCAACATGTATGGTACTCCATGCCTAAACTTGAATTCTATTATGAGGTTTTTCATCATTATCAATATTATTGGTACCGAGGTTTAGGTTTTACCAATTTTATGAATCGCACTCTTGTTCAACACAACAACAGTGTTATGCGTGCTTTGATATTTGATTTGTGTAGGGGGAGGAAGATTTGGGCCAGATTAGGGAAGAGTGGGTGTCATTTGGTGTCCATCATCATGTTCAAAAGCTAAAATTAGTAGGTCGACTGTCAAATTCTCTCTCTAGCATCCTATTTTCTTCCCAAATGGTTGTTCATTTGAAATTACCACTACCTAACTATACCGTTATGTGGAAGAAGGGAATTAAGTTGCCAAATTTGAAAAAAATAGTATTGAAGCGTGTTGTGATGACTGACAACAAATTTGGTAGTAAGATTAGAAAATGGTTTCCCATGTTAGATGAGTTGCGAATATGTAATTGTGATTTTGAAAATCTTAGTGATTTTTGGGCTATTTGCTCTGTTTGAAAATATTTAAAATGGCTTTCAACCGGGGCCAAAGCAATGTCAAAGTAAACCTACATATCCCTGATCTAGAGGTGTTAGTTCTTTTAATGACACAAAATTAGGGGGAGTCGGGGCATACGCATTTGTCTAGAGCTTGTACATTGCAATGGATATTACATGGTGATTCCATTAACTTCATACAAAATTGCAATGATAACCATTTCCATCGAGAGATTGTTAGAATGGCAAAAAAATCATTCCTCGCCGATGATGCTGATGTCTCGATGGTTTTTGTCCAGGTATACCTATCATTGTTTGAATAAGGGCTTATTGTGTGTGCAGTAAATCTATCAAGTTGTTTTTTATTTTTATTTTTTTGTATTTCGGTAGATTTTGGCGAGCGTGGATGGTCTATATCGTCGTGTGTCCTCCTTTTATTTTGTCGAAATGTTTAGCTTGAATATTACATGTTTGAACAAGACCGAGCATCTCACGATGACACTAGTGATGGTTAGTAGATGTCCGAACTTGCAAGATGTTTCAATTAGTTTGGTGGTAATATTTTACATTTTATGATTCGTTGATTATAACATGGTTATTTAACACTTTCAATTCTGATAGTAATGAAACAAAATTGAAATTTTACTTGTTTTGTAGGAAAGTGACAGCTTAGAAAATAATTCCACAAGTGTTGGTCAATACATAGAAGAGTGGAATTTGGGTGTTATGGGAATGGAAAATTTGGATGTTTACAAATTTCACGGGCACTAACTACGAGATGAGCTACATTATGTACGTGTTGGCGCATGCATTTCAGTTGGATAGGACAAATATTTTGTGCAATGCCGTATTTGCTACTGACCCTGATATAGTAAGGAAAAGGGTGTCGATAAGGATGTCTCCAAGAGCATTGCCAAATGTGGAGGTTTGTTTCGCGTATGTGGTGTGACTTGCCTTATAAATCTATGTAATTAGTATCTTCATTAGGAGGGTTAGATTATCTTCTGATTGGTGTTGTTGAAGATTTTTTGTGTTTCCTCTTTTGGTGACCTGATCTTGTATATTCTTGTTTGGGGCTTAAATTGTCTAGGCATCCTTATATGGAGATTGGTAGTGGTATGTTGACGTTAGAGTTAGTGCTCGACGCACTAATTATTGAGCGCCATTCTTTGTAATAGTAACTCTAGAGTTGAACAATCGTTTTCTTATAAATAAAGTCAATCTCTTTTTATAAGTGTGGCATGTCTTTATTCTTAAATTAGTTTTTACTTTGGCTTAGAATAAAGTCCCGAAGGATCACACATAGCTATGGGACATCATTGCACATTGGGTGTGGCAATGATGGAATATGTCTTGAAGGCTGTGATCTTTAAACATTGTTCCAAGTCGTGAAAGGGTTCATCAAGATAAAAGGGATATCGATGCAACCCAAAAGACTTGCTCATATGATGCATACTCCGGGAGAAGTGTATCTCGTTCCATAGATACTGGCACGGTGAAAGCCAATGCATATATGAGGGTTGTCATTGTGGTAATGGGTGAACAGAACAACCCCATAGAAGTTCCTAAAATGGATTGCCAGTCGAATGTGGAACTTCCAGTGGTCTTGTAGTATAAGAGTAATCCTTATGAACCTAAGATTCCATTGGATGTCGTATACGTAACCGCGCATGTTCTAGATTTGTTACATGATCACTTAGATGATCGAATATGGGCACACTCAGACATGCACGTCTTACGTAGTAAGGCACGTGAGAATTGAGAGGAATCTATCTCTGACATTAGACAGTCAGTTAATCTCCTATGGTTACATAGTGAATCGACTTAAGGAATCTTCGGCCGAAGTATGATATATAAAGAGGCGTAGGGTTTCCTCGTTTAGATAGTCGAAGTCGATTTCACATAACGTGGGAAACATAGTATTGAATTAATAGAGCTTCGACCTTAGCCACTGCTCTAGATTCAATCAGGAGAATAGATAGAGAGATCTTACTTATGCGAGGATCAAGATTGCAAAAGGCGTATCTTTACTTTCGTTTTATCTAGGTTTTCGGGACCCTATGCTAGGTGGGCAACCGTGATTTGTAAGTGCCGAGAATTAGCTTAGTGACTAATTCGAGGCTTGATTAAATCAAAAAATTGATTTAATCTAGTACTTTCCATTTTTGGAAGGAACACTAGCACTGTGGGAAAGTGTACTTACTACTAGATAGAAACGAGCCTAAGGGGTCACACACTAACTCGAGAGAGTCACTGCTTGAATAGATGTAATTAATCCATTTTGCGGAAATTGAGGGAATTAGGAAAGTGTAGTACTTTCCTAATATGGAATATAAATTAATTGAAGGATTCAATTAATTTTACTCTTTTAATTAATCTTGTAGAATTAATTAAATTAATGGACCTAGTAGAGTCCAAGTATTTTATTTAATTGGATGGAGCCCAAGTTAAATAAATAAATGTTGGAATTAGTTGGTTGGATTTAATTTGACTTGTATTTAATTGATGGGTTGAGCCTAGAATTAAATTGAGAACTCAAAATTAAATCCTAAATCCAATTTACTTGTGTTGACCGATTTTATGAGTTAAAGACAAGGGAGGGGGCATTTTTTTTATGTGGTGGAGGAGGAAAAGAGTTTTTCCTTCCTCCAAGTCTTCATAGGATGAGGATTACTAGAGAGTTTAGGAGAAAGGAAGTTTTCTTTTCCTAATAGGACTCTAGGTAATCTTCACCTTTAAATAAGAGATGAAGAAGACTAAAATAATGAATGAAAAATAGATGAAAAATCCGCCCCCCTCACTAAACCTAAAAATCGGCCACCTCTCTCTTCTTTTCAACAAGACATCGTTCTATTCATGTGTTGAATTAAACGACTTAGAAAATATTTCTACCCTTCACATAATCAAGCCTAAGTTAAGCTTAGATCATTTTGTTGTCTAGCACGCAAGGCAAGACGGTTGGTGACTTGAAAGAGGTGTGGATACATCTTAGAGGTGCGACGCTTGGAGCACTCTAAACCGGGAGATACGAAAAAACGACGGGCAATTTCTCACCCAAGGAAAATTGTGTGGATTTGCACCACAGGGTTGCTGAGATCCAAAGTACGAGGTGAAGCGAAATTTGAACCAATTCCATATTCCTATTTTCGGGTGGTTGTACGTTAAATTTTGTAAAATTTTAATTTTTGCTGCCACGAGCCACCCGAGGGAATGAGTCAACCCAACAGTTGATAGGTCTGTTGTAGTAATATTTTGTCATTTTGGCCTTAGTTTGTAAAGGTTGATCTCTAATTTGATAAACACTATCCTCACAAAATTGGGTGGGAAAATTAACTTATGGGTCGGCACCACTGTGCTAATTTTTAGCACAACTATGCTAATTTCACCCACTTATGCCAAAAATAGGCAAGGGACTCGGCACCAATATGTCAAAATTTTGGCACCATGATGCCGACTCCCTTGCCTTAATCAACATTTTGATGAACAATTTGCAATTTCCAAGAAGGGCCAACCTCTACATCCACACCACATTACACCCACATCACCCAAAATTTGGGGAAAATTAACTTATGGGTCAGCACCATGTTGCCAAGTTTCAGCACAACTGTGCCAGTTTCACCCACTTGTGCCAAAAATAGGGAGGGGACTCGACACCATTGTGCCAAAATTTCGACACCATGATGGCAACTCCCCTGCCTAATTTTGGAACATAACCATAACTTGCAAAAAATCCCCAATTTGCGCCAAACGTTCAACGTGAAATCCACTCCAAATGCCTTTAATAGTTAATTTGTTTTTTCCTTCAATTTGTGATTATTTTCTATTAATTTTTTTACATAGAATATGGTATGAAATATACTGGCTAGATTGGTACATAGTATAACCAATATTTTCTGTATATTGGCCAGATTGCTACCCAGTATAATAAGCATATTGCTAAAAATTCAGAATACTTGGCACCACCATGATGTCGAGTCCCCTACCTTTAAACATTACATTACACAAACCCACATAACTTGAAAATTGAAAATCCCCAATTCCCAAACTCAGCAAAATGTGAAATCCAAATCCCTAACCCCTCTCTTCCATCTTTCTCCACACTAGTGCCATATTTTACCCTCCTATGATACAGCTGCTGCTGAACCACCGCTGAACTCCGCCGCCGTAGTCCCTCTTCTACGATGCCTTCACAACATCCGGCGTCGCACTCAGAAACCACCTCTCTTCTCACACTCCGGCCGGCAGCCACTACTTCTTAATACTTTTGATTCCTGTTTTGTCTTTGAAAATGGGGCGACAAAGGCTCGTACCGCCACGGGACCTTCCACGAAATTGCGGATCGTACCTTTCACTGGCGATAATAGCACCCAAGACCAATTGGTCACCAAAGGTTTGTCAAAATACCCTAAAATCAAGAATCTCACTCCCAAATATGCAATAGCTGCTAAGTTACCGTGTTACCCCTCCCGATACATGGATCCTGTTGCTATGAATTCCCTTGGTATCATTTTAATGATTTTCGTGCAAAGTTGAATGTTATGGGTTGGAGTGAACTTAATTTCATGGATGAACCGAGTTACCACCAGCTCACATTGGAGTTTTTGAGCACCTTTGAGTACACCGATGATACGGCACGGTTTAGAATTGCCAATGTTCCCTATGTGAAATCAACGCAGGAGATAGCAGACATATGTGGTCGGCCCACAAGTGGCACATCGTCCCTACTTGAAGCGGACAAGGATGCATTTTGGCAGGATTTTACACGACTACCTAGTGAGAAGTTTTCGGGAATCGTGGCTACGGCCACGGATCTTGTCGACTATTATCTTCGGTATTTCCACCGTATCTTGGCATTCTCACTTTCTTGGGTAAGGGACTAGCGGTAAAGTATCCACAGCAGAACTTGGTGTTCTGTATTATTTTCACATTGGGAAATGAGCGGACTTGACTAAGATTTTATGTGAGAGATTTGTTCAAATGTCAAGACATGATAAGGGCCAACTACTTATGGGTGGACTTATTACACGCGTTGCAGAGCGTATCGGGGCATTCAATCAAACTAAGACCGATCTAATTCCTTTTATGGGTTAGATGACAGTCGATTTACATCAGCTCTGTGACATGCACCTACTGAAGAAAAATCCATTCGACTTCAATTATTTGCAATAGCCATACCCTAGGGACTCGACTAAAGCGGTAGCAGAGGTTGTTGCTGACAAGTCTCCACTTCAGGATCCTCCACCGAGTAGTACATCAGGCACCTCCACTGCTATCGACTATCTTAAATCTCAGTTCAACACTTTTGCGCAAAATCAAACAGAGATGATGAAGCAATTATCCTAAATTCTAACAGAGATGATGAGACAATTATCTGAGTGCTTCAAGTTTGTGGATTTGCACCCACCGCCGCCTCCTTCCACATGATCACCACCCTCTTGACTATCGAGTGTGGTTTTTGTGATAACATGTTTATTTTGTATAATTATTCAAGTATGGGTTCTTGTGATCGAAAATTGGTTTCATAATGGACATGTACATATTTTGTTGAATTATTGATTGATTCGGTGACATGTCTGCAAGTTCCATATTACTCACAATTTTAATATACTACTAAAACATTTAACTTAATTAGAATAATATGTTTATAGATTAGATCACAATTTACAGCAATTAGAACAAGATGGTGATTGAAAAACACACAACTATATTGACAGCATATTTATCCGGTAGAGGCAGTGTACTAGATAGATTGGAAAAACACTTGGGTAGCAATCCATGAAGAATACAATTGACATATGATTTTGCTTGCTAAAGTAATACAAGACAAATTCTTAATTAATATAAGACGAATTCTTACATACTCCAATTAAACAAAAAAGAAGTTTAAATTACAACAAATAAAAACAATTACGCTAACGGATCATCCATCCACTCCTCAAGGCCGTTTGAGCTAATGGCTTAACATACCCGTCACTCAAAGGACTGGTCTCTTCATAAACCCGAATTTGGAAAATATTTTTTAGAGCTCCCCACTTTGGCTCACCCTTGTGTCTATACACCCCTGCAAATCGTTGAACCTCAGATTATATTCCCACGCTTCATCTGAGGCATAGATCTCGTTCTTGTCTTCGACATATTCAACGTTCACAACATTAGGCTTATTAGTCAACAAACACGAAACCTTTTTATAAGCATTTTGCCACTTGTCCAAGATAAATTCATAATTGTATGAGGTTTTGAATCTATAATTCAATGTGTTCATTGCATTGCAAAATGGAATATAAGGGTTTTTAGAGAAGTGAAATAACCGCTTTTAATAGAGCTCTCCAAAGACATGATGAACACTTCATCGTTCTGCCAATCCCATTTTCGATCATAAAAAAAAAATGTTCCTGCGGGGGAACAAATGGTGGAACGAAAGGTTTCTTTTGATATTCGTTCCACAATACTTCGTGCTCTGAGTGGCCAGCAGTACATGCATAGTAATATCTATCCAAATACTATGGGTTGGTTGTCAATACAATCGACATTTTACCAAACCCACAAATGCGATTCGGAGTAGATCGCTGTTTCATATATAAAAATTAATACGATTTCAAAATTAACCATTGTATTGCAGTTCAATAATCATACGTTTAATGTATATTAAACAATATCAAAGATTACATAAAATTGAAACAACACGACAAAAATGTATACATTAAGGTAGTAAAATGTCCTATTGTTGGCAATTAATTGTATATAGAATACCAACGGGGGTTGGTCCGAGTGGTAAGCAGCTCGGTTCCGCTTAAACAAGGTCTCGAGTTCGAGACCTTGTGAATGCAGAAAACCTCCACTGGGAGACTCACCCACCACTGCTAGGTGTGCGACCCAGGTCGGATCCGGATGTAGTCGGGGCAAAGCTCCGGTGAACCAGGTGGGCAACCAAAAAAAAATTATTTTTATATAGAATAACTTAAACTGCCAAAAGAAATGACAATGTAAGAAAATATTGCTAAATCCCTACCAATTACTCTGAACCCGAAAAAATATTCAATAATTTCATTATAATTCTATTAAATTGCAATATTCACAATAATTACACATAATGTTCACAAAGACATTATATTAAACACAAAATCTGTTAACAAATCAAAAAATTCAACCAATTCTCCCAAATTTGCAATATTCTAAAACCTTAATTTCTACAATACTCCACTTTGAGACACAATGTACGGTAATTTCGTATTAATAGTACGACAATTACACTGAAACAAAGTTAATAACTGAAAAATATTACAAATCAATGCATATATTAAACCCTAAAACCATAAAAAATTACAGAAAATCGACCTTGTTGTCGTTCTTTGTTTTGCAAGAACGTCGCCCCAATCGTATTATCTGTAGTTGGTGGTAGCGGTCGTCTGATTTGTGCTTGGTGGTGGCGATCAAAGATCCAAGATGGAAGGGAAAGGGGACGTAGCTCTGGAGAAAAGAAGGAAGATGGAAATTCGTCGGAGGGATGTCTACTCTAATATCTAAAAATTCGAAATGAAAAAAAGGGAAAAAAAAGTGTCTTTGAAATTTTACCTCAAAATCGCGTTTTTGAATAGTGTTTTGAATTTTTAATTGAAAAAGTGTGAGAAATTAAAAATAGCATTTTTTTATTGTTAAATGAAATAGCGCTTTTTAAATTGGAAAAGTGGACAGGAAAGCATATAATTTTTTCAAATTTAGGCGGGAAAATGAATTTAAATGTTTTACGGTATCGAGTTTTAGGGTTTACGGTATCGATATTGAGAATATGTGACTCTAAACATTTGATATTTCAAAAAAACATACAATGTATGAGATTATTTATAGATTAGATCACAATTTACAACAATTAGAACAAGGTGATGATTGAAAAACACACAACTGTATCGACAGGATATTTATCCGGTATACGCAGTATACTGGCAGATTGGTGAAATAATTAGATATCAATCCATCATCAATTGGCATATGATAGGTTGAAATAGAATAATAATAAATCATTTAACTTAATTGAAATAAGATTTATAGATTATATCACAATTTACAGCAATTAGAATAAGGTGATGATTGAAAAACACAAAACTATACCGTCGGGATATTTACACGGTATAAGCAGTATACTATGTAGATGAAGATGAGATAGTTAGGAGACGACACGTACCAACATACATATCAAATTATTCATAACCTAAACACATATTAGGCAGGAAAATGAATATACATAGTTTAGGGTATTGAGTTTTAGGGTTTAGGGTTTAGAGTATCGATATTTAGAATATGTGACTCTAAATATGTGACATTTCAAAATAACATATAGTGTGTGACGATGCATATTTGAGAAATGTAGTACAAGCAACGTATTTAACACATGCTTCTACAACTTATTAGTGAGTAAACAGTTTTAATAGTTTCCCATAGTAAGTAATTCCACCGTATATGTTCTACTTAGTTAGAGTGCTAACGATTATGAACTTCAAATCAACTCGTGTGATTAGTGCGTACTTATTAGTAAGTAAACAATATTAAGTAGTTTCGTATAGACAAGTAATTGAAAATATAATCATGTTGCAATTAGTTACAGTGCAAACGATTATGAACTTCGGATCAACACATATCATCAATATACTAGCCAGATTGGAAAAACAATTGGGTATCAATCCATCAACAATTGACATAAGATTAGTGGAAATAGAATACTACTAAAACATTTCACTTAATTGAATAATATGTTTATAAATTAGATCACAATTAGCAGCAATTAGAACAATTTCTGATTGAAAAACACACAACTATACCGGCAGGATATTCATCCAGTATAATAAGTATGGTAGGCGGATCGGAAAAGCAATTGGGTATCAATCCATAAACAATTGACATAAGATTAGTTGAAATAGAATACTACTAACACATTTCACTTAATTGAAATAATTTATAGATTAGATCACAATTAGCAGCTATTAGAACAATTTATGATTGAAAAACACACATCTATACCGACAGGATATTTATCTGGTATAATCAGTATACTAGGTAGATTGGAAAAACAATTGGGTATCAATCCATCAACAATTGACATAAGATTAGTTGAAATAGAATACTACTAAAGTATTTAACTTAATTGAAATAATATATTGATAGATTAGATCACAATTTACAGCAATTAGAACAAGTTATGATAGAAAAACACACAACTATACCGGTAGGATATTTATGATTCTGCTTGCTAAAGAATACTAATAAATGAATAGAAATGGATAAAGGCGGCAAATCCGAAAAAAGGGGTTTGAAATATTTTGTTGGAAGCATTTAAATTGGGAAATAAAAAAAAAGGTAGAAAAAGAAGAAAAACAGGTTTGTGATATTATTATTCCTAGTATCCTTATTTTCCCCTATAACGTCTGTTGCCGTCTTCTCGTCCCTCTTGTCCCTCCCTCTCCAACATCCCATTCCTCTTCCTTTTACATTCTTTATTTTTAAATACCACTCGACCTCGACTCAACGCATGGGGAGCCGAAGGAGCATAGTTCGACCAACTAGGGGGAGAGGTAAGTCGGTAGGTAGGGAAAAACCATAGTGAAAGCCGATTGATACTTTCTTGCCTTGCCTTGGATGGATTGGTTTGATTTTCCCTACCGATGGGGAGGTTATTTGGGGATATTTTTAGGTTTTTCTTAATTTACCAGAAGTTTAGAAGCTTTTTGATGTTTCTGTTGTTTAGGAAATGATATATTGTTGATGGTAACACTATTGGATTTTTGCGTATGCAAGAGCAATATTGAATTTCGTATTACCAATTTGTGCTTTTGATCAAATACAATCAAATATCGATTTGCAGTAGGAAATTTTACAATGAAATACGCATTTATCTTTCTTGTGTAGTCGAAAGCATATTGAATTTGACTGAGTTTGTTGGGGTCAGAGAAATCTGAGATTCTAAAGCTCCAAATCTTGCTTATGGAACACATATGGTATATTAAATTTAGTTCTTATATAGTTGTATTGATCCTGTACATGATTGTGTAAGATGCAGTTTAGGATGCTAAATTTGAAATTTCATTTTGAATCTTGCAAATTAAAGAACATAGTATATCTTATATTTAACAAAAGCATGCACTGTCTTACTTAATAGGTAACTCAATAAAATCTTCTTATTGAGTTGGAAATGCTAATTTATACTCTTGATTTAGATTTTTTGGGTGGGGAATATTATAATTGATTTTTATGTTAATCATTTTATATTTAGAGTTAATTTCCTCTATTATGGATAATATTTAATTTTTATTTAGGTTGTATAATAAAAAATCATGTGTTTTTATAGGGTTATTGAACGTATTGATTTTCTCTTCATTTCTAATTTGATTGTAAAGTCTGTTAAATCACTGAATCATAGAGAGATTTTGGTCACCAACTTATATGTGCGGGCGAGGTAGAATGAAGATTTACCGTGCGGGACTGGATGCTAAAAATCCAGGCCGCTACTTTTATTGATGTCTCGACTGGAAAAAACATACAGATAGTTATCTTTGGTTCGATGAATACCATGAGAAAAATCCTAATATACCACAATCTAGTTTTATGGAGAATAACATCCGCCCAACGAAGACAAATTAAGGTGCTTCATCTAGTAAGGACAAGGGTTCTGCCACTGGTTGCCCGAGCTTTGATACAACCATTGATAGCCCAAGAACCTCTCAGAACCCATGTCTTGAAACAACAAGGCTCCATGCAAGCCAACAAGCTTCAATAGAAAAGAATATATATATGAGGGTTAGCTTTGGTAAGCCCCTGCTAACTGATATGAGCCTAACTGGTAGAGGGCTCTCCTTAATGTGTTGTTTCATAATCTTTGCCTTAATTGTAGTTGCAATTTTCATATTTTTGGTCGGTCTATCAGTTGGAATGATCATTCATCAGTCCAGTATTTGAGTGTAGTGTGTATTGTTTCCTAGATTTTGTATAATTTGTTGAATAAATGAACTCTGTTCAATGGTATTTAGTAGCCAAGTGATAATATTTTGAGTTCTAGCTACAACATTGTTTTATTCCTGAATTGCATGGTTGTAACATAATTAACATAATTGAAATAGAGCATCCCTAGAACGGAGAACGATGCTCTGAAGAGCATGTATAATGCTAAAAAGAGGGAAAAACAATAGGTCATGATTAGGCTTTCACCAAAAGTGGTCATCAAGTTTCTTCTGGTCATGCAAAAGCATGGGTACATTGGAGAATTTGAGTATGTTGATGACCACAAATTTGGAAAAATTGTGGTTGAATTGAATAGATGGTGTTTTCAGCCTTCGATTTGAGGTTGAAGTGAACTTTGGACTGCAAAACTGCTCCCATTGAGACAGTTTGGTTATATTGTGCTGACAACTTGTGTTAGAATAATGGATCATGTTGAAGCTCATAGGGAAAATCTTGGTGGTAAAGTTCTTAGCTTCTTCTACTAAGTGTTGAGTAACTATAATGAAATGAAACATTTGAGGATTGTGGTGAAAAATGTTAGTTAAACTGTGTTTTTGTTTTGCTGATCGACTTTGCATGATTCGTATTGTGGTGAACAAGTTCCTTGGTTTTGACAGGGAGAACAAATTTATCTATTTACTTAAAAAAAACATATTTAACATAATTGAAAAAGAATACCCCTAAAAATTGAACATATTTTACATATTTAACATAGAATACCCCTAGAATACCCTATATTAAACATACTTAATATAATTGAAACAGAATACCTTTAAAAACTTGACTCTGTAGCATACAACTGAGTCCAGGATTGTGCAGTTGACTCATACATTGCTCTATCATTTTTGTACATTTCAATAATGTCTGGAACATTGTGATGACCTTTATCCAGAATTGGCTCAATCAACATAGAGAGAATAGAGTCAAGCAACTGCAGAAAATCCATCATCAGAAAAATAGGTTTCGATGGTAAATTAGGAAAGAACATTTTAGTGTCATGGTACCTTCAACATAGTAATGCCGGTATAACAGTATTCTCTGAGGATAGCCATGGAAATACAACCATTGCTGCTGATATTTGGATGGAATATCTTGGTTTGAAAATGTACCTGTTTAGTGCAAAAGTTAATTGAAGAATCCAAATTATGTGTAACACGACCGGCAGTCAAAGTAAAAGGTAAGAACAAATTACCTTGGGTGGCTTCAATGGATAGTCGGGATCAAAAAACAATTAGAACAAATTTTCCTCCGGAAAAGGGGCTATTAGGAGGACCCAAAATTGTAGCGTGCCAATGAAATATATTGTCTAAAATGGGTCCTGCTTCTACATAAAGTAATGACGACTTGTTAACTTCATATTGACATCTAAAAGCATTCACATCAAGTATAACAAATACTCACTACCAATAGTGACTGCAATTTGGAATAAACTATGCATGAAAATCATAATACATCACAAATTTCTTTGTAAATTAGGGTTAAATCAGTCCCACTCCTTCAAACTAATCATAAGAACCACTAATTTAAATTGACAGTCACTTTTAGAAGAAAGATACAAGAAAAATATATTGAAACTCCATGCCAACGACGAAGGACTGATTCGATTTATTTCGTAACTTCACCATTTATCTCTCAATTATTCTTCTGGAACCCATTGATCAACAGATTAGCTCTTGAGAGAGAGAGAGAGAGCGAGAGAGAGAGAGATAGGAAAATTAGATCAGGAGAATAAATAAATAAGTTGGATACAAATCGATACACTTTATGCAACTCCTCACTTCTCGTTATCAACCCTCTTTCATCCTTAATTAATCTACAATGAATTAAAGATAAGAATCAGGGAACTAACTGTTGGGATCGGTACAACCCCGGGAATGCCAGCGGAGCGGTGAGTATAGATTTAAAAAATTAAAAGCGACGTCCCCAAATTAGGGCTAGGTAGACATAATACCATTGGATTCAAAACTATCATAAGAGAAAGTTTTCTCATGTTTACCTCTTGAAGAACTTAAAGCAGCAAGTCTTTTTAAGCTACTCCCTGCTACACCTCTCCGAATTGAATTTGCCCTAGCACCCCAAGTCTTGCGCCTCTAAGTTTATCCACACCCTAGCTCCTACCCTCGATTATCTCCACCAGTGCTAGCCAAGAGAATACCAAATTTTGTCTTTTGAGGAAAAAGGATTAGGAATTTATTTAGTGTTCTCATACTCAACACATGAGTTGGAAGAATTCTTGTGAAAGAAAAAGAGGAGTGAATAATAGAAAAAGACTTGTGTGAACTTTCAATTAATGATCCATTATTTCAAAAGGGTAGAATATACATATATATATATATATATAGACTCCACACAAGTAGAATCACACACACACATGCGCGCCATTTCCCTAAAAAATAGGGGGCGTGCGTGTATATATATATATATATTCCAATTTTTCTTTCTTTTATTCTCTTTCCTCAATTAGTAGGACTCCTTTCCAACTAATTAAATATTCTCATATCTATCCAATATCCTTAATATATATCGTATAAGATCTTTTCTTTTAATTAGTTATCTTAACCAACTAAAAGATCTTACCATATATATTATTATATATATATATATATTAACTTGGTGAACAAGATAAATCTTTCTACCAAAATTCCACACACATATATACACACGCATACACACACACACACACACATATATATATTATTTCTCTTTCTTTTATTAACTAATTAGTCCTTCCCAATTTAATACTCCATAGGACCATTACTTAATACAAAATAATAAATTCCTTTTTTCTTGATTAATTAAATTCATTTAATTAATTTCTCTATTAATTCACAAAGAATTAACTAACCAATAGGTACTACACTAAGTTATGTGTGTGACCCCTCAAGCTCATTGACAAGCTAGCAATAAGTTCTCCCATAGGCTAGATTAATTATTATTAATAATTAACTAGACCTTGGATTAATTTCACCAAATTAACCGAAGGCACCTATTGGTCATGGATCGATGTCTAGCAACGTCGCCACGACTTCCTAGATGTCAACAATGAAAAGCAAACCTATCCGAGTTACGATCTTCATGTGAGTAAAATCCCTTCATCAGTTTCTCGTCTATGGTCTAGGGTATGGCGATGGTCAAACCCTAATAACCTTAGAAACTATGACTATGTTGTGACATCTAATGATCCAGTCTTCTAAGCCGGGACCACCAGTCCCTCTTAGAAGATAAATGCTTTGATTAAAGGCTTTCATCGATCATTTAGATTCTTGCAACAGCATAGGAAATACCAGGTACTTGTGACCCTGGATGAATCCCTCGACGACTGTCACTTGTTCCGCTATGTTACTAAACTATATAGAACATACACACCGTATGACTCTCTTAGAGTGCACGTGCATATCAAAGTATAGTGGGTAATACCCTTTTCAATGACATCTCAGGTCTAAGGACTAATCTCACACTACGAAAACCCAAGGACTCCATGTTCGACAGCACCAACGAGGAATCCTTAGCGGGACCATTCAATTCCATACTATCCCAAAGTACGAATCTTCATACATGTATTGGCCATACTAGCCATCGACAATGGAACTCGTTCTACTCAAACGTTGCCTCTATTCACTATCTCCCTAATGAGGTGATATCTTCTAATGATGTGTTTGGATTTTTGGTGAGACCTAGGCTCTTTTGACAGAGCTATTGTTCCATTATTATCAAAGTATAGAAGTACCAGATTAGTAATGGATGAAACTACCTCCAACTCATGGACAAAGTTCCTTATCCAAACGGCTTCCTTTGCTACTTCAGCAGCAGCTATATACTCAGCTTCGGTGGTGGAGTCTGCCATTGTCTCTTACTTGGAGCTCTTCCAGCTTATAGCTCCTCCATTAAGGATAAACACATATCCGGATATCGATTTAAGATCATCTACGCCCAACTAAAAACTAGTCTGAATAGCACTCTAATTCCAATTTTCCTCCGCCGTACACTAAAAATAGATCTTGAGTACGCCGTAAGTAATTTAGGATCGCTTTCACGGCAGTCCAGTGCTCTTCCCTAGATTCGACTGGAACCGATTTGTTACACTGAGTGCATAAGCCACATCCGGTCTAGTACATAACAGAGCATACATAATGCTTCCTATCCCCAAAGCATAGGGAACTATTGACATCTTCTCTCTTTCCTTGGGTGTCTTTGGGGATATAGACTTGGAAAGAGAGATTCCATGTCTTGTTGGAACAAATCCTCTCTTAGAATCATCCATTTTGAACTTATTCAAAATTTGTTCTATGTACTTAGATTGGGAGAGTCCTAGAAACCTACTTTCCCTTTCTCGGTGTATCTTCATACTAAGAACGTACGATGCTTCTCCCATATTTTTCATTGAAAATTAGGTCGACAACCAACCCTCTATTGATTGCAACATTCCTACAGCATTTCTAATTAGAAGAATGTCATCAACGTACACTACTATAAAGCTTATGGCTATCCCACTAACTTTCTTGTACACACATGGTTCATAACCATTCTTGATGTAGCCATATTCCTTTATAGCTTCATCAAATCTCAAATTCCAGCTTCGGGAAGCTTGCTTCAAGCCATAAATAGATCTTTGTAGCTTGCACATCTTGTGCTCGCTCCCACTAGATGTGAAATCCTCTAGCTGTTCCATGTAGATTTTCTCATCAATGTTTCCACTGAGGAAAACCATTTTCACATCCATCTGCCAAATCTCATAATCAAGTTAGGTATATATGGCCAATAGAATCCTAATTGACTTGGTCATCATGACTGGCGAAAAAGTCCTCATAGTCAATTCCTTGCCTTTGAGTATAACCCTTCACCACCAAGCGAGCCTTGAAGGTGGAAACCTTTCCATCTACTCCTAACTTGCGTTTATACACCACAACCAATGGTCTTAATGCCCGGTGGTGGGTCTACCAATGTCTAAACCTTGTTGGAGTACATGGATTCAATTTCAAATTCCATGGCTTCAGACCATTTTCCCGAGTCCTTGACGGACATTGCCTCATCATAGGATCTTGGATCTGTTAGGTGTTATGCCCTCTATGCCATTGAGGAATTAGATTCAAGAGGGCATTTTATTTATATTGTATGAACATTATTAATGATTAATAAAAGGCATTGAGTTTGTTCTTATAAATCTAATTGTGGCATTGAATGCATTGAATAAATAGGTCTTTATGATCAAGGTAAACTCACCACTACTTATTTGATAAGTAGGAGCACTGGTGGAGTTAAGTGCTTGTTCATATAAACATGGTTCGTGAGTGAAAGAATCTAAATTGGGCATTTAGTTTCAACTCGTATGACTCTTACTTGATCAGGTTGCGTCAGTGAAGAGTATACTCATATGTAATTATAACATAAAGGTTCGTGATGAAATATTCATCTCGTACTTGATTAGGTTTGGGTATAGCTTCACGGGAATGGCTTGGTGATAACTATACCTTTAAAATCCTCCCAATGCCAGTCAAGAGGAGTGTAGAGAGTCCGCTATGTAAAGATGATAAATAAAGGAATTTTACTTTATGAAGGGTATTTTGGTAATTCACTTAGAGAGAAAATTATCAAAGGGATGTGTGTTGATTATAATAAATATATTTTATTATTGTAATTAAATAATTTTATTCAATCAATATTGATAGTATTATTAATTTAAAACTAATACAGAGCTATTAATAAAAAGAGTTTAGTATTTAATTAATTATCAATTGGATTGGATTGGGAATATTATTTAAATACTTAACATTGAGCTTGGAATTGAATGAAGCCCAGTAAACCCATCCCCTAGTTCAGTTTTGGCCGCCCCTTTTTGTCTTCTTTGTCAAGGAGTAGCTTTTATTTAAACACTAGGTGTTTAACTAAAAACATAACTTTGTGTGATTTTTTATCTTAGAGAGTGAAAAAGAGTAAAACACAAAAATCTTTTCTCCCTCCCCATAAACCCTAGTCGGCCAACCCAGTCCGAGGTAGAGGAGGTCAAGTTTCGAAAATTGAAGATCATCTTTCGCATGATAATCTAGAGGAAGGAACGATCCGTTGCTTCTCAAAAGTTTGGCTTTAGAAATTCATCGAAAATGTTATTGGATTACATCTTATTCTTGTTTTAGATTAAATGTGAATGTAAAATTATCAAAACATGAATTAAATCCGGGCTTTGTAATTCGGAGAAAATTTTTATCCGCTGGTTTGATTCACAACAGTGGTATCAGAGCCAAATTCATGGTTTTTGATAATTTTATCATGCATTTTTGCGTTTATGTTATTTGATGAATATGAATGCCTGTTTTGAATGTTTATATTTTTTTATGAATATAAATATATGATTTTATATTTTTTCGTATTATATGCAAAAACGTAAAAATTGAGTGTTAAGATTTAATATTATGCATGTTTAAACTATTGGGTTTTTGATGATTAAATTGCATGATTGAAAAAGATGAGGCGACACCATGGTGGGATCGCCACGGCACGGCAAGGCCGCCACGAGCATGGGCCGCGCTGCACAACGCGGCCTGCATGGCCGTCCTACGCACGGCATGGCACCGTACGTTCAATCGCACGACGTTGTGCCCTACATGTGTGTGTGTGTGTGACGGCTGGCACTGCCAGCTAGGGCAACACCGTGCATTGAGCTTGGCCCCGATGTGTAATTTTGATTTTCGTCGGGTCGGGCCCGGACCTTGGAAAATTAATCCTTCAAGTTTAAAATTAATATTTTAAATTGCGGCTTAGCCCATTTAGTCTATTAGATGTATTTTGAACCCAATGGATGATTTTAAAAATAAAATTGCGCTCAAACCCAATGAGCATTTTTAAAATTATTTTTTCTGGATTAATTTTAAAATTAAAAGCCCCATAAAATCTTTTTTAATTTTAAAATTGGATTTTTAATTCAGAATAAAATTAGAATTAATTTTCATTACTATATTTAAAATTGGATTTTAATTGAGATTAAATTAGATTTAATTTTAATTAGTTCATTTTTAAAATTGGATTTTTCTAAGGCCAAAATTGGATTTAATAGCCACTTAAAATTTATCGTCAAATTTTATACTTGGTATTTAAATTGGATTTAAATGACTAAATAAAGCTTGTTGGGCATGTTTTATTTTGTGAATTAAATTAAATAGGGTTGACAAAAATTAATTTGGAATTAGATTTAATTAGAGTTTAACTTCGCTTTTAAATTATTTCACCCATATTGGGCTCTATTTGATAAAGTCCACTTTAATTAGATTAAAGTAAATGTTTGGGTTTGGCCCATTAACATTGAAATTCAAAATAAATTGGATTTATTTTTGAAAGTTAATTAAATTGGATATAATTAAATATTAAATAGATTTAATTATAATCACATATGTGTTTAATTTGACTATATGCTCCCTTTATCATTATGTGATGGTGACACCTCGTATGGGCTTAAGGATGGTTTCTTTTTATTATCTGGGTTGTATTGTGCTAGAGTTTAAGCCCCCAGTTTGTATCTTTATTTTTATTTAGAACAACTGTATATGTGTGTACCATTATAATAAAAATGTTAGATAGGTCCACTAAAGAGAGAAGACGGTGGCAAGCTTAGAGCGGAGTCAAGGATCTCTTTTGTAATAGATTAGAACCCCTCCCCGATTGACTCATTGGCTCGAGACAATCTATATTAAAGCCCATACGTGTGTGCGTTGTTAGAAATTGCTAGACATTTTTCTTATGCATTTCCATAACTAGTGCTTAATGAATTAATGTGCAAAGTGAGGCCCAAAATATAATAACTATCAAGTTATTAAATCTCTCTATATCAAATGATACTACGTAAGTAAAGGGTATTTGATATCCTGGCTCTCCATCAAGCTTTAGAACGAGATGGCTGCATCTTGTATATGGCATCATCCCGGTATTAGGGGGTCATGTATAAAGGTATTATGCTTAATCTTCTTTTAGTGAATTTCACCGTATATATCGAAAAAAGTTGCATGGCGAGATTAAATTGTTAGACTGATAAGAGTTGATGGGAATAGACTTAGATGAATCACCACCTATATATCAAAAAAGTTTGCGATTAAGTGATTCATGAGCCAAAAGGATTAAATCGTTAAATGAGTTAACTGGCACTAGGCGCCATCTCAATTTCTAGACGGGAAATATATCAAAAAAGGTTGCTACCCATCTAGACATTGAGGATCTCAATCACCCACTATGAAACCAATCCAACGAGGTTTCCGATTATCACGGTGGGGGTACAATAATTGAGAAAAATAATTGGAGACAAGTAATTGTACAGGTCCTTTAAAATTACTTGTTTTAAACAATATAAAGCATCTAATTGAGTAATCTTGGTATTTTCTACAGTTTGATAATTACTCTCTATAATAGTTAACCCACTCACAATTCTGCTTCAGAAAAATGTCCTCACTGGACACAATTTTATTGACTGACAAAGATATCTAAGGATAGTCCTTAGTCTCGAGGGCTTAGAATATGTGCTCGATGAAGAGAAGCCTCCAGTCCCAGATAACAATAACTTCGAGGATCGACTTGCCTATTAAACATGGGGTAACGATGACGTCAAAGTTAGAGGTTACATACTGGGTTCGATGAGCAATGATCTCCAACGTTCTCATGAGAAAATCAAGACGTTTGGGGAGATCGTGCTGCACTTGAGGGAACTCTATGGAGAACACAGTCAGACTGCTCGATATGACATATCGAGAGAACTCTTTGGAGCTAGAATGAAAGAAGAAGAGAAGGTTGGGGATCACATCCTCGGAATGATCTCTATGATTGAGAGACTTGAATCCCAGGATTTCACCATGGATTTCCAACTCAAACCGATCTCATTCTCCAGTCACTCCAAAAATCATTTTAGCAATTCATTGTGAATTTCAACATGAATGACATTGATTGCACACTAGCCAGACTGATGAACAAGCTGATCAATGCTCAATCACAGTTGGAGCCAAAGATAAAAGAAACTACTCTAGTCATTTTTACTGATTCTAAGAAAAGTCAGAAAAAGAAAAGAGGTAAGAAGTAGCTAGTCTCCAAATCATCAAACAACAATAAAGCCAAGAAGGTCAAGAAGTTCAAGGGTAGGACCCTAAAGAAAATGGACATTTGCCCAAACCTACAAATAAATTTATGTTTATCTGAAGAGATTATTGATCTATTAGCTAAACTGTATTCAAGATCTAAATATTCTAATCTTTTAAAATTAGAAGGATCTATTTTAATAAAAGACTGCAATTAATATATTCAAGATTAAAAGGAACTTAATATAATTTTGGTGATCTCGTAATCTAGGTGGTAAGTTAAAATAAGTATTGACCAAAGTATCTCTCCTAATTATTAATTGGTTCGTAATTCTAATATTATTTCTGGATTATAAAAGCGGGTTGGGATTCTATTTTCTTTAAAATATGTATAATTACTCTTATGGGTTAAAATAATTTTATAAAAAAATAAAGTGACCAAATTGAAAACATAAATAAAGTTTATGTACTAGGACAAGAATTTGACCTTGCCATGTGTCGTTTTTTGCATGGTTTTGGGCATTTTCACTTAGTCAAAAATAGTAGCTTGGCTATTTCCTTATAATTGGAAAATTGTTTAAGAAAATGGTGTCAGTTGGGGTGCGAAGTTAAGAAGGGCTTTTTATATATACCACCCTTGAGGTATTTAGCATTGGCAAACAACCCCCTGAGGTATTAAATTCTGGTAAAGAACCCCTTCATTCAGTTTGACTGTTAGTCAACTGTTAAGTTGATGGGCAAAGTTGTAATTACAAAATCCAGAAAAAAGAAAAAGGAAAAAGAAAATGCAAAACAACACGTGGGACTTGAAAAGACATATATACCCATGAAAGTTTCTCTTCCTTAGTTCTGCTCTGCGAAACTAAAAAACTCTTTTCTTCAAAAATCTAAAGGCTCCATTGCTAACAAATCAATCTTCATCTTCTCGGCTGAAAGGTTGGGCCTGCATAAAGTTAGTGGACAAAATTTTGAAGTTTTGTTTTAATTTCCACTTTGCGTCAAATCAAGAAGACCCATAGCATATTTTATGAGATCGGTTGAAAAGTTCTTTTTTTTAAGCAATGTAATCATGCATTGATATACAATGCCTTGCTCTCAATGAAAAAATATGAAGATTTTATTTTATTTTTTTGATGGAATATTTAATATGATTTGTACAAAAAGTACATTCGTATCTTTGAACTTCTTATTTTCCTATTAAATTTTCGATATATTTAGGGGTGGGGATCGAGTCGAGTTAGCAGACGATCCTTGCGAGTCAAACCTAATGAGCCGAGCTCGAATCAATTATACTCGTTCACAGGCTCTCAAGCCGCTATAAAAAATAATCTTTTATTTATTTATTATATATATTTATATATTCTCTGCTCTGCTTAACCAAAGCTCGAACGGGGTAAATTGGTCTAAATTGGCTAGAGCTAGGCTCGTTTGTACCCCCTAAATACTTTTATATTTATACTAGTTAATGAACATACAAATTGATTTAAATTCTATCAAAAGAAATTAATATCTAATATCTCCTAAATAATAATTCTCTCATTTTATAAGTAACATAAAATTCTAGAAAGGTATTGCACTACTACAAAAATGACCTATGACAGCGGTTTTAACCGCCGTCATAGGTACCGCTGTTATAGGGGTGGACCTATTACAGCGGTTTTTAACCGCTGTAATAGATCAACCTATGACAGCGGTTCCCTAAAAACCGCTATCATAGGGTCCCCCTATGACAGCGGTTTTCAAGAAACCGCTGTCGAAAAACCAAAAAAAATAAAGGACCTATGACAGCGGTTCTTCCGAAAATCGCTGTCACAGGATCAACTGTGACAGCGGTTCCGGAAGAACCGCTGTCATAAGTACAAATTTTTTTTTTGTTTTTTTTTAATTATTTATTGCCCTGTCATGATAGTACCTGTACAGTAATATGCAATAAACCAATTAACCAACAAATTTCAACTAACAACAAAACATATTCAACATAAACAAACATCACCCCAAACTTCAATATTGCCATCTCTTTCCTCCAACAATAAAATGTTATAATCTCCAACAAAATGTACAATCAACTAATTAAATTACTAATGACCTTCCGAAATACAATAAATCAAATCTCAATTTACAACAAGTCACAATGTACAAAAACTACATTACCTAATTTCTAAGGAGCTACTAAGAAAATGTAACGTGCAACTTCGCAGCGTACTTCATCAATTTGCTCATCAGTATAGAAGGATTGACAATCATCAAAGTACTGCAAGATATATATATATAGAGAGAGAGATTAATTGCAAAGTGAAATGACGTTTCGATTACCTACCAAAGATTTAATAATTTCAAAAGTAATAGAATTAAGTATATGTTAGGATTATGTATACCGCTGTTGGGATTATAGATTGTCTGTGGCTAATAATCTCTTTCATGAATCTCATAACGAAATAGCCACAACCCACCTCGTTGGTCTGCCGGGGGCATTACAAAAGCAATCAAAGTTACGTTGTATTAGAAGACGAACTTCTATACAAATATATAATCTCATGAAACTAGAAAACGCTAACCTTTATAGTAAACCATTTATAGACTGAGTTTTTGGATTTCCTGGATTGGTTGTTGCGGTTTGCACGAAATATGTGCACAGCTCTATAAAAAAATATAAAAAATAAGAAAATATGTTAAAAACAAGCAATTACATGAAATAAATACAATTTAAAAAAATATTAAATATAATGGATACATTGATTGAATGAAAAACTTACTGATTGAATTTTAGTATCATATCATCTCGGTATTGCGGCTCACCATGCACAGAATCCAGATAGTAAACAATCTCTTTAAATGGATCAATTGCAAGCAACAACCAATGACCCCTACAAAGCATTCAAAAGAAAAGTTGAAAATTTGTTTTGCGTAGATAGTTTTACAAATTAAAGTCGAGTCTTTAGTAGCTCACCCGGTGTTGTAAGGTGCAAGAAATAACTTATTCTGTTGTGCACTCTGTATCATAGCACGTGCTATGTACTGCACTTGTTGAACTGACGGGTCTGTTTGAGCAGCTATGGAATGTGGGCTAAGGAACCCGAATCTTGCTTCTTTCCCTTTGGGGATCACGTAGTTAAACAACAAACACGTAAATTGAGCATAAAAAATGAATTTCGAGTAACGAAAATAATCGTAGTTCAGATGTAATAAAATAATTAAAAAACTTACATTATGTACGCTGTAATGATAGAGGCTCCTATCTCTTTTCTACGCAGAAGGTGACAGATCTCCTCCTTTCCAATGAACTCTGGGAATGAAAAATTCATAATGGCTTCGTCCATGTATATATTGATCTGGGCACCAATCTTCATCATCTTCGTGTACTTTTCCAGAAATACAAGGTCATTAGGGAGTCCATCTAGTTGAAGATCTGCACATATGTCTACTTCACCTGCAGGCTCGGCCACTTGAGATTTTCCTTTGACAGCTGACCGCTTCGACGTCCTTGACTTACGGTTTCCAGATGATTTGGACTGTTTAAGCAAGAAAATAAAATATGAATGTTACACACCAAAGTATATTTAGTAACCTCAAACAAATTGTTATAATTTATTAATGACTAACTATTAATTACATACCAGTGCATCAGTGACAATGACAAGATTCGCTGGCCAAGCAACAAAGGTACCTAGACCACTAGAAATGGTGATCATTTCATCATTGAGAGGGACGGGTGGGAGTGTATTCGCCTCAACTGCAGTGTCAATGCGCACTTTCACATTGTTGGTGGCTAATAGACAGTTGTGAAGTGTTCTATCAGTCTCCGATCGATTGTATAGCTGTCCTTTAGCTACCACACGATATGATGGTGATGAAAGTGCTAATTGACATGGAGTGATACCCTACACACACACACACACATATATATATATATACAACATTATATTAGAAAGTTTTGTATGATTTACAGACATAGAGAGTCGCAAGTTGTATGATTAATAAACAAGTTCAAATTTTTACCTCAGGAAACATCTTATAACCTGGTTCTGGGCTGCTATCTTTCAAAGAAATCACGTCATCTTCATGTGGCTGACGCGAGTTAGGGGCTTCCAAAATATCAATTCGTTGTTGTATGGCAACCATAGTTTCGGAGAGGTTTTTCACCATGTTTCTCAAGTTTTCCATCTCCTTTTCTGAAGCAGGCTTTGGATCCTTAAAATAGTCTCTTTGTGAGACCCCAAAGCCAACACCCCTAACGCGACCCGGATGCTCTTTCCTTTTAATAACTTTAGCCAATAGGTCATCTCGACTCGTCTCATTTCCACTATGGCTAGTACCCTCTTGTGAAATGCTCTCCTGTAATGATATATTTTTAAAATAAAAATAAATAGTGAACCTTGTGCTTTCAATAGTATTTCAAAACAAACATACAACATTTTATAGAGGTAAAATTGCCAATAACTCACCATTTCATCCACCACTCTTCTAACATTTTCGTTATCAATTTGATTTGTCACATCGGAACGCGCAACCCTCCACACGAGTGCTCGTGTCAGATCTGTACAATTGGATTCCGCATCCCTTCTTTTATTTCTCTATATTTTCATTAAAAAATATATGTATGCATTAACATAGAATTATTATTAAATTTTTTTTAAGGATTCACTGCTAAATGAACTACATACCTCCATTTGCTCCACAACAGCATGTCCAAGACTCCCTTTCCGGTAAGGATATTCAGGGTCCTTTGCTTTTTCCTGATTGTCCATACTTATTTTCTGTTTATTACATTATCAAATTATTAGCTAAATATAAACGCAATAACCAACAAATGAAACCGTAAATTAAAATGACTAGCTACCTGCCAAGGTTCACCTAAGCGAACCTCTAAAAATGCCGCCCAATCGGCATGGGATATCTCATATTGTGGAGGTGGATTGACATTAACGTTTCCATCATCAACTCGCACATACTTTCTACTTATGTAGCTCCTGAAGTTACGTGCTAGCCTCCCAGCTTCTGCTAGTACGTACTTTTGTCGACTTTCATCAATATCAAATGCCAACTACAAAAAACAAACAATAAAGTATATATAAAATTATAATTTAGAGAATATGATAATACATTAACACTTACAAATATGATAATATCCAAATTACCTTCATCTCATCCCAAACGTTTTTTTTTATTGGTGACGGGACTTTTCGCCAATTACTCATGGCAATCGACACCTTCTGCCAAACCTGCACGCCTATATACCCAACAAATATTGATTTGTCGGGGTTAACTGGCTGACCTCTGTCATTCCAGCCGACAGGCAGCCTTATGCCTTTACTTCTGGTATTGATAACTTTTTTCATAGCCGTGACACCTCTCCGTATCTCCTTCTCATGACCGCTATCTGATCCATATACATCATCCTCGGGAAAACTACCATCAGGATTTGAAGCCATCGACCTACAAAAGACAAAAAATACAGAAGTTAGATTCATATAAATTTGGCAATAACAATTTTCAAATAGAAGTAATAAATATAGAAGTTAGATTACTATAAATTTGGCAGATTCATTTGGCAATAATAATTTTCAAATAGAAGTAATAAATACAGAAGTTAGATTCATATAAATTTGGCAGATTCAGTTGGCAATAATAATTTTAAAATAGAAGTAATAAATCACAAAATAAACAAAATTATCCTAAACCACAAAATAAACAAAATTTAATCCTCAATTAAATATAATTAACCCCCAGCTAAACCAAATTAACCTTAAAATCAATCAACCTCCTATTTCCCTTAAATTTTCCACAAAAATAGGCAAATCTCAAGAATATAAATTTTTTAGCAACTAAGTATAAATATTGAAATAAGTCTATCATACAATTATGAAATAAGTTCAAATACCTTTCATCATTTTCTTTTTGTCGTTGGCTTAGCAGTCTTTTGCTTCCCATCGGTACGACCATTTTTTTTAGTACGGCGACGAACTGACGGATTAATCCATATCCCCTCTTGGTGATCTTGTCGCATATACAATTCATCATGACTTATATCCAAGTCATCGTCACTATCAATTGATTTTGAATCACCTAATGAGATAGGATTTTCTCCATCATCTTCACTTTCTTCATAATCATCATCAATACATGTATTTTTGTTTGTCCATAAAACAATGGACCACCTCTTATCAATAGGATCGGTAACAAAAAACACTTGCTTAGCTTGTGACGCTAAAATGAAAGGTTCATCTTTGTATCCCACCCTTTCAAGGTCTACTCGAGTGAAGCCTATTTCACTATTATCGACACCATGTTTATTGTCAACCCACCTACACCCAAATACAGGCACCCGAAACCAACTATAATCAAGCTCCCATATACGTTCAATCACCCCGTAATATGATAAATCGGCATAGATAGGATTATTATCTTTCGCACTTGAGATATGCATTGCTTGAGCTACAAGACTCACACCACTATTCTGCATTGTACTTCGCTCATCTTGGTCTTTTGTATAGAATGTGCGACCATTTATACGATAACCTGAATAACAAAATACTAGTCTGTCCGGACCTATCGACAGTCGTGTCAATTTATCTGAAACTGAAGTTGTGGATTCTCTTTCTGTTTCTCTTCAAAATGCTTTCGGAACCAATCGATGAAACTCTTATTATGCTCTCTTGAAATCCAGCTCTCATTTTTAATTGGATTGAATCTCCTAAGTTGGTTCTTATGCTCTTCAACATATGGGTCAACCTCATCGGTGTTGTGGAGCACATATAAGTGTGCCTGATCCCTTTGTGTAATATGAACACTAACTAACTGCTTTCCCATTAATCCGACTCCTTCTGTTCCCCCTCCCACAACATGAGACTTTGGAAGCTCTACAACATTAGAATCTGCCAGATACTCTGTGCAAAATGTAATGCTTCATCAACTATGTACCGTTCAACAATGCAACCTTCCGGTCGACTACGATTTTTCACGTAGCCTTTCAATACCTTCATATAACGCTCAGCCGGATACATAGATCTCATAAAAGCCGGTCCACATAGTTGAGTCTCTCTAACCAAGTGAATGGGTAGATGAGTCATTATATCAAAAAAAGCAGGTGGAAAATACATTTCAAGCTCACACAAAGTGATGACAATTTGTTTCTGAAGTGCAGGAAATTGCTCAGGATCAAACACCTTGCTCCACATTTCTTGAAGAAGAAACACAATTTAGTTATCGTGTCTCTCACTTTTTTGGCAAAATGGCCCGTATAGCAATTGGTAGCAAATGATCCATGATTACATGACAATCGTGAGTCTTCAAGTGCTTTAACTTCAAATCCTTCATTGATACAAGACTGCTAATGTTTGAAGAATACCCTTCTGGAACTTTCACTCCATTAAGAAACTCACATAATGCAATTTTTTCTTTCCTGGCTAGGGTGTGAGCTGCTGGAGGCAAATAAGTACGTTTTTCCTTATTTGTTGGTGCCAATTTTCCTCTTATCTTCATTTCAACCAAGTCTAACCGTGCCTTTACGCCATCTTTTGTCTTTCCGGGCACATTTAGAAGTGTACCAAGGACACTATCAAATACATTTTTCTCAATATGCATTATATCAAGAAAATGTCTAACATGTAAAGACGTCCAATACGGCAACTCAAAGAAAATTGACCTTTTTTTCCACCCAGTTTTTACAAGGCCCCCTGCAAAAGTCTTTCCAAATTTAACCCCCAAGTCTCTTACATTCTCAAACACTTCTTCACCAGTTAAGCACTTAGGAGCTCGGCCTTCTTCTATATTCCCATTGAAAGCTTTCTTCCACCAACGATATAGATGGTTCCGATTTAGCCATCTTCGATGCCCTTGGAATGCATATTTCTGAGAGTGTGTCAATCGATATTGATCTGTACTCTTGACACATATGGGGCATCCACATTGGCCATGTACACCATATCCCTCGAGGTTTGCTCTTGCCGGAAAATCATTGATTGTTCCAAATAACATGACTCTGAGATTAAAATTTTCTTCTCTCAACCCATCATATACTTGAACACCGGTGTCCCACAACACCTTCAAATCCTCAATTAAAGGAGCCAAGTAGACATCTATATCATTTCCAGGTTGTTTCGGCCCAGAAATGAGTATAGGCATCATTATATGCTCTCGCTTCATGCATCGCGATGGGGGAAGGTTGTAGATCATCAAAATCACCGGCCATGTACTATGTGAGCTACTTTGCAAGCCATGAGGGTTCATGCCATCTGTAGCCAATACAAGGCGCAGGTTTCTTGATTCTTCACCAAATTCAGGGAAATCATCATCAATCTTTTTCCATTGAGGAGAATCTGAGGGATGTCGAATCTTTTCATCTTCAATCCTTTCTTCAAGCCTTCTATCAGCATGCCATGTCAAGTCCTTGGCTAACTCTTTACTACTGTACATGCGCTTAAATCGTGGTATTATAGGCAAATACCATATGGTTTTAACAGGTGCAGATCCATTCTTCTTGTACCGTGAGGCGCCACATTTTGGACAGGCCTTCAATGATGCATAGTCAATTCTAAATAATACGCAATCATTGAGAGAGACATGTATCCTCTCACATCCCATGCCCATTGAGGTTAACATCCGTTTAACCTCATAAGTACGATTAGGTAACACATTATCCTCAGGTAGCATGATTTTTAATAAACCAAGCAAGTCTGTGAAACTCTTATCACTCCACCCATTGTTGGCTTTTAACTTGTATAGGTTAAGAACTGCTTTCAATCTTATGAATTTACTACCACTATACAGTGGTGTCTTTGAATCACTTGTCAAATTGTCAAACATTTTAGGACAATTTCGCAAATCCTCCTCAATCACATTTGTCATCTCCTCCAAATGATCAGGCTCACAATCATTCATGTTGAAATCCTGTGATGGATATGATGTACCACCCAAATCATCCAACGGGACACTGCTTTCTCCGTGTCTTGTCCAATGTTTCTAGCTTTTATCAATTCCATTACACACCAAATGATCTTCCAACTCACGTGGACTAATTCTCTTTCCAAAACAACAACGTAAACACGAGCAAGTGATCCTAGTTCGATCTGGTGCATGGTCAACCGCAAACTTTATGAACTCTTTCACCCCTTTCTCATACTGTTCCGACATACGATCTGCTAAAATCCAACTTCGATCCATTTTGATTCTGAATTAATTAAATTAAACAATTTTATCATCAATTGATAGTTAAATTAATTAAATAATTTTCATTTTAATTTATTTCCCATTATTCTAGAAAAAATTCGGCAAAGTAACAACGCAAAAATTTCTACCAAGTTCTCGACTTAATCTTCATCCGGGTAGGTTGCAACCAACAAAATTCGGATCTTACGATCCGCTAAAATCCAATTTCGATCTTAATTAATTAAATTAAACAATTTGAACATCAGTTGAGTTAAATTATTTAAACTATTTTCATTTTAATTTATTTCACGTTATCCTAGAAAAAATTCGACAGAGTACCGACGCAAAAATTTCTACCAAGCTCTTGACTTAATCTTCCCCCAAACTTGCAACCAAAAAAATTCGCATATTTCAACCACAACAAACCCAATATTATAATCTTTCACCCACAACAAACCCAAAATGCCGATCTTACTATACAAAAATATTGATCACCAGTTGGATCACATAAAACATCATATTTCTATAAATATTGATCACCAGTTGGATCACATAAATCACATAAATTTAAAAATAAAGCACCATTTTATAAATATATATTGATCACCAGTTAAATCACATAAAGCATCATATTACCAACTACAAATATTGATCACCAGTCGGATCACATAAATCACATAAAACTACAAATAAAACATCATATTTTCAGTAACTAAGTATAAATATAGATCACCAGTTGGATCAATGTACCCTAAACCACCAACTAACCATAATTTAATCTCAAATCAAACGTAATTAACACCCGACTAACCAAAATTAATACTAAATTCAGTCAAACTCCTAGTTCCCTTAAATTTTTCAATAAATAGGTAAATTTCAAGAATATACACAAATATACATACACCCACACATACACAAATATATACATACACCCACACATACAAAAATATATACATACACCCACACATACACAAATATATATACATACACCCACACATACACAAATATATATACATACACCCACACATAGACAAATATATATACATACACCCACACATAGATAAATATATATACATACACCCATACATAGACAAATATATATACATACACCCATATATACACAAATACACTCACACATACACAAATATATATACATACACTCATATATACATACATCCACATATACACAAATATATATACACTCACACATACACAAATATATATACATACACACACACATACACAAATATATATATACATACACCCACATATACACAAATATATATACATTCACCCACACATACACAAATATATATACATACACTCATATATACACAAATATACATACACTCACACATTCACACAAATATATATACATACACCCACACATACACAAATATATATACATACACCTACATATACACAAATATACATACACCCACACATATACACAAATATACATACACCCACACATACACAAATATATATACATACACCCACATATGCACAAATATACATACTCAAATATTTAAATCTATATATACCCTATGTGTGTGTGTGTGTATATATATATATATATATATATATTACCTAAACTAAATGACCAAGGTTGGAGGCGGCGGCGGCGACTGGCAGGCGGCGGGCAGCGACGGGCGGCTATACAATGTATATATATATATATATAAAGAGTTAAATATATATTTATAGAATATATACATATATATGCACATATATATATATAAATCTAGAAAGAGAAAGAGAGAGAGATAGCGGCCGGCGAGGGCGGCGGCGACGGGCGAGTGGAGGACGCGACCGTTCGGATCGAGAGAGAGAGAGAGAGAGAGAGAAACCGAGAGCTAGAGCGTGAGAGATAGCGCGAGAGAGAGAGGTGTACGGTCTTGGTGGTGGTGGTGGTGGTGGTGAGAGATTAGAGAGAAAGAGAGAGAGAGAGAGAGAGAGAGAGAGAGAGAGAGAGTGTGAGTGAGTGAGAGAGGGGGGGCCAGGTATAACAAAACCCGGCCCCTATATCAGCGGTTCAGCCGAACCGCTGTTACAAGTTTACATGTATCAGCCGTTCGGTCGAACCGCTGTCACATGTATGCTTTGTGACAGCGGTTCTGTCCGAACCGCTGTCGCGTTCAATTTTTTTTTTTGACACATATGACAGTAGTTCGGCTTGAACCGCTGTCATAGGTCCGAACCGAGTACCCCCTATAACAGCAGTTTTTCAAAACCGCTGTCATAGGTACGCTGTAATAGGGTTTTTTTGTAGTAGTGTTGGTATATATATTATTTCATTTGGCATGCAAAATACATTTTCCACCTTATACATATTATTTCATTTCACAAGCAAAATACGACTTCTACTTGTCAAATAAGGCTACTCTGCATGATGTAGCCCCTGCGGTTCACTACACACACACACACACACACACACACACACATATATATATATATAAAGATTTCACAAATATAGCATGCATTTTTCTTTCCAAGTTTATAAATAAAAAGGGAATACTTTCTGTTCTATTTAAGGCTCCTCTAGTAAAGTCAAAGAAATACAAATAACTTACTTGAAAACAACTGATATAACAATCCTAGTCATAAAAACAAAACAAAAACCGAAGATATATAACGTAACACCCTAAGAATCTCTCTGAATATGTCAAGAAGTTATATTATCTCCACATGTAATATAGAAAAATAAATAACTACAATGAAGACATACTTAATGCAAAAAGAAATGTTATGAAAATAAAATATAGCATAGAAAATTAGATTGAAATATGTATCATACCCGTGAATTTGTTGCCCTTATTGTGTTATTTTTGCATATTCTCTGGTCTTTAAGGTCATGTCCTCGTGTTATGATTCATTCTTATGCATTTTGCTATAATGTACCACATTTGACCTCTTCCTTTTCTTGGGAGGCTCATCTGCTTCTCTCCTTCTATTAAGAAATGGCCTTCCCCTCCAAGTCTGTTTGTCTTTGCCTTGCTTGTCTTTTCCTCTCATTTTGATAGGGGAAAGTATCAGGGGATGTTTCACTTCGGGCCAATGAATTTTATCCGGTACAATGGGTATCTTATCCTTGTATGTTCTCAGGTATGCCTCTTTGCTAAAATACGGATGAACAAAGTCAAGTGGATCAGCTTGTTTGTTATAGATGCAAGCCATTGCATGCTTGCAAGGGATTCCACATAGCTGCCATTCTCTACACTGACAAGTTTTCTGACTTAGACTCATGATATAAGTCTTGTCATCATCTACTTCATACTCATCTCCATTTGATAGTCCATAAATATGCCTAACTGCCCTCCTTGCCAGGTTGAATTTCTTTCTAACTTCAGGATGAATATTAGATTCCCAAGTTGTCCCTTTCTCAAACCTGGATCTAAACCTCTTCATACATTTTCTCCTGAGTGCCTCCATAAGAGAAAGTAGTGGTAGTTGTCTGATCTTGCAAATCCATCCATTAAAAGACTCAGTCATGCTATTGGTAACATGGTCAGCCTTCACATGTATATCAAATGCATGAAGAGACCAATGTTTAGGATCATCCCTCAACAACCATTGCGATGCTTCCTCATTGACTGATTTTATCTCATCCATTATCATCTTAAAATCAGTTATATTTGTTGCTCGCACTGCTTTCCAGAACAAGAACCTCAGTTTTGGGCCTGGATATTTTGCTTTGAAGTTGTTGTACCTGTGCCTAGCACAATACCTATTTGAAGCTATCGGTATATTTTTTTCACTGCATTAAGGATTCCTTTTTGTTTATCAGACATGAATGTGAGACATCTTGGATCATCTAAATAATTTTGAAGGCAATCTAAGAAGTACCCCCATGTTGCCTCTGATTCTGTCTCGGCAAACATGAATGCAAGTGGAAAAATTCCAAAGTTAGCATCCATGACTGTTGCGACAAGCAGTTGACCCCCGTATGGACCTTTTAAGAAGCAACCATCTATGCCAATGAATGGATGACATCCATATTTGAAGCCATCTCTTTGTGCCGGAAAGCAAACAAATAACCTCTCGAATCTACAACTCGATAATGGATTTGATATGTCCAAACCCTCACACTTCAATTTTATGAAGATCCTGTCATCCTGTCTTCTCAAAGCTTCAATATAATGTGGAATTCTAGCATAACTTGCACTAGGTCGCCAGAAACCATCTCCATTGCCTTTTCTCTTGCTCTATACAGTTTCCAAGGATTGACTGACACACCGTTTCTTTTTTTCAAGTTCATGGAAATAGTGTTCACATCAGTGAACAAATTAGACTCAAACTCATCTTTCATTTTCTCTGCTATCCATTTCGCTGAAGCATCTTTGGATCCTTTGCCAAAGGGGTCACAAGTGTGGTCAGGATTATAAGTTTTTGATCTGAAATGTAGCTTGATCTGTTCCAGTTAAAGATGCATGGATCCTCCATGTACAACCTTCTCTTTTACACTTAAGTGTTACTCTATGTTTTTCATTTTTCACCTTTTCCAGAGGAAAATCCTCGTGTATGGCAAACTCCTTCATAACTCTTCTGAAATGGTAGACATCATCAAATGTCACACCAACATCTAATTCACTAATACTCTCATCTTTTTGTTGGAAGTAGTTTCTCATTATCTCATCACTTAACGCTCCTAGAGCGTCTTTATTAGTCTCGTCCAAATCACTGAGACTTTTAAAATTATCATTGTCAGAAGAGGAATACTCAGACAAGTCATCTTCACTATCACCATCATTCGCATCTGCAACATAGTTTGTATCTAAACCATCATCCGGGATATTATAATTATCTCTCCAATTCAGCTCTTCAAGTGTTTTAGGTAAAGCATTCATGGTCCACAGGGGGACTAAAGCACTGCGAACAGGCCCTCTGTCTTCATGCAAAGCCTCAAAAGCATTCATATCTTGTTCTGTTAATGAAACATTAAAGTCAACCACTTTATCTCCATGCAAAGTCTCAACTTCTGGTGGAAGTGAAGCATTCGAAACAGGTTCTTGATGAACATCTTTCAATTGAGTTGATTGAGAAGCAAGATTCCCCATTTCCATTTGAAATTTTAATTTAATTACTTCGTGTCCTGTATCCGTGAACATATCCATAACCATCCTTAACTCCTCGTCATTTTCAATGTCAATTAATTCTTCATACAATGGGATCACCCCCTGCAACTTTGGTATCTCTCCAGCAAATAAATAAGGCTCAACATTTATCATGATATACCAAAATACCAGTATAGGATGTATATGTCCTCGTTACCTCGTATTTAATATGTGAGGACAGTAATGTGGCTCTTAAAGTGCCTCGGATACGAGGTAGCGAGGCAGATTGCATAACAGGCCCCTAGCATAATAACATTTGCATTACACTCCAAGATCTGCGTGTTTTTAATAAAACGGGAGGGTCGACCCATGACCCGACCCTATGGTGGTCAATCGATAGCATCCATCAAATGCACGTGTAAGGTATCCAAGGGTAAGATATCCCATCTATCATTTGCTCTACAGGATAGAGAGGAAATCTTATAAATACCACCATTTATGAAGTTTCACGGACGGAGGATCAGAGCAATAGATACTACGAATTATATATCGTATAGCTTGGATTATTCGAAGACTTGAGAGTACTATCCTATAATACAAATACTAGATATTCTCGTCATACGAATCATAGATATTATAACCACTCCTTTTGAACTACGTTTAGACTTGATCCCTGTAGGGTACGTAGGCAGCTTGGCATCGTCCAAGTGCAGTCTATAATCCTGATAATGTGTCTGCAGGTTCGTATACGAAGTCATCTTAACTGGGATAGGTAGGGTAAGAACCGAGCTAGATCACATAGAAAATATTTCAGCAAGTAATTTTTCAACTGAAAGTCCAATTATTTCCACGTCATCGATGAAAAACTCTTATGTTTTGTAATGGATTAAAAAAGTCACCTTCATTCTGCAAAATAGGACAATTATAGTCGTTAAATGACAGATATAAAATGAACCACAAAAAAAATACTAAAGCATTTAACAACCCATAATTGAATTTCTGTTAAGTATTTTTCCTAATCTTATGGCCTTGTGAGGAAACCAATATCTATACCGAGAAAGAAACATAAATGCTTTGTAGCATGCAAGAGTTGCAAAATGCACAACAATACAACTATTATATGGTGATATAAACTATAAAGTACTAATCCTCATCCATGACTCTGAAAATTCTTTATTTATGATATAAAAAAATGAATCTAAAGAGTCTAAGATCAATCTTTGTGTGATCAACTACACTGCACCACACACATGTGTGTGTGTGTGTATATATATATATATTTATTGAGAGAGAGATCCATATGTAAAAAGCAACTTCAAAAGCCACTTGTGGCAAAATCAATGAGAGAATAAAGATCAAACTGGATATATCTATTGAACAACAAATAATCATAGTTTTATTATCAATTACCTATCTAATAATGACATAGTTATATTAATTAATTTACTGATAATGTTCATGCTATTTATATTATAGTTTTGTCTAACATTCATGAAAATACCCGAAACAAAATTTTATGAGCCCAAAAGTTACGTGAGAAATTCCAATGAAAATCTACCAAAAAAGCTTCTCAATAAATGAACCGACAATACCTTTCAGTTTATGCAGGCCCAACCTTTCAGCACAGAAGATGAAGATTGATTTGTTAGCAATGGAGCCTTTAGATTTTTGGGGAAAAGGGTTTTTCAGTTACGCAGAGCAACTTTCCCGGGTAAATCTGTCTTCTCAAATCCCGCGTGATGTTTTGCATTTTGTTTTTCCTTTTTCTTTTTTCTGGATTTTGTAATTACAACTTTGCCCATCAACTTAACAGTTGACTAACAGTCAAACTAACTGAAGGGGTTCTTTACCAGAATTTAATACCTCAGAGGGTTGTTTGCCAATGCTATATACCTCAAGGGTGGTATATACAAAAAGCCCAAGTTAAGAATGGAAGTGAGTTTAAACATAACGAAACCGCTGCAATGAGTAATCAATCTAAGAAGCCCAACAGAAGTTTCTTTTCGAAAGTGTGGTCTATTTTGAAAATATGTCAAAAAGAGCGGGTGTCTCGGGTTTTCAAAATGTTTCTTGTCATGAAAGGTTTTTGAGTCTTGAAAATGATCTTTGTGTTAACAAGGTGAAAGAGGGTGAGAGTTACTACCAAAAAAAAAAAAAAAAAAGAGGGTGAGAGTGATTTGGTTTTATATATGGGGAGTGATGTCCCTGGTTCTCGTTTACGTTTACTGCCAGTAAATCTCACCAACCTCTCTTCAAAACTCCATACGAAATTTGATATCTCAATTGAGTCCATCAGCTAGCGCCCCCCTGTCTACCCAAGAAAACAATCCAGTAATCCATCTAAGTGCTTTTACTTCACAACCACAAATGCCACGTATCCATACCTCTTGCCACCAAACACCAACCCCGAGCCCCTTCCCTTCCTCGGGAAGCTCCATTCTTATAAACATACCTCTCCATATATCTTTCCCCCTATGCCTCAATCACAAGCCAAACACACCACCCGCTCTCTCCATAAAAGACCAAAACCAGCCCCAAAATGTAAGATTGTGGAGATTTCTGAACTGGTTTATGATGAGGAAAACAAACTACGGTTTCGGTGAGGACTGCACCGGTCTCAACGAATTGCCTAGTGTGGAACTACTACGGGGATTGGAGTCGTGGGAGTTCGTCAAAAAGCAGATTTCATCCGTTTTCATAAACCCTGTATTGTCTTTTTGTCGGAGACACAATGCAAAAATTTCAAGTTTGAATGCCTTAAGTTTCTAACTAATATGTTTGGTATTTGTGTTGAGTCGGAAGGTAGCGGGGGGAGGTCTTGGTCTTTTATGGGACAAAAATATTGATGTTTTACTTCACTCTTTTTCTAAAAATCATATTGATGCTCAAGTTTTTATGGGGTCAAGCACTAGTGGTTGGTGCTTCACTGGGTTTTATGGGGAGCCCCATGTGGCAAGACGTTGAGTTATGTGGGACCTTCTAAAATGTCATAGCTCACATAGTTTTGGGGCTTGGCTTGTGGCGGGAGACTACAATGAAATTTTGTATCAATCGAAGCAGGAAGGGGTCCATCGGAAGCTAATTGGCAACTTAGGAATTTTTGGGATACTTTGTTACAATGTGATCTTCACGATTTGGGGTTCTCGGGTTACAAGTACACTTGGAGTAATTATCAGGAATATCCGCATACAGTCAAGGAAAGGTTGGATCGAGCTTGTGGGTATTCGGCTTGGAGTGTAGCATTTCCAAATTCTCGGGTGTCACACTTAGTCTCGGCTTCCTAGGCGTAGACGACGACGATTCCGTTTCGAGGTTTCATGGCTGCGGTCTAAAAACAGTGAGCAAGTGGCCCAAAAACAGTGAGCAAATGGTGATCGAAGGGGTGGTTAAATAGGTTTGGGCAAACATAAAAAATTGTAGGATGGGTTTTTTGAAACGGGATAATGAAACCACAAGACAACGTAAGCGAAAGATTGAGGTGCTTGAAAATTTTATTGCAGCAACCCGTATGGAAGTGTTGAACAAGGAAGGGGAGGCTCGGATTGCTAGGGCTCTCTTGGATTTGGAGGAAATTAGAGTTAGGGAGGAGGCGGCTTGGCACCAAAGAAGCCGTGTACTATGGATGAGAGATGGGGATCGAAATAGTCGGTTTTTTCACGCTAGAGCATTGGAACGAAAACATAGTAATGAGATTAAAGAGTTGAAAGATTCGGCTAGGGTCTTAAGGAAGAGTGAAGCCAAAATCCAGGGGATAATTGTTGAGTATTTCGGGACATTTTCTCTTCCATACGCCCCATGGTTGAGAAGCTTGGCTAGGTTCTTGAGGGAGTTCGACCCCGGGTCACAGAAGATATGAACCGACAGTTACGGCGCACATATGTGGCAACTGAGGTATCTTTTTCCCTTAGTCAAATGCATCCCTATAAATCTCTGGGCCCCGATGGTATGTCACCCCTCTTTCTTCAAAATTTTGGCACATTATCAGGGGTGATGTTACTCGGTGCATTCTCCATATGTTTAATAATTGCGATCTTATGAGTATAAGCTCAAACATAGCTTGTAAATATTTTGATTGTGGGTTGGCCCAAATTCGGCTCATAAACTTTTAGGAACTTCAGGTTTATGTCAGATTACGTTCACACTATCAAAAAAAATTAATAAAAAAAAATCGAAAAAAAAATCCATGTTGTCACAAGTTGTGATTTTTCTCTTCTTTTGGAGTCTTATAAGGTCTATGTGACCCATGATTAAAAATTATCAGTCCAAATTTATTGGGTTAGGGTATCTAAATTCGTCTAGAATTAAAAAAATAGAAGAAAAAAAAGTGGTAAAATGTTTAAAAAGTAACTAGTTTTATATTATACACGGGATAAAAGTTTTCATAGGTTTTGTAACTTCATCAATGTATGACAAAATATATGAAATCTCTTCTATAAAAAGTCGCAGATGTCACTCTGTCACAAAGTAATATAGAAGAAATATTTCAAATAATTAATTTATATATATATATATCTACTCTAAAAGTATGAATGATTTACATGATTTACATATGAATGATTTACATGATTTAACTTTTTTGTTAAGACTAAAATATCTCCTTGATACTTAATTAATATTATCCTTTAATTTCTATTAGTACTATTATAAAAAGAGTGTGCATGAACTTGAGATTAATAATTAACATTATTCAATGTGTATGTTAGGTGGAGTTAAATAAGGGTTTTTATTATTATAGTTATAAAATGAATGTGCATCAACTTGAAATTAATAGTTAATATTGTTCAATGAATATGCAAGGTGTAGTTTAATAAGAACATTAATAATCCACAAGAATATAAATGATAGAAGTCACATATTTTCTATATTCTTGCCGCAAAGTACCAAACAATATTATTCAAAATCTACTTCTACATGCTAATTCAAGTTGTGGATCTCAGATTTGTCTTCAACTTTCTATTATCTTTTCTTGATTACAAAACTCCATACGGAATTTTGTTCAGGATGTCATGGGTCGTGGATAGGTAGAATCTCGATGGGACTATGGATGATAGCTCATTACAATTAAAATTTGAAGTTTCCTTCTTGATTTATTTTATTGTTCATGATCATGTTTAATTTCTTGTTTGTAATTTTGAAGTTATACACTGCATTCTAATTAGTCATTGTATTTTGGAATCATTTGCAGCTCTACCGATATCATCTAGCTATCTTCCCTTTCCTTTATTTCATGGTAATATATGACTATTTTTATTTTATCCTTGAATGAATCTTTTTATTATTTAATGTTAATGGATAAAAGTATTGGTTATTGATTTATCAGATATGTTTGGAACTTGAAAGGATCAATAGATTCCTCGGGCTTCCGCGTTCAAACCCACTACACATTGGAATATACTTGGAGAGGATGCGGCAGTGGAGGAGCTATTTGATGGCCCAACTAGGACGTATAATTTGCAGCGTGTTACGTTAATCAAGTATTTTGGGCTCTAAGACAGAATATGCAATATCCCACTCGGACAAGAGACCACACCGAATGTTCGGATTTGGCACTCCACTGAGAATGAGATTTTCTTGGTTATTTTTATTTATTTTTTACTTTCCATTACATTTATTTTTGTGATGTGGAATCTTGCGGCTGACTCCTTCGCATAGAACATTAACTATATTTTATTTTCATATGTTTATTAATAATTCATATCTTACAACTTATCTCCAAAAATTACATCTAAAAATTTAAATATTGTATATTGTTATATTATATTGTACTTTATTTATATTTTATTGAAATGTAAGTGCAGATGCAAATTTTCTGAATAAATGATGATGATATATACAGTGATTATCTTCTGTGGAGGATATAAATAAAGATCTATCGGAAAAAATCATTTATGCAATTTCTAGCATTGTATCGTATTATATAATATTTCATCCCCAATTTCTTAATTAATACTGAAAATTCTTGTAAAATAGCTAACTATTGAAGTAAGTAGTTATTCCTATGAAAATTTAAGTAGGTTGGAAATTAACTAATTTAAAGAAAAAAATATTGAGTAGATAATTAAAGAAAAAAAAGGACATGAACTTTAACACCTTTCCTCATGTTGATTATGTGATAAGATTCACTAAGTCAATAACAATGTGAGAAAAGAAAAAAAAAAAAAAACGAGGGAATAGGGAAATTTTACGGGTGAGGGCCTCACATTAACTTGACATGGCACGTTAAATTAATGCATGGCAATTGTCAATTTATTTAATATTAACTATACAGTTAGAAATTTATCCTTAAATATGATTGTGTACTTAACGATGAATTGATGGAAGGGTCTTGTTGTTAAGAATTTAAATATTAATAGGAGAGGTTCTTGCCAAAGTGTAAAACCTCAAATGAGATTGATGTAAATAACTCAATCGATACTTGACCCATTTTTTTTTCTCAAGTCATATAAACTCTTTCTCAGTACATCGGAAAAAAAAAAAACTTCTTAGGGTGACTTCGTCAAACTTATGAATTCAGATAATCATTTTTGGACCTCCCCAATGATTTTGAGGGGTTTGTGTCAATCTAACTAAAGTCAGTTTTGTTCATATCGTAATTTTTAAGGGCTTCCAACAACCTAAATTGAAATCATGTTTAATCTTTTTCAAACGAACCCAAACTGGAATAAACGTTTTTCTTTTCAACACAATATTCAACGTTTTGTAAAAACTAAGTAATAGAATTTTTGACCGACTGGAACTTCATAAAATCATTTCTCTCGGAATTACTTTCTAATAAAATCAATTATACGAGAATGAATTATACCAAATTAATGATTTCTTTTAACTTTTTATTTATATAAAAATATTGTTTCATGATTTTCAAATAAATTTTAATAAATAGATTGAAGAGAACATACTATGTTAAAACTATTTGACAGCATAAAACAAAAAAAGAAGTGTGTATAGAAATACTACAAATACTTAGTAATTAAAGATTGTTGATGCTTTCGAAAAAAAAAAATTGGTTGATTAATAAGTTAAGATATTGACTCATAACTCATATGATATTATATTTAAATGATTTTTGAACTCTTGTATTAAACATGTTTCAAATATTTCAAACATATGCTCTAAAATGACTGAATTTTACATTTTAGAGGTACTCATAAATTGAAAAAAACTCACCACCTTTAAAAAAAATCACTATAGTATTTGCTATGATTCAAGATTTTTGTAAAATTAGCTGGAATATCCACTGCCAACTGCGAAATCAAATATCAATGTTATTGATTAATTGAATAGCTGCTTTGCCATTTTGTTGAGATGTACAAGGGCATGAGAGGCGGAAAAAAATGCCATGCGAATTTGAAGGGTTATGAAAATTCGAATTGTCAAATTGACTCCATGGTCACATGAAGAGCTTAAAATTCATAGTTAAGGCTAATCTTATCCAAAACATCTTATAAGCTCCTACATCTTATAAGATGTTTTAGGAGCTTATAAGATGTTTAAAAAAAGTTGGGATTGGGTTATTTTTTTAAAAACAGCTTATAAGACCCAACCATCTTATTTTTTAATCTTATAAGCTGTTTTTTAAAAAAAAAATTACCAAACAAATATATAGAGCTTATAAGTTGTAAAATATCTTATAAGATATTCAGAGGAGCTTATAAGCATAGCCAAACACCCTCTAAATTGGTTTTAAGGTAGGCCCAAAAGTGGATAAAAATAATAAATATTTCAGATTTAGCTAAATAAGAAAGACCCACAAAAAAATGCGCGAAGTCATCTAACAAAATAACACAGTAGCAGAACCCATTAGAACTAACTAAAGGAGAGGTCCATAAATCAAAATGAATGGGTGCAAAATTACCAGAACTTTTAGTAACAAATTTATTTAAAGTTTGACGATGGTGCTTGCCTAACTAACAAGCATGACACAACGATAAGAAATTTTCTTGACACTTAATAAATTTCCTTGAAGATAGAATCACCAGGATGACCAAGTCGGTGATGCTAGATATGCAGGTAAACGACAAGTAGACTCATGACTAAGGATGATAGATTAACACCGGAAGGAAGGACAAGATAGATATCTCCACTACTCTCACTGCGACAAAGTTGGGCTCCCGTTTTAAGATCCTTCACAAAAAAAACAGACGGGTCAAATTCAACAGAGCATTGGATGTCACGAGTGTTGGAAATAAGCTTTAAAATTTCTTCAATTTACATTTTATTTCCAACAAATAATAATTTTTTAAATCTCACAATTAGTGTGCCTATTTACTTATAATTTATTTTAGACTTATGGCCTCATTATCATCTTATTTATGTGATATTTGACCACATTATTTTATCATTAATGGGCCTAATTATTATTTGGTTTTATTGTGATTTTATGATGGTTTTTAGTGGTCCATTAATATCTTTGAAATGGTCAAATTTTAGTTCTCTATATAAGGGGCCATGGTCTTAATTGTTTGTTGGCACATTGAGAGTGTGAGGTATTTTACATAGAGATTGTGATATTATTTTATACTCCCCACAAGAGTGTTTTGGCAACGTGACTAAGGGATTGGTTCCTCGTCTCCTTGTGGTCGTGCACATAGGATGAGACACCGCTGTGAGCTAATGGGGTTTTATCTTGGAGTCGTGATCAGCCATCAGAACCTGCACGTAGGGAGGCAATCATGGCTTTAGGACAGCGTCATGTGGCGTGACTCTCCATCGGTGCAGTATCTTATTTTATGTTTTATGTTGTTTAATATGTATTATTCCATAATTTATAATTATCATATCATGATCTGTAAATAATATATTTATAATGATTTGAGTTATTTGTATTGGTTTAAACACAAATCACAATATTTACAACAATCTAAAGCCATGACCGTGATTTGTGTTTAAGCAAATAATTTTGAGATTTATGATTTAATGTAACCCAAGTTTTGGTTGTTTGCATGTGAACTCGATTGAGAAATTGATCAATCCATTGGGATACAACATGTATCCTAATAAATCTATGATGCTCGGCGCCTGCTAGTTGATCTGGGTATGAGCTATTCAATTCCAGAAAATGATATGACTTTCTCCACTATGAAATTTCTTAAAGAGATTAAAAAGGTACGTGGATTGCATAATTCTATTCTTTTATATATGAGCGAAATCAATTACATTTCTGACAAGTCCCATATGCTTATAATGTAATTAGTGAATGCATGAATAAATCTTGCTTTTACGTATGAGCAATTTTATGGTTTGGTCAAACGAACTTGAGCATGTGTTAATTATCCGTTAAGATTTAACAATCTGTTATTTGTTTTTTAAGTGCTAATTTAAGGGTGCTTTATAAGCTATACATGCATTTTTCTTGAAACATTCTGGAGGATTAGCAAGTTAAGTTTATGTATGGGAATTAAGTTTATAAAAATAATAATAATATAGTTTAATAGGAAACCAATAATCCATTAGTGTGTATGGAATTCACTTGTTTATCTGATTACCAATTATGATCATATTTATGATTATTTATGTGAGATGGTAGGCACTAAAGCTATTGCATGATGGTATACCAAGTAGTAACTGAATTGACATAATAACTAGACGACCGTTGGGCTCATAGTTGGATCAAATTCTTTGCTCATCTTTTCAAGAGTTTGAATTATATTTAATAAGGCATATAATGCATCATCATTATATACAATTGACTAGTAACATACAAGAAATATGTGAATTAAAACTTATCTGATAATTAAGAGCATGTATAGGAGTTACATGTTAGCCTTGCGGCTAGCTTGTGTAAGTCATAGTGAGAAATTGACAAATTCATATGCTATCATAATTACTTGATGGTTACATACTTGGTGGTTATATATACTAAATATCTTGAAGAAGACAAAAAGCATCTTGTCACTTGATTCTTAGATATGATTTTATAGGTTACAAATTGATTACTACATAGCATAAATATTTCTAACGGTTAGTGAATTATTTAAGAATTATCATGAAAGAGTGTAAATGCCATTCTACTAATGAGCGTATAATTGTAATATAATTGTCTGGAAGGTGCATGTTGATAATTATTTACATATTGTGCAGTTTAAAGAAAATATATTTCTAGATAATGGTATATGAATTAATATTAATATAAATAAAATTCAAAATCCGGTGGAATATGCATGCAAAATAATCAAGACACATTATGAGCTCCTAATAGTAGTAGTGTCAATTTGAAAGTAGAATTAAACTTAAGATAAAATTGTGGATGTCATATTAGGATTGTGGTTTATTTCAAAGTATTTTGTGAAAATTAGATATTAAATTTCTGTGAGGAATCTGATTAAAATGCACATTTGATACCACCGTGAGAAATTCATAAATTTGATCATTTCATGATACATTGGAAATGTCGGGTTGTCTTTATCCCAAAAAAGAAAAAAAAAATGCTTTATACATGAGATTAATTCTATTGTGGATTAATAGGAAAAGTATATTTTATATAGTGCTAAATTTAATTTATGAAATGTGATGGTTATATTGATTGTATTCAATATGAAAATATTATGTGATAAATTGTATTCGAGAATTTTATTAAGTGCGGGAAATATATTGTCAAAGAAAATGATATAGCTGTTTGGGAAGACAATAAAAATGATTTTGGTGATGCTAAATATTTGATTACTTTATTTCATAATCGTGACTTGGATCATATATAGAAGGAAAATGTGGGGGTGTATATTGATTTTATTCAATAATAATAATAAAAAAAAAAACTGTGATAAGTTATTTCCAAAGTTAAATGCAAGAAATATAAAAGGTTGGATTATTTCATAATACATTATAAATATGGGGGCTGATTTTATTCCAAAATATGTATGAGATTAATTTGTTTGTGGATTGAAAAGAAAATTATCATTATAGTGCTATAAAACGTGTCTTATAAAATTATTAATATTTAATTTTAGTGACTTGCTGATAGACTATGAAAATTGTTTGTGAAATTTGAAAGTTAAAAGTGAAGCTAATATTTGTAAAGTTTTAAAGTAAAATTATCATGTCCTTGAGTGACTTGTATTTGGAAATGAAAGAAAATATTTATGATATTGAAGAATAGAGATTGAAAAGATTTTATGACATTTTTCGAGATGAGTAAAATTATCATATATAAATTCAATTGAAAATAATAACTCTATTTTGGGGAGTTGTCAATAACATGTATGTTTATGTGATGAATTGAGAAATGAAAAACAAGAGGCACATATTATTTATTCCATGAGATGGAATTTGCCTCGGGGGACTAGCGCAGAGGCTAGATCCTTTATCATCGATGGGGATGGGCTAAGTCCATAAGGGAATCACCTCCGGGAGTAACCCAACCTTTGTGATTGGAGACCCCATGAAGAAGGTTCAATGGGTAGGAACAACCTGTAATGCGTAATTCATAAGCACTATTTTGAGGAGAGTATACATCGAGATGCCTCCTTCCCAATCCCTAAGGTGAAGTGCTGTAAAAAGTGTGATGTTAGGATGGGCTTTTGACCCTTAATGAGACCAAGGCGGGAAATCCGCGGGGTAGAGGTCACACGTACCCTTGGGAGGTTTCACCTAAGTGAGAGTCGCCCTGATGGCCGGGGCTATGGGTTTGGGCTGACCCTAGAGACCTCATGAGAATCAAGATCAGAGCGCATGGCCGTTAACGCGCTAACCCGCTATAACCATGTCCTAAAGTCTATATCGTGTGTGTGGTAATTGAAGTTTGGTCAAGGGACCTAATTCCAGGCCTAGTCCATTATGGCTCCCTCAAATGGAGATTACTATCACTAAGTATAGGTTCAAGCCCGGAAGGCACCTATACCGATTGCATGATATAAAGTTGCCACCATTTTACTAGATTTATTAAATTTCAGAAATTTTAAAACTTGTGGGGGATTGTTGGAAATAAGCTTTAAAATTTCTTCAATTTACATTTTATTTCCAACAAATAATAATTTTTTAAATCTCACAATTAGTGTGCCTATTTACTTATAATTTATTTTAGACTTATGGCCTCATTATCATCTTATTTATGTGATATTTGACCACATTATTTTATCATTAGTGGGCCTAATTATTATTTGGTTTTATTGTGATTTTATGATGGTTTTTAGTGGTCCATTAATATCTTTGAAATTGTCAAATTTTAGTTCTCTATATAAGGGGCCATGGTCTTAATTGTTTGTTGGCACATTGAGAGTGTGAGGTATTTTACATAGAGATTGTGATATTATTTTATACTCCCCACAAGAGTGTTTTGGCAACGTGACTAAGGGATTGGTTCCTCGTCTCCTTGTGGTCGTGCACATAGGATGAGACACCGCTGTGAGCTAATGGGGTTTTATCTTGGAGTCGTGATCAGCCATCAGAACCTGCACGTAGGGAGGCAATCATGGCTTTAGGACAGCGTCATGTGGCGTGACTCTCCATCGGTGCAGTATCTTATTTTATGTTTTATGTTGTTTAATATGTATTATTCCATAATTTATAATTATCATATCATGATCTGTAAATAATATATTTATAATGATTTGAGTTATTTGTATTGGTTTAAACACAAATCACAATATTTACAACAACGAGTAAATTGGAAAAACAAAAATAAGATTTTTGACAATATGAAAAAACACTAAAATGTTATTAAGATGAAGAAGGATAGAAGGTGATGGAAAAAGATTGACCGACATGGGAGACAAGGAGTATAACAACATTACCAACCATAATTGATTTGAATAAAACACTAGACACGGCAGAATAAGGGTTACCTTTGTGCACATGTGAGCACTCGCCCCTGAGTTGATGTATGAACCTTCATCAGGTTGTTAGACATACATTGTGGAGAAAAGAGTGGCAAAAAAGGTGGGTTGATGTTGCTAGAATTGGTGCACTGGCTAAGAGTGTTAGGGGTTGGGCTGCTAAGAGTTAGGCATGGACTGCTAAAATTAATGCTCGGAATGCGGAAAGCCCAACCACAACTGATAAGAATAGGTCATGGAAGCGAGCTGCTAGAACTGAAACCGGGGGGTCCAAGGATGTCGGGCGTGTTCCGTGTGAGCTGAAGGCCTGGAGTAAAAGGCCTGCTGTTGACCCTTAGTGATATGGTGGGCCAAAAAGGTGATGGGCTGATAGGGATTACTTTGTCAATTAATATGAAGGCTTGAAGTGACCCTAACTTCATTGATCGAGTTGTTATTTAGAGTTGGGAATAGTGAGAAACCAACTGATAATGAAAGTAGCAATCAAATTCCACATGAGGCGATTATTGAGTATGACAATGAAGAAGCGTCAATAAATCGTCTTATTACGTCTATTTTCTAAATTTAAGAGAAAAAATCCACTCAGCGAATTACATGAAAAATCAAGGAATATTGGTAGGTAATAATGAGCATGTTGACTACTTGAAGTTCCTAGCGAGAATAAAACTCTAAATATTATAGATAACTGAGCCTACAAACATCAAATGACATCCGCTTTCTCATCCCACTTAATAGAAAGAAAAAAAAACAGAAATGGTAAAGGGCAAGATTAGTCTCATAGAGAATGCAATTGAAATAGACAACCACAAACTAAGATGCAGAAAGGGAAAAAAAATCGCTATGATAAGAATTCATGCAAGTGAAACTCTTCAATAAGTTTATATACTGCGGGAACTTTAAAATAAACTCACCACCAATCAATGAAGAAAGTATGCAAAGAAGACAAAATAGCTAACAACGAACAATAAGGAATGAGACATCAAAAATGTAATTTCAAGTATCGAGCAATTTGAGAAAGAAATATAACTAAATTCGTGAAGTAAATTAAAAATAATGTTACAACGTCTGTCAAAATCAAACTATAAAATAATCAATTAGACCTTTATATAATATTAAACCTCATTATTTATATTTCATGTTATTTATCATTTCAATTTTTTTTATTGTATGTCATTTTAATTTAGTTATGATCTGCTGAGATTTTCAATTTTCTTGGTTACAACATCTAAATTGTCTTGAATGAGGCGATAAAAAGAAAATATGCTTATTTCCTTGAATGAGGAGGGAAAAAGAAAATATAGTCAACATGTTAATCAATTACGCTAGCAACGATATTACAGGCTTGGGCAATTAGATTGGCTTCGAGATAATTTATAACTTATTCATATGAAACATTTTGATGTATATGTTTTAATAAGATGCTACGTCTTTATTCATATTTGATAAGAGTCGTTTTTACATGTTTTTAAGCCCTTACTTTTATGTTTTAAATTCATTTATCGGTTAATTTATGCCACATATGCGTATAATCTATGTGCTTATTGAGTAAAGGTGGAAAATCACTACAATCGACGTAAAGTGCGCAAAAACACAGTATTTCAGTGTATTTTGAAATCGAATTTGAGGACGTTTTCTTCTACAAAGTTGTAAAAATCTGTCTTGGTTTCACGTGGAAACTTGAATCATCCAAATCCAAGGTCCGTGGAGAAAGTTATGAATAAAATACAATTGCTACGCTGAAAAACAAGAAAACGGTTCAGACTCTGCAAATGGCGCCTAGGCGCCACCTCACCCGCGCCTAGGCGCCCGTCAACTTATTCCCCAAGCCATTTAGTCCACCTGGACCGTGCCTAGGCACCATTTAGGTCACGCCTGGGCGCCGATACAGCGGTTTTGAAGGTATAAAGGCCAAAAATGAAAGGAAAAGAAAGAGGTTCGAATTCTAAGTGAATTTTGGGGATTTCTTGGGATTGGGACCTCACTTTTCATCACTTTAGAAGAGCAAAAGAGAAGGGAAAGAAGAGATTCAAGCCTCCAATTAAAGATTCGATCATCAATTCAACATAGGGAGTTTCTTAGCTTTAGATTCATCTTTGTCTATGAACATGGATCTTATGCTTAGCTTTTTCCTGATGCATTTTATGAGCCAAATTGTTGAACTAGGGCCATGAGAAGGCCATGTTGTTAGTATTGTGATAATAAGATCGTTTTCCATTTCAATTCGTATATTGCTATGTGTTGTGATTTTGTGGTTGAATGCCTTACATATGCTTGATCACCATGTGTTTGATATCATGCCTAGGTGAATTATTCGAGAGAAAATTGACTTAGGGTGCAAGAATTTCACAACATCACCGACCAAATAGGAATTGCCCTAGACATAGGTAAAGATTCCCGGGTGAAGTCGTTCGATTTTAATCGAGAAAGCTCTAACTCTTTAATGCATGCTTAGTGGTTAGATTTTCGGGTAGACATACTTAGGAAACCGCCATTTAAGTATAGGAGTCTATCACGAGACATCGGTTATTCTTTACCTTAGGAGCTTTCACCTTAGCCATCTATGTCTAATGAATTGGTAATGATCTTAGGATAGCAATACGCAACATGTGCCCGAACATGAGCCTTAGTCATCTCTCCACTTTGGAAGTTTAATCTCTCTTTACTTTTGCTTAAGCTTATTTTACTTTTCTTTTTAGTTAAATCTCTAATTTACTTCCTTTTGTTATCGAAAATCATAAACTAAAATTCAAGTCTCTGTGGTTCGACAACCCGGACTTATTGTCCATTTCTATTACTACACACGACTAGTGCACTTGCTACCAAAGCACGTTAGCTTCTAGCGTGTCAATATTTGTTGTACATATTATTATTCTTATTGATTTGATTTTTCAATTATTTTAATAGATTCATACAAACACGTGCAACGCACGTGCTCTTTACTAGTGATTTTGAAATATTCAATGTTGATTATATATCAGAAAAATGCAAATGACGAAAAATCATTCTTGTCTTTCCTCGGCCCAAGTTAATCTAGCAATAGTAAAAAACAATTTTAAGAATATATTTTCAAGTTCCAAACCTCCGAACTCTGCCTTCATTATTTCACATTTGTCTTTTCCTTGGTAATTAAAATTGACATTTAACAATATAATATATATATATATATATGTATATATATAATAAAATTCAACATTTGAGGCTATCTAAATAAGTGCGCATGTGGATAGTCTAATTGAACTCAGTTGTGCCACATAAGTAATTGTATAATTTTTTTTCAATTGAATGTGGATAAATATAAATATCAATCTTTATCCAAAAAAAATAATTTTAAAAATTCAAAATAAGTTAGCTAACAACACAATTTGAATTCAAAATAAGGTTACCAATATAATTCAAATTCAATTAAAAAAACTTTTCTATATCCATTTGACTTATAGTATTAGTTATTACTCATTCTTTAATAACTATTTAATGAAATTTACGAATCATGTATTATTATTCTATTTAGATATACAATAAGATCTAACACTCATATAAATAAATTTTCCAGTTAAAACCAACAAAATTGAGTCAATTTTTTAATTAGTAATAGTTACCTCTCATTTTAATTTTTAATATTTATTTCATTAATATTATTAATAATTTTTTATTGTTTTTTAAATTTAATGAAATTTACTAATCATGTGTTATTATTATTATTTTTAGATATACAATAAGATCTAATACTCATACAAATAAATTTTCTAGTTAAAACCAACAAAATTGAGTCAATTTTTATATTAGTAATAGTTACCTCTCATTTTAATTTTTAATATTTATTTCATTAATATTATTAATGACTTTTTTATTTTTTTAAATGGAATATGTGATTTAATACTCATATAAAGAAATTATTCGATGATAATCAATAAAACTGAATACTCTTTTTCTTTTCTTTTTTTAATTTTTTAGATTATAGATAAATAAAGTATGTAATCATAGATATACATTTTTTAAAATATTTTTTGGTCATATCCAATCTCCCGTACCATGGCATGGGGTTACGTCTTGTAATACATTAAATTAAAAAACTAAGAGTACTTAGGATGCTTAATCTACATCTTAATTGAGTTAGGCTTATTCACTGAGAGTTCACGCTCAGGTCACAAAGTGATCGAGCTTACTTTTAGCCCTCAAACTCGATCCTATCATATTTGATTAGGCTCGGTTCACTTATAAGTGAGTCGAACGATCGGATTTTGAGTAGACCTGACTCAATTGACAGTTCTACTCATAATATTTGTTTATTTATTTATTGTTTTTTCTTTCTTTTTTTAGTAATTATGGTAATGATTTCTGCAAAAATAGTGATTTTCTAGAAATATTTTTGTCCTTTAATTCAGTGCCATTTAAATAACCAGAAAAGGTAAATATGCAGTGTAAAAGTGGGAAGATGGCATCTCTCCAGAATTTTATGGCACAAAATAAAGTAGAAGGAGAATATATATATATATATATATATAAAATATGGTAAATGATATTGGCACTCCAAAAGTGTTATTGGCACTCCACTATTCAATACAAATTTCTTTCTAAAAATAATAAAAAGTGGAGTTCAATTAGTAATTTTTGGAGTGTCAATATCAACTCCCATAAAATAAATAAAGCATAAAGTTATATCTATTATGAATAATTATTTGTAGATGTCTATTCATCTCCCAATTTTTTTATGGCCACTTAACTTTAATCATTATGTCTACTCATCTCCCAAAAACTCTTCATCTCCATGATTTTTCATTTTCCATCATGAGTAAATATAATTTACTCTTTAGGTAATAAACCTTTGGTATTCTAGTTTTGTGCCTATAAATAGGCAATGACATTGTATTGTAAATAGACACAAGAATATCAATAAAAGAGTTCTCTACTTAATTCTCTCATTCTCTCATTCTATTCTCTCAACTTTATAATATTTGAGTTTATTTCATAACACGTTATCAGCACGATCCGTCTCAAGTTGTTGGCTTTTCAATCTGAGGAATTGCGATAGCGAGTCGGTGGAATTTTTAGCACGCAAGTGAGGTTCTTAATTTTCTCAACTTTAAGGTAAATATTATCTTTTAACTACTACATATAAAAACATGTATTTGATGTTTAGAAAATAGAAATATTTTCATTTGCTTTGCATCAACTCACGGACAGTTGCAAGTCTTCTAATGTTTAATTTCATCAAATATACATTTAATAATTTGTCCCATTTCTAAGAAGAAATTACAGTGACCTATTCTAGAGAGAATATTAGCCACATATTTGCAATACTTTGAAGTATGTTTTGCACTTCAAAATGTCCAATGTCCACCTGTCTCATATTCGTATTTTCATGAATTATTATTTTTTTCACATAGGTTTTCATGATATTTTATGTGGATTAATATCTCGTTAGAAATATAATGATTGTTTGATTCCTAATTTTTTATACTTTGATGATAGTATTAATTATAATGACGAATCTTGCAAAACTTAATTTTGTGGCTCTTGATATTACGGGGAAAAATTATTTCTCTTTGGCGTTAGATGTTGAAATTCATCTTGATGCAAATAACTATACTCCATTCCCGAATGTGTTGAGAAATATATAATTATTTTAATCATGAGTCCCGTCCAACTAGTTCTGCTACATTCCCTGAAGTGAATGTAGCAACACATAACTATTTTAATCATTAAAGAAATCATGGATGTGGACGTGGTCGTGGATATGGTCATGGAAATCGTGGTGGTGATTCAAATAACACATCTTTCCACCAGAAGTGGAAAAATAATGAAGAGAAAAATGAAGGTGATCAAAATAGCAAATTTGTGGAAAATTTATGCTATCGTTGTGGTGGTAAAGGTCATTGGGTATGTACCTGTTGTACACCACAACATCTTGTTGACCTTTACTAAGAATCGCTGAAAGGTAAAGGAAAGAAGATAGAAACAAATTTTGTTTTTTAAGAAAGCGATCCTGATCATGGCCGATTTGATGACATTCATTTAGATGTTGTTGATTTCTTTACTGACTGATCTTGATAGAAAAATTGATCATTTGATTGGAGATGCAAGTAATCATAACACGTAGATTTATAAAATTTGTCTTTTATCATTTTAAAGATTTACTCGATCAACAGCAACATCAATAATAAAGATATGTGTCTCATTGATAGTGCAACAACTCACAACATCCTCAAGAATAAAAAAATACTTCTCTTATTTAGTAATGCAAGATGTCAATGTTAGTACTATATCGGGAATTGCAAAATTAATTGAAGGCTCCGGCAGAGCTAATATATTGTTACCCGGAGGAACACAATTTTATATTGATGAAGCATTATATTCTACTAAGTCTCAAAGAAATTTACTAAGCTTCAAAGATATCCGCCGAAATGGATATCATATTGAAACAACAAGTGATGGCAATATTGAGTATCTTTACATCATTTTTCCTCCGGTTTGTACTACACGCATGTATTTACTATTGAAACACATGTTATCGTAAACCAGAAGTTTACAAATCAAAATAAGTTTGTTGTTTGGCATGACCGGTTGGGCCATCCCGGATCAATTATGATGCGAATCCATTGAAGAACCAGCAGATTCTTCAATCGAATCATTTCTCATGTGCTGCTTGTTCATAAGGAAAGTTGATTATTCGACCATCAACAACAAAAGTAGGAAGTGAATCTCTTACGTTTTTGGAACGTATTCAAGGCAATATTTGTGGACCAATACACCCGTCGTGTGGACCATTTAGATATTTTATGGTTTTAATTGATGCATCAACCAGGTGGTCACATGTATCTTTGTTATCAACTCGCAACCTGGCGTTTGCGAGATTGCTTGCTCAATTGATTAGACTACGAGCACATTTTCCTGATTATCCAATTAAGAAGATACGCCTTGATAATGCGGGTGAATTTACTTCCAAAACGTTCAATGACTATTGTATGTCTATTGAAATTGATGTTGAACATCCTGTAGCATATGTTCATACACAAAACGGTCTAGCAGAATCGTTTATTAAGCATCTGCAGTTAATTGCAAGACCTTTACTTATGAGATCAAAACTTCCTATTTCTTGTTGGGGACATGCTATTTTGCATTCAACAGCACTTATTCGCATAAGGCCAACAAGTTATCATAAATTCTCCCCATTACACTTGGTTTGTGGTTAGGAACCAAATATTTCCCATCTAATTTTTTTTGGATGTGCGGTATATGTTCCAATTGCTCCACGACAACGCACTAAGATGGGTCCTCGAAGGAAGTTGGGAATATATGTTGGATTCGAGTCTCCATCGATAATAAATTATCTAGAGCCATTGACTGGAGATTTATTTACGACTCGATTTGCTGATTGTCATTTTGATGAACCAGATTTCCCAACATTAGGGGGAGAAAATAAGCAGCTAGAAAAGAAAATTAGTTGGAATGAATTATCTTTATCTCATCTTGATCCTCGAACAAAACAAAGTGAACTGGAAGTTCAAAAGATAATTCACTTGCAAGGTTTAGCTAACCAACTGCCAGACGCAGTTACTGACCTAAAGAGAGTGACTAAGTCACATGTACCAGCTGTTAATGCTCCAGTAAGAATTGTTGTCCCTGAAGGTCAAAGTAATGAGTCTACTGCACGCCTGAAGCGCGGTAGACCTATCGATTCCAAAGATAGTCATCCTCGAAAAAGAAAAGGAGCTAAGAATCAAGATGGTCTAATCGAGGATAAAATAACTCCAGAAGAGTCCCCAGTCATAACTAATATTTCGGTTCCAGAAGAACCTCAGGTACCTGAAAATTGTGAAAATAATGAGATCTCAATCGATTATGTTATGAACGGGATACGATGGAATCGAAATGAAGTCAACGTTGACGATAAATTTGCATATAATGTAGCTCTAAATATGATGAATGATAATGAGGATCAAGAACCAAAGTCTGTTAATAAATGTCGACAAAGAAATGATTGGCCAAAATGAAAAGACGCAATGAGGGCAGAGTTAAACTCGCTTGAACAAACGAAAATTTTTTGGACCTGTAGTCCGTACACCTGAAGATGTAAAAGTTATTGGACCTGTAGTCCATACACCTGAAGATGTAAAGCCAGTAGGATACAAATGGGTATTTGTGCGAAAACGCAATGAGAAAAATGAAATTGTAAGATATAAGGCACGTCTTGTTGCCCAAGGGTTTTCGCAACGACCTGGCATAGATATGAGGAGACTGATTCTCCTGTGGTGGATGCAACTACTTTTCGTTATATAATAAGTCTGGCAGTGCATGAAAAACTTGATTTGCGTCTAATGGATGTTGTTACAGCCTATTTGTATAGCTCGCTTGATAATGATATATATATATATACATATATGAAAATCCCTGATTTAATATGCCTGAAGCATATAATTCAAGTTCTCGAGAATATTATTCAATTAAATTAAAGCATTGATTGTTTGATGTGATCAAATTGTTTAAAGTGCTTAAATACATGAATACATTCATGTTTATAAAATATGATTCTAAATCATTGCGTTTAATATGTATTATTTGATTGTACTTGAGTATGCTTATTTGATGAAATCAAATTAAAGCATTAGTATGTGTGATTGTATTCAACATGAGAAACTTGATGTGATCAAGTGTATTATTTAAATTATTTAAATATATGTTGAATATATGATGTCAAATTGTTTTTGAAATGATAGTTGAGTGGGAGTATTTTCCAAGATAAGGAGAAACGTTTTGATGAGATCATATAATTCAAAGTGAATATTTGTTGAAGGAAGGATATAAGAATGATCCAATTTATCCTTGTATTTTCATGAAAAGATCTGGAAATGAGTTTGTTATAATTACAGTTTATGTTGACGATTTAAACATCATTAGAACTCCTGAAGAGATTCAAAAAGTTGTTAATTGCTTAAAGAAAGATTTTGAGATGAAAGATCTTGGAAGAACAAAATTTTGCCTTGGGTTGCAAATTGAATATTTAAAGAACAAAATTTTTGTATATCAAAACGCTTATGTATCAAAGGTGCTAAAGCGGTTTTACATGGATAAATCACATCCATTGAGCACCCCTATGGTCGTAAGGTCACTAGATGAGAACAAAGATCCTTTTCGACCTCGAGAAAGTGATGAAGAACTAATTGGTCCTGAAGTACCATATCTAAGTGTAATCGGTGCACTAATGTACCTTGTTTGTCATACTCGACCTAATATAGCATTCGCTGTTAATCTATTAGCAAGATATAGTTCTTCCCCTACACGAAGACATTGGAATGGGGTTAAACAAATGCTGGATATATGTCTGATCCTCATAATGGTCGTTCACAAACGGGCTATTTATTTACATGTGGTGGCACAACCATTTCATGGCGATCTATGAAACAAACTATATCGGCCACATCATCTAATCATGCAGAAATCTTGGCTATTCACGAGGCCAGTCGAGAATGTGTTTGGTTAAGATCCATGATTCAAAACATTCGAGGGACTTGTGGTTTATCTTCTGGAAAAATGATCCCGACGATCTTATATGAAAATAATTCTGCATGTATCGTACAATTGAAAAAAGGGTACATTAAAGGAGATAGAACGAAGCATATTTCACCAAAGTTCTTTTTCACTCATGATCTTCAAAAGAATGGTGATATCAATGTTCAACAAATCCGTTCCAATGATAATCCTGCTGATTTGTTCACCAAGACACTTCCCACAGCAACATTTGAAAAACTAGTCTACAATATTGCCGTGCGTAGACTGAAAGATCTTGACTGATATTGTCATGAGGGGGAGATAATACGCGCTGCACTCTTTTTCCCTTAACCAAGGTTTTTCCCACTGGGTTTTCCTGGTAAGGTTTTTAACGAGGCAGCATCTGATTGCGTATTGATATGTACTCTTTTTCCTTCACTAGGTTTTTGTCCCACTATTGGGTTTTTCCTAGTAAGGTTTTAACGAGACATATTTTTAAGTGATAGACATCCAAAGGGGAGTATTATGAATAATTATTTGTGGATGTCTATTCATCTCCCAATTTCTTTATGGCCACTTAACTTTAATCATTATGTCTACTCATCTCCCAAAAACTCTTCATCTCCATGACTTTTCATTTTTCATCATGAGTAAATATAATTTACTCTTTAGGTAATAAACCTTTGGTATTCTAGTTTTGTGCCTATAAATAAGCAATGACATTGTATTGTAAATAGACACAAGAATATCAATAAAAGAGTTCTTTACTTAATTCTCTCATTCTCTCATTCTACTCTTAACTTTATAATATTTGAGTTTATTTCATAACAATATCAACATCAAAAATCATGATTTTATCCTGGATTATTGGTCCACATAACAGTTAGTGAAAGTCCAGACCTAATCTTGCCCAACCAAAATATTATTAACAATGTGATACCCTTTTTTTTTAAATTATTATTATTGGATAAATCAAGTCTGAGGAAGTTTCCCAGTTAGAAGCAGGGGTGGACGCAGGTACGATCCGGGGGGGGGGGGTGCACTGAGATTCTTGATTTTTTTTTATATACAAATTTTTTAATTTTAATTTATTAATTGCATCAATGTCCCCACTCAAAATTATTAAGTGCCCCCCCTCAATTTTGAAAGTATTAAATGCCCCCCCCCCCCTCTTAATTTTGAAAAATTATTTTTTTACCTTACAAAATTTTTTATATTTGAATTTCGCCCCCCTTCAAGATCGAAAAATATCACGTTTTCTCCCTTTACTTTGAGTTCAAACCCCAAAATCCAAAATTCTGGCTATAACAAAAGAGGTATAAAAGTATAAATTATATCAAAAGTTGTAATTGAACCTAATTAGTTATTATATTTCCCCCCATAAATATAGTATACCGTACCGCGGGGGGAAGCCCCCCGCACCCCCTCGGTAAAATTTCTAGTGCTCCCACTGAGCTCAGTTGCTGGATTTGCCATTGGTTAGAAGATTTAGGGTTTGTTTGTTTATGTTTTCATATACCATTCTCCGTTTTTAGAATCATTATTTTCTTAAAATCATCAGTACAAATCATTTTTCAAACAAAAACACTATTTTTTAACTTCACTTTCTCATTGCTCTATATAAACTAAGTTTCAATCAAGATGGTATTAGGAGTCAAGGCTTTCAATGGTGAAATACTTAGGGAAAAATAAGAAAACAAAGGGAAATCAAAAGCAATAAAGAAGACGAGGGATTTTCTGGTGGAAACCCAATCAAAGGAAAAACCCACCTCCAATTAAATCTTTTATTCAAGCTTAACAAAGTGATTCAATATTTACAAGAGTTCGTTCTAATATTTATAGACTAAGTGAAGTCAAAACCCTAATCGAACTAAGAAAAAGAATTCTAACATACTAGGGAATGAATCCCAGACAATTAGGAACAATTCCAATCAAATTAGGACTAAGAAACATGTCAAAATTCGCTAAAGTCTTGAAAATCCGTCGAAAACACGCCTTCAGCAAACTTGCTCACGCTGGAGCGAGCAGAATCGCTCGCTTTAGCGAGCTGTCAAGTCTTGACCACTCGGCGCTACAGCGCCACTTCTTGTGGCTCCAGTCCCGACTTCATTCGCACTCTAGGGCCATTTTTGGGGCTTCGGGGCTTCAGGGCTTCAGAGCAATTTTGACTTCTGCTGCGGCTCCGAGGCTCTTTTTCGACTCTTTTCATGAGCCCGAACAACTTCGGCCCATCTTGGCTGTATCTTGACTCCTTTTCTTCATTCATTTTGATCCGGCTCCACAAAATCCCATTAGATGGATACAATTCGAAAAATTTTGCCAACACACGGGAACCCGGGCCAACTTTATGGTTTACTAACTTGAGGTTTAACAAACCCATACAAGTTGTTTGTGATGTGATTTATTATGTTTTCTCAAAGAAGTGTTAGTGTACTGCAATTGATGAGTTAAAGGTCTTCTAACTTAAGCATTATCTATTAGATGGTAACATCTCTATTGAGTTGTGCACATCTTTGATGGTTAGAGATTAAGTTAAAAACTGCTCTCTTTCCAAATTGTAATTTTCTTACTTTATTCTCGGAGATATGACATTTCAACTGGTATATACGTTATGGACTTCCATGTTGTTCTAGAACGTCCAGGATATTGTGTGGGTCACCATAGAAGGTGTAAGTCTCGTGTTGATATCCAACATAGGGTTACACCGGAGGACGCAATGAAATAATTCTAGGTCAAATATAAAGGTGTTATTCTCAGTAAATTAGACGTTACAGAGATTTCTATTTTAAATTATTTTTTAAGAACATAAACAAATACAATACACATTGCACCATTCCACATAAATGGCTATAGTACAATTCCCCAAAAAGAGTTCGTAATATTTATTCAAAAACATAAGAAACAAAGCCTAAGAAACGTGAAAAATGGTCCAAATTTTTTTATTTTTTTTATGTTATAATAAAAGAATTCTTTTCCGCAGGCCACGGTCCAATGACCAAGACTTGGAAAAGACTTCAAGTCTACTTGAAATTGGCCCACAATCCAAAAGAAACTTATGAAAGATATATCCACAATACTATAATCTCTCTTGACTTATAATTCAAAACCTTTCCACAATACTACAATCTCTCTTGACTTATAATTCAAAACCTTTCTCTCTGGTTGTCTTTTTTTAACTTTTTTCTCCACCGACAATGGCTTGGTGAAGCAGTCGCCTTTATCACCACTGTTGTCACCGCCATCGTCGGCGGACTGAGTTGGAGCACCCTCCTTCTAGTTTTGCATCTCAACTTCAAATATAACGAGACAAAGATGGATCTAACGAAATAGCGATGGATCTGACGAGATAAAAATGGGCTATACATTAGATTTATGTAGGTTTTTATTTAGTTTTTTATTTTCTCTCTCGAATAAAAGATTCATCATTCTTGAATAAGAGTATAGTCTTACACAAGAGCTTTTTTGTGCTCATTTGTTATTATTTAAGTTTTGTTATCTTGAAAAATCTTCATATTTGGTGGTTCAATTGTTCTTAATTTCATCATTAGAGACAATCTAAGTTGTATTGTTCTTAACGTTAGAAGTTTTTTATTGAATGAAATAAAGTGACTGCTTTTCTTTGAAAAAATATTGGCCCATAATCAATTATGAGTGCATAAGTAATTGAAATGAAAGTTTTCAGACATATTCAAATGTTTAAAAAGTGACTAATTTTATATTGTAAGGGAGATAAAAGTTTGTACAATATAAACTTGCCCTATATGTTCTAACTTCTCGTTGGCATCGAGGGCACATACCTAACAGGATAAGCCTTTCCCATTGGTTGTCAACGCAAAGTAGCTTACCACACCGACTTTTGTGCAGTGGATTTTTAGAGATGTCAGAAAAGAGCCGGTACACTCGCCGAGTGATAGACATGCACTTACTTGTGTGCAACGGATAAATCTTCAGAATTGTCTATAAATAGAACATCACAGCTAAACCTTAAATACCAAGAAATATCACTTTTACGCTGTTGAAATTATTCCAACTTTCAAAGCTTAAATATCCATAGCCAAATATTTTTAAGCCTAAACATCTCTATACAGCCATGATCAATATCTCATACATCTTCCATAGAAAAAATTCAAACTTCTAGTGAGATATTCAAAAGTATTTAATCTTTCCAAAGCAAACAAAATCCGAGATAAATCTTAACAACCTCTTCATTCTGAGTGACGAAGTTGTTGAAATACAAAACATTATTTCTAAGTAATAGAAGCTTGTCAGAAGAAGATCTTAGCTGAATTGAAATCTGTGTGGTCGGGAAACTCAAGATCGGTCTTTACTATTTGCTATTGCGTAAAAGCTGTTTGAGTGAAGATTTGTAATTCATTTTAGTGAATTCCTTCTGTATAGAAAGGAGAAGAAGGACGTAGTTTGGATTACACAAACTCAGTGAATCATACAATTTCTTGTGTCAATAATTTATTGCTTTATTACTCATTATTTTACCATCCTGTCACAAAGCATAAATCATCTTTGAAAATCACCATCAAAGCAACTAAGTATTTCTTAGCGCTATAACATTTCAAAGTACAAAGACTTGTAACATTCATTTCTGTTGTGCTAACCCTAATATAATTGTTGAGCTATTGATCCTACTTTGTTCAAGCGCTCAAAATTGATGAGCTAAGTTATCTTTTAAAAACCAAGTCTTAAACCTATCAGTTCAAGCGTTGACCGTGTGTTATTGTCATTGAAGTGACAAGTGCTTGAAAGAAATTTTAATACGAAATTTTTGAAATTTGAAAAGAACTTTAGGATTTTTCTCAACCCCACCTCCAGACTCTTTCGTATGCCACTTGAGACCAACACATTCCTTTGGTGGAATCATGTTTGGACTAAATTTGCTAGTGGAAGATCAAAAAACGTTAAAAATGGATCCAAAGAGTTAAATTTAGTGCATAATTATTTTGAAAACAGCAAAGAGGTTTGGCTTGGCCGACCAAGGCTTAAAAAGAGTCATCAAGTCCACTAGAAATTGGCCTATGATCATTATTGGTGCTTAATTAACTGAAGTGAAACATTTCATGTTTCTATTCAAAATAATATATTATATTGTATTCTATTTCATATATACACGATAGACATATATACATCATGCCACCTTTACACTTTTGGAAATTTATTTTTTCCGTGGAAGAATGGGGAAATGAAAATGCTTCCCCTGCTCCAGTGCAGTTAGATATGACCAAGACTTATGGATGGAAATCCATAGCATTTTTCCAACATTTTGTCGGCCAAATCAATTCTCACTATATATACTACAATTGCAACTACCACAAACATCAATATTACACTCATGGAGAAAACAAGCAGTTACATTTTTTCACTAGCAGCCCTCATGCTACTAAACTTCCAAATGCCCTTCCTCTCCACAAGCTTGACCACCCAAGCAACAGATCAGTCTGCTCTTCTTGCCTTAAGATCTCACCTCACTTTAGACCCTTATCGAGTAATCACACGTAATTGGACTAATTCAAGCTCTGTCTGCAGCTGGATTGGCGTCACGTGCAACTCCCGCCACCATAGAGTGGCTGCGCTGAATATTTCCCATATGGGCCTTGTTGGAACCATCCCGCCACAACTAGGAAATCTCTCCTTCCTTGTTTCCCTTGACCTCAGGTACTGTAGAAAATATAGCAGTAAAATATATAAACTATTGATCTATGATCTACAACCTAAATATCAAGAAGAAATTTAAAGGAACTAGTAAAGGGCACACGCGATGCGCGTGAATCATTATGTTTATTGTAATTTTTAGTATAATTTGTTTATAATATAAAGATAATTATAAAAATACACAAATCCGTAATTACAAAATTTAAAATGCTAAGCCGACATTATTCTAATTTACATTCTTAATTTCATGTTAATATTTTTATTTTATATTTAATAACATAGATAGTTAGTCTTTATATTAATCTTACTATTACCAGACAATTAACTTTATACACATTATCTTTAGCAAAAAAAGAAAAAAAACTTTATACACATTATCAAATTATACAAACTTAAGATTGAGGAACTAATAATATATGATTCATATCTCATTTGATTCGACAAAATCACATAATTCATTTAAATTACGTACAATTATTAACTCTTAACTGGTAATATTTTGCTTCAAAGCTTTTTGCAGTTTAGTTATTTGTCATATAAGATAAAAGACAGAGCTGTAAAAAGAAACAATTAGTTTATTGTACCCGTATAATATGCATAAGTACGTATAATTGCAAAATACTTCAGTTTTTCATGTGCATTCTGAACATAACGAATAATACTCGTACTTTTGAATTAAACTGTTTAGTACACGTATTTTACGTATCTTGTATTATATTTGACAAATAATACTTTTTTGGCAAAAAAAATATTTTTAATTTAAAACTTTAAAATTAGCATTAATTTTTATAAGTACTAATCGAGTATTACATAATTAAATTTATTTATCCGTGTAACAGCTATTTACACTTCTATTTCTAACATATTTGTCAAATAGTGATCTTCCTCCAAATTATGCAAAAGAACTATGTTGGATATCAACAGGCAGGGTTTTTAATTGTATTATGTTGCAGCTGAAATAGCAAATTATTGGCTCCTTGTAAGCTTTACCTTTTCGCTCTTACGCTACCATTTTTTCTTTGTCTCATTACTTTAATATTCAGTGGAACTCTGGTTTTGTCAATTGGATTATGTCGTATTATTTTAGAATTATAGGGTTTACTTTTTTCTTTAGTATGTATTTTTCTTATATCTGCATGAGGTATTTGGTCCTTCAAATTTGTGATCAAATTTTCCTATTCGTCTACAGTTCTGCAAATATCATAAATCCATTAAATTGCTTAGTCCATTTATGCTCAATTAATAAAATATTGATTCTTGTACAAGTTAATATGAAACTACTAAACATCATATCTATTAATTAATTCTACAAATGAGTGATAATGTTACTAGTGTTATTTCAAAAGGTAAAATAAAAAATAAACAAATGACATTATCGTTGTCATCTATTACTTGATCTCCAAATGTGAACATTTAAAAGTTCATATCTTCAAATTCATTCATGCATGAAAACATAACTGAATAGCAACACAAAATTTGATTTTCCAGCCTCCCAAAATTTGTAGGAAAAATATTTATGAAATTTAAGTGGAATAACTGTCAAAGTTATTAACTACTTATTCTTTCATTCAAAGCTAAGTTAAGAGTCTATTGCTATTAATTAAGTATTTATGAATTACTTATTGCTTATTGTCGTGTAGTTTGAATAAGATTAATGTTTAATTTTAAAAAAATACTAAGAACTGCATAATATTATAAAGTTTCATACTCTATATAAAAGTTAGGGTTTAAATTTATTTATTTTTTTGCGTGTATATTTTTCTTATATATGTGGATTTGTAGCATAGGTGCTTTAATTTGGTAGGAATTAAATAAAAAAAAACTTATTTAGTGGTCTATAATTTCACGAATTGTCTATATGAATTAAATTGTTTGGTATCTTTCGTTATTTAAATTTCCTTAATACTCTATGACAAATAAGTGGTTACTATATGTGGTAGATAATGTAATTTTTATTATTGCAAAAATTTTAGGAAGGTACATTAAAATCTAATGCCTGTGCATGTAATGTACCATTTATTCTCATCGTGCTAACATTTCATGAATTATGAACATTGCCATAAGAAAAGATAATTGGGCATCGGCCAAAACCATTTAGAGTTCATCCTCATGCACTATTGTGAACTTTTATATTTTGTCTTATTTTCTCGACCATTATAACTATTTCTTTTTTATATTTGCAGAGAGTAGTAAAGTGCTAAATTTTCAACCAATATCTAAATGTAAATGTAAATGTTAATTGTATGACCCTTATGGTTAAACTAAAAAAATGAATAGATAAGTGCTAAATAAATGCATTTTTATTCATTTTATTAGAGGTGTACCATGTGTAAAATTTCTCTCTCTTCATATAATTCCTTTTCACTTTATCAATTATGTGTTTGTAGTGAACTCTCATAGTTTTGGAATATTATTCTAATACTTAATATTTATACACTTATCTCTACTAACATGATTATGTAGCACATGAAATTAGCCATTTTTTAATTTTATGATTCATTTAAGAGTCTAATTAAACAATTTTTAAAAAATGTGTAATGAAATAAAGAAAAATACTTACTACCATGTAAAGTTATATTTATTATTTTTACAAAAATACCCAACAAAGAAATTTAGATACATATTACTAATGAATATATACAAGGAAAAAGTAACTCACTTATTAATGTACTACATATATGAAACAACGGTAATTCTTCATTTATTCTAACTAAAATTCCCCTTTATATATTTTTGCAAGAGACATGTGGATCTAAATTATTTCTCTTCTTGCTTTCTTCTTTATTTCAATTATTTGTTTATTGTAAACTCGTATAATTTTGAAATGTCTTATAATTTAAATACTTAATGTTTTATGGTCTTTTCTCTACTGTCCTATAGTAAATGATCTTTGTCATTTTCTTACTAAATTTTTTAGTAAAAATAATAAAATCAAAGAATTAAAAATAAAAATTTGAAAATAAAGTGGACCCACAATCCAATATGTTTCTTCATCAAATTTTATTTTAAATTTTCTTATGTTATGGAATTTCCATCAAAATCTATAACATGTCATATAATTCGTTTTTGGTTCACTTAAGAATCTAATATTTCTAATTAAATAAACAAAAATTATTTATTGTAGGAAAAATATGTGGTAGTTTAGAAAATTACTTACTACATGTAAAACATATTTATCATTCTTATAAAAATACTAAATGAAATATCAAATAAAAATAAAGTAGAAATATATATAATGAACAAAATAATTCATTTATTAGAGTGAAATTCTCGTTTGTTTGTATTCACAAGAGGCATATGGAGCCAAAAAAAAATTCTCTTCATATATTTTCTTCTCTATTTCAATTATATGTTAGTTGTGAAATCTCATAATTTTGAGATATCTTTTAATTTAAATATTTGTTCTTTTATGCTCTTATATATCTCTACTACCTTATACTAAATGAAATTCGTCATTTGATAATTAAATTTTTAATGAAATTTAAAAATCAATGAATTAGAATAAGCAAATGGACCAACAATCCAATATTTCTTCTTCGAATTTTATTTTTTGAATTTTCTTATATTATGGAACTTCACATCAATATCTAAGACAAATCATATAATTAATTTAGAGTTTGCTAATATTTCTAATGAAAACAAATAGAAATTATTTATTCTAGGAAAAATGTGTTAATTTAGAAAATTACTTACTACCATATAATAAATATTTATCATTTTCACAGAAACACTAAATAAAATATCCAATAAAAGCAAATTAGATACTAACTATGAATCAATGAACAAAATAACTCATTTATTAGAGTGGTATTTACATTGAACAACATTAATTCTTCTTTTGATAAGGTCCAGATTAAGTTATTTTTTAATAAATTACTATTAAGTTATTCACTTAATGAACCTCACTCTTTCTCCTAGCATAACATTCACATAAGGTTAATTTAGGCTCTACAAAAAAGTTAAGAAATGTAAATCTTCTCCTAACATTCACACTTTAATTTATAAGAGTTAACTTAACATTAGACTTGACTTGGTTATACTTATAGGTACAACCTTTTCAGCAGTAGTTTGCCTGAAGAATTGTCTCTCCTACACCGATTAAAATTTATTGATCTCAGAGTTAACAACTTTAGTGGAGAGGTTCCTATTTGGTTCGGCTTCTTACCTAAACTTCAATTCCTGTCTCTCAAAAATAATAGCTTTACTGGTTTCGTCCCATTTTCCATCTCTAACCTATCAAATTTAAGAGTACTTGAATTTTCTTCCAATTCTCTACAAGGGAATATTCCAAAAGAACTAGGGACACTAAAAAATCTAAAGGTTTTGAGTATGCAATATAATCATCTCTCAGGTTCTATACCATCAACTATATATAACATGTCGAGTTTGAAACATTTTGCTTTCACGTCGAATTCCTTGAGTGGAATTCTTCCGAGTGATATGTGTCGTAATCTTCCATTTCTCGAAGGGATTTACCTGAGTGACAATCACTTGAGTGGCCAAATTCCATTAAATTTATCAGAATGTTCACAACTTCAAATTATATCTTTTTCCAACAACTCCTTTACTGGGCACATACCCGGAGAAATGCGGAAGGTGACATCTCTTCAGATTTTATATCTCGGGGGAAACAATTTGAACGGTATAGTTCACATTCTTCTCGAACTATAGGTTGACATAAATCATACAATTCGAAACATTATATATGTTTTACTTCAAAATTCCTAAACTTTGCGTTTGGCAGGCGTTATTCCACATCAAATTGGCAATCTTCACAACCTAGTGGAGCTTGGCCTTTCAGAGAACAAGATTACGGGCTCAGTTCCCCTCTCCATCTTCAATATTTCCTCTTTGCAAATTTTACAACTATGGGATAATAAACTCACTGGGAGTCTTCCTAGAGAAATAGGGAATCTTACAATTCTCAGACACTTGATTCTCAATGACAACCACTTAACAGGTGCACCTTCTATAGTGAGACTAAACAAATGTATAACTTAAAATATCATTAGGTAAATTGCAATTTTCGTCCATAAATTTTCTTGCATTCAATTTTGGTCTCAATCATTACGAACTTTTCATACTATATCATATAAGTTTGAAAAATTGTCACATTTAGTCCCAAATAGACTTTTCGTCCAATACTTAACGGCTTCCATTAATGAACAATAGATGGGCAATTCGGAGTTGATTTGTGCCGGAAATTGGATTAAATAGAAGTGAAATAAAAAAATGGGAGTTTTCTTCATCTTAAGGTTTTTTATTCTCTTCAAACATAAAGTTTCATCACCATCAAATTGAGTAAATAGTGTAAGATATTATTATTGTTTTCCTAGTTAGACTAGTACTATTATTGCATTCCTACTTAGACTGATACTCTTATTGCTTTGTTTATCTTTTACGTTCTTTATGGTTTAAGGTTTCCTTGTATTATCTCTCTCTTGTAACTATATATATGTTACTCACTATTACAAGTTCTTTGTGGGGTTTTTTCTAATCTAACATGGTGTCGACCTAAAGGGTTTCTGTTTCAACCCTCACAATCTCTCGTTTCCGTCAATCTCTACCATCACCATCTCCTTTCGGCGCCCTATATATTTTTTTTCTTTCTTAGATTTTCCCTTTTTTAGTTGTCGTCCCCCCCCCCCCCCCCGGGGGGCAGCTAAAGGCCATTGCCGCTGCCAATTTTTTTTTTCCCATTTTTTTTAGCCTTGTTCTGTCACTACCGTCGTTTGATTGGCCGACGTTTCTTGAAAATTAAATCTATTAACTAAGTAGGCCAAAACAATAAAAGATGATGGTAAGAAGCATTCTTTACACCAAAGGAATACTGTCCCGGTTCTTCTTGGATTTTCATTCTAGTCTTAGCATTCGCGACCTCCCATTTTTACTGGAGAGGAGTGTTAGCATTGCACCCTATAACATAGGATTTTTGGCACTCTCCATCTTCTAAAACAAAAATACATACTTTGCACCCTCACTTCTATGGTCTTTGGCAACTTGCACCTTAACAATATCTCTTTTCAAAAAAATATAGCACCGATATTTCTTTTCAAATTTTGCACCATCCATCCATGGTGAATCATGGAGTTTATATTGAAATCAAATTTAACTAATTTTATCATAAAAATCTTCATTGAAAATTAACAATTATACGTCGCGGTCGGCACAATCACAATAATGGGCAGGTGATGTGGCAAATTACCAAAAATTTTAACGCATTAATTTATTGCACAAAGCCGCAAACAACGCGCATATTGAGCATTTTCATATGCGTGCTTTTACCAATTGCAGACAAAGAAATCCAAAAAAAAGAATCTCATGCAAATACATATAAATTGTTTTTGAATGACTATTTATCAATAGTAAGGATGTCCAAGGTAATTGATTTAGGAAGTTTTGGCCAAGTATGAATTTTTCACGATTTTGTAGCTTCAAGCTCTGCATTGAAAAATATTCATTTACTATTCTGTCTTTAGAATATTGAAATAATTCACTAGAGATGCTTGTTTATTGACTATTTTGGCCGGAATATGAATTGAGGGTGCAAGTTGCCAAAGATCATGAAAGTAATGTTAGGAATCGAGACTTTCAATAGTGAAATACTTAGGGAAAAATAAGAACAATATGGGAAAACAAAAGTAAGAAGGAAGACAGATTTTTTCTAGTGGAAACTCAATCAAAGGAAAAAACCACCTCCAACTAGATTTTATTTCAACTCTCAAAGTGATTCTCAGTTCATTACAATGTTTAAGTCTAGCTATTTATAAAAATAGAGAATTCCTAAATCCTAACTAATTAGGAAATACAGTCTTAATACAAAGGGAAGAAGTCTAATCACAATAGGAAACATAAAGGAGTCTAAAACATGCCAAAACCCGACTTCCTGCCGCCCAAGGAAAGTCCCGCTGCTCGGAATGCCACAGCGTTGCATTTTTCCCCTTTTGTCGTGAACGCGGTGCCGTTTCCTTCAGTACCGTCCTGGAACGCTTTTTGGTCCAATTTCTTCCTTTTTTCACCCGTTTCCTCTTGTCTTTAATCCTTCTTTTTGATCTGACTCCGCTAACCCAACAAGTAAGGGTGCATAGTGTGTGTGTTTATTTCAGAGGGTGGAAAGTGCCAAAAAACATATTTTATTGGGTTCAATATGCTTCATTTTAACTTTATAGCCAAGAACCTCAGTGCCTACCGCTTTGAGAAGGCTGATGGGTTCAATTTGTCTATCTTGGTAACTTAAAAGGTTAAATTTTTCTCTTACAAAATCTCGTTACTTAGATGAGTTCCTACATTTTTCTTATTATTTTTTTTCTTTTTTCTTCCTTTATGGGAGAATATTAATGAGACTTTATTCTTGCAGAGAAGAAAGATATGTAGCTTTAATTGAGACTGTTCTCTACATCTTGTTCCCTATTTGCTAACGGTAACCATTATTGGAGGAAAAGTTTACTTGAGACTATTTGAAGACTTTTTGTAACTTGTGAGACTCAATATGCGATATTCATAACTAATACGACCAAAATTGAATATGAACAAATTTATAGATAGAGAATTGTAATTTACCCAAATATCACCAGCTTGTTTCTTAACATTTGCAGTTTTTATTTTTGAATCTTGTCAGGTTTATTACCACGAGAAATTGGAAAACTTTGCCAACTGCAAAACTTATCATTAGCATATAACAGCTTCACTGGTTCACTTCCATCAGATTTCTTCAATATTTCCACTCTGCAGAGCCTATCAATTGTTGCAAACAATCTGTCGGGCAGTCTTCCGACGAATTTAGGTTACATGCAACCTGTTCTTGAAGAACTTTTTCTCTATGAAAATTACCTCAGCGGATCAATACCCGAATCCATCTCCAACTGCTCTAAACTCAGAATTCTCGCTCTTGATTCTAATAACTTCACTGGTTTTATACCCCACTTCTTTGGCAACTTAAGACTCCTTGAACGTCTTCTTCTAGATAATACTAATCTAAAAACCGAATCACCTTATTCAGAATTGAGCTTCATTACTTCATTGACAAATTGCAGAGTTTTATACATGTTGGCAGTTAGTAACATTCCTCTTGACGGCATCATTCCAGCTTCCATTGGGAATTTGTCCACCTCGTTCCAATATTTCTATGCCTCAAACTGTAAAATAAAGCGCAAAATTCCTGAAGAAATCGGAAATTTAAGCAACTTGATGGTACTTGATTTGGCCGACAATGAATTGACCGGAAAAATCCCATTTACTGTCAAACATTTGCAGAAGCTTCAAGGCTTGTATCTAGAAAACAACAAACTGGAAGGTTCCATTCCAGATGGCCTATGTGATTTACACAACTTGGTAGATCTATATTTAAGCCAAAATCGTTTTTCAGGTTTTATTCCTGAATGTTTAGGAAATGTGACATCTTTAAGGCATCTTCTTCTAAATTCCAACATGTTGAGTTCAAGTATACCATCAAGCTTATGGCGAATCAAAGACTTGTTGCTTCTCAATTTGTCCTCGAATTCATTGAGTGGATTTTTACATCCAGAACTAGGTAATTTAGTAGCAGCTATCAGTATTGATCTGTCAATGAACAATTTGTCCAAGGATATTCCAAGCACAATTGGAAATTTACAAGTTATGGCTGATCTTTTTTTGGCACATAATAGCTTAGAAGGTTCTATTCCTGCATCTATAGGTAGCATGATTAATTTGGTAACCTTAGACTTATCTTATAATAATCTTTCTGGTTTGATTCCAAAGTCTATGGAGAGGCTTCAACACCTCAACTACTTTAATGTTTCTTTCAATGTTTTAAGAGGGGAGATTCCCTCAGCTGGCCCTTTCAAAAACTTCACCGTGGAATCATTTAAGGGCAATGAGGCATTATGTGGCAGTCCAAGGTTCCATGTCTCGTCTTGCAATACAGTTTCCAATCACAGATCCAAAAAGAAGAGGTTGGGTGGAGCTTTACTAGTGCTCATTGCGGTTGTTTCCTTAACTGTCATGATTATTTCTTTGGCATTTATCTTGACAAGATATAGAAGGAAAGATAGGTTAGCTAGCGAAAATGGCGCACTGGAACCCAATATACCAGAAAGAGTTTCATATTATGAACTCTTACGAGCAACTGAACAGTTTAGTGAAAGCAATTTATTAGGGGTAGGGGGTTTTAGTTCTGTTTATAAAGGTATTATGAGCGATGGGAGGGTCTTGGCTGTGAAAGTGTTCAATTTGCAATTACAAAGTGTATTCAAAAGTTTTGACGTCGAATGTGAAGTACTGCGTAACCTTCGCCATAGAAACCTCACCAAGGTCATAGGCAGTTGCTCTAATGAGGATTTTAAGGCATTGATACTTGAATACATGCCGAAAGGAAGCCTTGAGAAATGGTTATACTCCCACGACTATTGCTTGGATCTCATGCAAAGATTGAACATAATGATTGATATCGCATATGCGCTGGAATATCTTCATCATGGTTATTCGTCACTGATTGTTCATTGTGATTTGAAGCCGAGTAATGTTTTATTGGATGAAGATATGATTGCTCATGTGAGTGATTTTGGGATTGCAAAATTGTTGGGTGAAGGGGAAAGCATTTCGCACACAGAAACTCTAGCAACGCTCGGTTACATGGCTCCAGGTCAATCTTCTCACTCTCCAGTCTTTAATGCATTACTTAAATTTACTGAAGTTCATTATCATACTATTAAAAATACGAATACTGACATTAATCAACTAATGAAGATCAATTATCAGCTGATAGAAATAAACAATGCAAAAATAATTTTAATCTAAGATGACAAAAAGATTTCAACATGGATCAGCCAAATTGCCTGCATCCACGAGCCAAATACTAGATATAACTTCTTTATTTCTAATATTTGGAAAATAATGCATATTATAATGAACATGCCTATATATATATATCGCTGAGCGAACCCGGTCATCACATATTCATGATTACATGACATAATTGTGCATCTAAGTACCAATTATGAAATATGTCTTTTAAAATATTTAAGAATGAAACCTTTTCTATTCTAATTGTATATTCGATTGGATGCGTTATGATTTTCTGTTAGTAGAGTATGGTTTGGAAGGGCTGGTTTCAACGAGATGTGATGTTTATAGCTATGGTATCATGTTGATCGAAACCTTTACAAGAAAAAGGCCAAGTGATGACATGTTTGGCCAAGATTTTAGCTTAAGGATTTGGGTTGAAAGATCACTTCCACATCAGGTAATAGATGCCAACCTAATGCATCCCGAGGAAGAACACTTTAATAAAAGTTTGCAATGTATATCATCTATATTGGAGTTGGCTTTGAAGTGCTCGACAGAATGTCCCAGTGAAAGGATAAATATGAAAGAAGCCCTCGTAAAGCTGCAAAAAATCAAACGTCAATTTCTGATGTAAATTTTATGTGTAATATGTAATACTGCAAAAAATAAGTTGAGCTACCTACATAGACATGCAAATTTCTATATTTTATTAATTAGTATTAGAAAATACAAATAAATAATAGTGTGATCTACTTTAGTGAGTCACGTGTGCACTTTAGCAAATTGATTACTGATGATTCCTCTCCTTCACATTAGACAATTTTGCTTGTATTTGAAATTTTCCAACTACCATCCCCTACCTGCATCTTATTTCCTCTTAACTGGTAGTATAATAGATTTAAGGTACTTTAAAAAATCATTTTGAACTATTTTTTTAATATTATAGATTTTTAATAGTATAATAGTATAATAGATTTTTAAAATTATTTAAATTTAAAGTTATTTGTAAAAAAAATTTGTCAAATTTATTTCTCAAATCTATTGAGTATTAATTTAGAATACTACATCAAATTATATTATTGAATAAAAATAAAATAAAATAAAAGTATCGGGCCTTTATAAAAATATAATTAGGGTGGAAGACTAACCAAACTACTCGATACTCGAGCTCGTTCGCTAAAAGTTCATTTGAGCTCAATTCGTTAACATATCAAACTAAACCTGAACAATTTGTTGCATTTGATAAGTTTTGAAACTCGGCTCAAACTCGACTCTATTAGTAAAAAATAATAAAAACATGTACAAAAAAATTACCCTACTCGAGCTCGACTCGTGTTTGGCTCGATTAAAGCTCGTTTCAGCTCTACTCGATTAATAATCAAACAAGTTCAAACAAAACTTTGAAGCTCGATTGTATTTCAAACAAACTTGAACAACATATCGTTTAACTCGACTCTACTCGTTTACACCCCAAATTATAATAACAATTACTAGATAATAACTTGCCGAGACAGCCGCAAAATTTTAATATAGTACTATTATAAGTTCTTTAACCCCCAGGAAAGCAAGCGAAATACAATTATTTATTTCTTCCACTTTTTATAGACCTCACGATACTGACATTGAGTGGTCCACATACATCCGTGTGAATTAACTAAAGCAAATCCTTAGCGAGTTCCATTTGGCCTCCAAATGGTGACTTTATCATTTTACCATTTAGACAAGATTCACAAGTCGGTAGTTCCTCTTATTCATCAAGCTCGAAGAAACTTGACAACTTGAGAATCCTATCCTTAGATGCATGACCAAGTCTAGCATGCCAGATTTGTGCATTAGGTGGATTATCAGATTTACACTTCCCTTTTTTTATTGTTTGAATTGCAAGAAAATTAGTGTGCGGGTAAACATAAAGGTTGTTATAAATACATGCTCTAATGATCAATTTCAAACTCAAAAACATCGAACAAAATCCATTATTTATTTTAAGAGAAAAACCTTATTTGTCCAACACAGAAATCAAAATCAGGTTCTTAATCAATCCAGGAACATAATAAACATCATTTAAAATAATCCTACTACTATTCTCTAGAACTAAAATGACGTTTCCAACAGCCTTCGCAGTGACAGACGCTCCATTAACCATTCTCAGGACCATGTCCCCATTATTTAGTTCTCTGCTTCTGACAGCACCTGCAAATCATTGCAAAGGTGAGCACCACAGTCTGTATCAAACACCCAAGAAGCATGGTTAATTAAAAAATTAACCTCAATAATAAACACATCTTCTTTGTGGCTTTTGAAGGTAGCAGGACAATCTTTACTCAAGTGTTCCATCCCATGGCAATGAGGGCAATCATCTTTTGGTGTTTTCTTTCCAAATGTCTCCTCCATATCTTTGATGATGTCCTTGGCTAGTTGGACATCTCCATATATCTTAATCAGATCATCTGACATCATAGATAATATAAAATGTCGAACGCAAGCCTCGTCATCTATCTACCTCGTGTAGTACTCTAAAGTACGTATCTGAGTTGCAGGTTTAGGCCAAGATGGGACTTCCCCTTTGATCACATAATCAAGTTTCTCAGCCTTGAGGTACACATCCCGAGATTTACGCCAAAGGGCATAATTCAAGCCATCAAACTTGTTGTTATCAAGAACTCTTAAACTTGCACTAACGATATCCATGATGTTACTGTGTATATGTGATCAAGAGAAAATGATTATTAGCATTCAGTTTTAACATATATTCACATGTAATTAATGAATTTTAAATATACATGTGCGCTCCCACTAACTTTTTGAATTCCATCACCCCAATAGATAGAAGACGGGAAACATAACAATTTTCAGTGTGCTCGAGCTACCAGGTACCCCATACCTCAATCCACAACTGGTGAGACAATGGTCGGTGATACACGACTTGGTACGATGACCCTATCCACATCCAGGTGGTCCTCGAGATGTTTGCCTCACATTTCATATACATCCTGAGAACACGATGCAACCGTACACAAGTCTGCATTTAAGTCCGACCCATCAAATTCTCACAGCATAATAGTAGCCAGGTGGTCCCATGACTCATGGATGACTCCCTTAGCGAAACTGCTACCCGTGTGCTATTCTAATGTAACATCATTGTTATATAGAATGGTTAAATGTGAAATTAGTACACTTAATCTTGCTACCATTCCACGACTCGTGAAACAATGATGACAAGCCTCGCGCTATTCCCTCTCACATTTACTGTTGGAAGGCACTGGACGTAATCAAGAAGCTTCCGGGCCCCCGATTTATCCATTTAGGGATTTAATGTTGTTTAAAAAAGGTTTTCCAAAACAAGGTCTCACAATTTCAATTACTTATCTTTCTAAGGCGTTCATGCAAACATGCACATCATACATAGCATAAAAAAATAAGCAATAACATTCATAAAGTGGTAAATGTGATCTTAGGAAGATCGGGGTTTGGAGCGACAAGGAGGAAGGGGTATCCATAAGGTTGGAGAAAAGATAAGAAGGGCAGGTACGAAGAAATGTGGGAAATAAGGCAGGATACTTGCGATAAGGGTTGGCCACCTGAGCCCGTTCAGAAAATTTGTGTACGAAAGGGAGGAAAAGGTGTAATAAGGCAGGTGGCAAATGCAAGTCTCCACGATTGCATAGGTGTTGTGCAAGTCCCCACGATTGTATGCGCTTGTTAACGGGTGTTCGATCCCATGTGCAAGTCGCCACGATTGCATAAGAGAAAGTAAGGGTATTTGATCCCGATACAAGTCCCCACGATTGCATAAGAGAAAGTAAGGGTGTTTGATCCCAATGCAAGTCTCCACAACTACATAATGACAGTGCAAGTCCACATGATTGTACGTGTCAAGAAATTACTAAGAATTGATGGTTGTTTTGAAGCAAGTACCCACAATTGCGGAAATTGTACTACCTGACCCAGCTGCAGCTATAACTCAGTGTAGGTCTGGTGGTATTACCTGAAAACTGATTGATTTGTTTGATTTTTGTGAGGTATATTGGATGTTGGATTCCACAGGAAATGCTAAGGAAATGTTTGAAATTCCAGGATAGAGGTATGGTCATGATATTATGTGACGATTTTATGAACACAATATTTTATAGCAATTTCATTCACTGTTTATCCTACTAAATTTATCTTGTGATGAACTAACACTAAGGTTAACCTACTCCTCTGAGGAGGGAGAGAAAGTTTGGTTCTATTTTTTATTTTGTGAAACGAGGCAGGTAAGACATAGGCAAAGCTGAGTAATATGACCTGCAAACCAGAGGAACTGTGGATGCCCCTGCCTACGACCTAGGCAGGTGAAGAGAAAGAGAAGTTCAAAAGCACAATTCATGAAGAAAGGAAATTACTTTGCAAGCTTAGTCTCGGCAAAAAGAGGAATAGCATTAGCCAAATCAGAGAGGGTAGCCTCAGCAACAGGCTGCCCAGGTAAAGCAACAGACTTCTGGTCTACTACAGGGAGGGCGACCGGACCTGCATAGGAAGGATTCTGGCATAGCTAGAGAGGTCACGCCTGTGATCATAACGATAGAAGATTCTTCGTGATCTCGACAGTCAAAGAACGAAATTTCTCCGCAACATACATCAAATTGATCATGGATCAACTAAGAAAGGGTCATCGATGCGACTACTCAACCTGCGGAGGTCTGCAGGGTTCGGAGAAAACATGTATAGACCTAATGTACCTGTCCCTGGACATCCAAAACTGGTGAAGATGATGCCAGAAGTGGTCATAAGATGACTTCAATAGATGACATACCTGGAGTTGCACGGCCTGGACAAGCTAGAGAAGTAACTATAGGTTGCGCCACTCGTGGTTGCGGTCCTGAAGGACGACCAACATGAATAAAGGGGAGGATTCACCTCTAGTAAGTGGATTCAACACTACAACGACTGATGGACCATCGCCACAACTAATCAAACATGCCATTTGAAGTTTCTGGGAAGAATAAGAGTATTAAACACTCAAAGAAGAAGTGGAATACAAAAAAGTCAATCAAGTAATTACAAATTCTTGCATTTTTCTGGAGACGAAGGTTCGTCTTAGCTTTGTAGCTCAAGCAGCTATGCAGCTGAGGCAGCTTGGCAATTTCGTCAACTTGGCCCACAACACTTGTTTCTTTTCAACTCTTACAGCTTGACTACATCAAACTTTAGAGTTGGGGGGACTTATTGATGTGAGTAGAAATCCGTCTTTGGGCTAAGCTGGGTAGTCTAATACCTTATGGGCCCAAGCCCAATGATTTTATGGACTTAGATCATTCTAGAAGATATTATATTCGAACATACTCAGCTGGATGCCTCGACGACCAGACCTGCTGAGGTAGGGCAGCGCTAATTATGGACAGTCTGGAGAAAAGATCTAATCAATCACCAACCTTGCCAAATATAGAACTGCGGAGATCAGCCCCGAGATTCTATATATTTACCATTTATACCTTATTAAATATATCCCAAAATAGAGGGATCATGATTTATTCTCATTACCTTATGTATTTTAGGTATAGTTGACTTACCATTCTAGCCTACCCATTAATTACTTGTATAAATACCCCCTATGAGGATGAAGAAACCAAGCTACAATTTACACCCGTGCACGTAGGTCATCATTAGACCGAACCACGTAAATCTCTTATTCATTTATTTATATTCTTATGCTTTATATTATATTATTATATATTATATCGCATTATTCTTATTGATGTGAAACTCACACATCAATTGGCGCCGTCTGTGAGAATATTGAGTGAGACGTGAGTTATATTTAAATTTTTGTGAAACTATGTAGAATATATGTATATATATAAATAGAGTAGAAGGTACGAAGAAGAAATCTGTTGAGGCTCACGTGCAGAAATCTTTTTGGCCGCCAATTTCGTAGCAAGCTTGGGGAATCAACTATGAGTATAATCTTTTTATTTTTCATCCTATGTTTACATAACACATTTCTGCAGGGGAATAATTTACTTGAATAGCAGGTGAAGAGGTAAATATTTTCATTAATACTCAAGCTTTCAAATTCTCACATAAGCACAGGGGCGGATCTAAGTGTTAGGGGGGACAGTGCCCCCCACTGAAATAATTTTTTTTATATATAATATATACATATTTTTTAATTTTTAATTGTAAATTACATTTGTCCCCCCCCCCCCCCAAATTATTAAGTGCCCCCCTCAATTTTGAAAGTATTAAATGCCCCCTCTTAATTTGAAAAATCATTTTTTTACCTTACAAAATTTTTTATATTTGAATTTTGCCCCTCTCAAGATCGAAAAATATCATGTTTTCTCCCTTTACTTTGAGTTCACCCTCTAAAACTCAAAATTCTGGCTATAACAAAAGAGGTTTAAAAGTATAAATTATGTCAAAAGTTGTAATTGAACCTAATTAGTTATTATATTTTCCCCCAGAAATATACCATACCGTACCGCAGGAGCAAGCCCCCCGCACCCCCATCGGTAAAATTCCTAGTGCCCCCACTGAGCTCAGTTTCTAGATCCGCCACTACATAAGCACATGCCATATACTACTGTTGCTGGTTAAGTTGATTCATGTCATTTAGCAACAAGACTAGTGCAGGGTGTTTCATGTCTTCCTAACAATGATTATCTATTATGGCAACATGTGCGGTAATTTTGGAAACATGGTTTGGATGGATCGATTTTTCTCTCAGAGTAGTTTTGCAGAATTACCTAAAATATAACTGATTTGAGATTTAATTCGAGCCTGTTTCTCTTTTGGTCAAAGGCAAACAATTGATCGTTTTAGAAATAATTTTTACATCACCAATATCAAATTTAATAGGGCTTAGTCGGAGTTTCGTTTATTATAAATATTCACAACATTATAGATAATGTTCATCAAAAAAATAAATGGGTAATTTTCTAATAAGTATTGATATTTACTTTAAATTTTTTTTGTGATAATAAGTCATCATTTACTTGGGTGATTATTTTAATTGTTGGATATGAGATTTCGTTTGAGGTTAAGAAAATTTACAAAAACTTTGTCATGAGATTTACAATTTAGTGCAATCGTGCAAAAACTTCCATGTTAAATTATGGTATAAATATTTACATGCCATGATGAAGAGGATGTCATTTGACTTTCCATATGATTGAGATATGACCTTCTATGCCTATATTAATCCTTTTTTTATGTTGTCATGTGGAGTAGGAAAATTAAGCCACACATATGGAATAAGATCATGCTCTTATATTACATTATTTTTAATTGTGGAATAAATCAGGCTACTTACCATGTTTTGTTAAATCCTCAATTATCTTATGACATTGAAATGGAAGGGCACAAATAAAAAGGAGAATCCCAAGTTTCACCAATATTTTTATTTTTTGAGAGCATGAACTGATAATAGATCGGGAACACATGGTTTGTTTTCATTTCTTTATGAATTCCTTTTTTATAGGTCAGCGATGAATCAAGCCGTGGGGAAACTAGCTGTGTAGGTATGGAAAATCCAAGTGTGGTAATCCAGGTAAGCAAGTGTGACCAAAGAATGCTTGAGGCAAAGGTGGGAAAAGTTGAGTAGTTGAAGCAGCTAAAGCTGCTCAACAAAGGAGGGAAATAACGGTAATAGCTGAAGCAGCTAAAATTGCTCGGCAACATACGGTGATAGATGGAGCAGCTAAGGCTGCCTAGAAAATGTGGAATCGGTAATAGTTGAAGCAGCTAAGGTTGCTCAGCAAAAGAGGGAAAAAAACGGTAATAGCTGAAGCAGCTAAGGCTGCTCAGCAAAGAAAATAATAGCTAAAGCAGCTAAGGCTGCTCAGCAAATGTGGGAAAAATCGGTAATAGCTGAAGCAACTAAAGCTGCTCAGCAAAGAAGGAAAAAGGACAGTAATAGCTGAAGCGGCTTATGCTGCTCAGCAAAGGAGGGAAAAGGACGGTAATAGCTGTAGCGGCTTATGCTGCTCAGCAAATAAAGGAAAAAAGTTGGGAAAAGTTGGATAGATGGAGTGGCTCAAACTACTAATCAAAATCATAAAGTCAGAATAACTGGATCAGCTTTTGCTGCTCAGCGAAGATCAAAAAAGGTGGGAATAGCTGAAGCAGCTAAGGCTGCTCAGCAAAGGACGGTAATAGCTGAAACAGCTAAGGCCGCTCAGCAAAGGTGGTAATAGCTGAGGCAGCTTATGCTGCTCAGCAAATGCAGGAATCCAGGTTAGATCTTTACGTGACCGAATGGAAACGTAAAAAGTTTGTAACGAAAATCATCCTTGGACATCATTCAGGTATCATAAGCATAGCATTGCGTGCGCATCATGGGCATAGTCAAGCATCATCTATGCATCATGTGCATAACTACTTATCCACATCAATAGTAACATAGATATGGTCAAGCATCATCCATGCATCATGTGCATAACTACTTATCCACACTGTAAGCTAAGTTTTAATATTATTTAGTTAGGATTAAAGAGTTATACTTACGGAGAAGGTAAAAAACTTTTGCAAGGTTTTTGCAGGACTCTCAATTTTCATGAACATTTGTCTTTTCAGAAACTTAAATAGGTACTAGCTGGCGAAGCATACAAGCTGGAGGATAGCCAGGGAAAACTACTCCCTCGCACGTGGAGCATACAAACTTTGAAAAAGTTCTGTATTCAATTATTCGTGAAATGCTTTATTTTACGATTCAATGTATGGACTCACCAAATTGCTAATCTTTTTGTGCGTAGTGATGGTTTTTGTTTTCAGGTAATACCTAAGATTATAGTACCTTCTTGGCAAAGTCAAATGCGGAGCTCCAAAGTTCTAGTAAGAATTTATTTTATGAAATATTTAAGATTGTATATACGTATGTATAAATTGATTATTGAAATGAGGAGAAAGGGTAGTAGGTGGAAGGGAGGTAGCCGGAAGACTAGGAATGCACCACCTGGGTAGATAGCCGGGGTCCGTGATTCCAAGCATAAAATTGGTGGCGGACCCGAAGGCCCTATACCAAGAGAAAATAAGGAAGGACTGGGTGAGGAATCACCTTTGGGATGGTTCCATGACCTGTCCTAGGAAGACTGGGGTTTGGAGCGACAAGGAGAAAGGGGTAGCCATAAGGTTCGAGAAGAAATAAAGAGGGCAGGTACGAATAAACGTGGGAAATAAGGCAGGATACCTGCGGTAAGGGCTGGCCACCCGAGCCCGTTCAGGAAATTTGTGTAGGAAGGGGAGAAAAAGGTGTAATAAGGCAGGTGACAAATGCAAGTCTCCACGATTGCATAGGTGTGGTGCAAGTCCCCATGATTGTACGCGTTTGTTGACGGGTGTTCCATCTGGTGTGCAAGTCTCCACAATTGCAAATGCAAGTCTCGATGATTGCATAAGAGAAAGTAAGGGTGTTTGATCCCGATGCAAGTCCCCACGATTGCATAAGAGAATAAGGGTCTTTGATCCCGATGCAAGTCCCCACGGTTGCATAAGAGAATAAAGGTCTTTGATCCCGATGCAAGTCTCCACGATTGCATAATGACAGTGCAAGTCCACATGATTGTACGTGTCAAGAAATTACCAAGAATTGATGGCTATTTTGAAGCAAGTCCCCACGTTTGCGGAAATTGTGCTACCTAACCCAGCTGCAGCTATAGCTCAGTGTAGGTCTGGTGGTATTACCTGAAAACTGATTAATTTGTTTGATTTTTGTGAGGTACATTGGATGTTGGATTCCATAGGAAATGCTAAGGAAATGTTTGAAATTTCAGGATAGAGGTATGGTCATGATATTTTGTGACAATTTTATGAACACAATATTTTATAGCAATTTCATTCACTGTTTATCCTACTAAATTTATCTTATGATGAAGTAACACTAAGGTTAACCTACTCCTCTGAGGTTGGAGAGAAAGTTTGGTTCTATTTTTAATTTGTGAAACGAGGCAGGTAAGACATAGGCAAAGCTGAGCAATACGACCTGCAAATTGGAGAAAATGTGGATGTCCATGCCTAAGACGTACCTAGGCAGGTGAAGAGAATGAGAAAGAAGGAGTGAGAAGTACATGCGCTTGTTCAAAAGCACAATTCGTGAAGAAAGGAAATTACTTTGCAAGCTTTGTCTCGGTAAAGAGAGGAATATCATTAGCCAAATCAGAGAGGGTAGCCTCAGCAACAGGCTGCCTAGGTGAAGCAACAGACTTCTGGTCTACTACAGGGAGGGCGACAGGACCTGCATAGGAAGGATTCTTTGGCATAGCTAGAGAGGTCACATCTTTGATCATAACGATCGAAGATTCTTCGTGATGCCGGCAGTCAAAGAAAGAAATTTCTCCACAACATACATCAAATTGATCATGGATCAACTAAGGAAGGGTCATGGACGCGACTACCCGACCTACAGAGGTCTGCAGATCTGCGGGGTTCAGAGAAAACACGTATAGACATAATGTACCTATCCCTGGACATCCAAAGCTGGAGAAGATGATGCCAGAAGTGGTCATAAGATCACTTCAATAGATGGCATACCTGGAGCTGCACGACCTGGACAAGCTGGAGAAGTAACTATAGGTTGCGCCACTCGTGGTTGCGGGCCTGCAGGACGACCAACATGAAGAAAGGGGAGGATTCATCTCTAGTAAGTGGATTCGACACTACGGTGACTGATGGACCATCGCCACAACTAATCAAACATGACATTTGAAGTTTCTGGGAAGAATAAGAGTATTAAACACTCAAAGAAGAAGTGGAGTACAAAAAAGTCAATCAAGTTATTACAACTTCTTGAATCTATCTGGAGAGGAAGTTTCGTCTTAGCTCTGTAGCTCAAGCAGCTATGCAGCTGAGGCGGCTTGGCAATTTCATCAGCTTGGCCCACAACACTTGTTTCTTTTCAACTCTTACAGCTTGACTACGTCAAACTTTAGAGTTGGGGGGACTTATTGATGTTAGTAGAAATTCATCTTTGGGCCAAGCTGGGTAGTCCAATACCTTATAGGTCCAAGCCCAATGGTTTTATGGACTTGGATCATTCTAGAAGATATTATAATCGGATACACTTAGCTGGAGGCCCCGACGACCAGACCTGCATAGGTAGGGCAGCGCTAATTATGGACAGCTTGGAGACAAGATCTAATCAATCACCAACCTTGCCAAATATAGACCTTCGGAGATCAGCCCTGAGATTCTATATATTTACAATTTATACCTTATTAAATATATCCCAAAATAGAGGATCATGATTTATTCTCATTTCCTTATGTATTTTAGGCATAGTTGACTTACCATTCTAACCTATCCATCAATGACTTGTATAAATACCCGCTATGAGGATGAATAAACCAAGCTACAATTTACACCTGTGGACGTAGGTCTTCATTAGACCGAACCACGTAAATTATTGTTCATTTATTTATATTCTTATGCTTTATATTATATTATTATATATTATATCGCATTATTCTTATTGATGTGAAACCCAAGGCCTAAAACGCAATTATAATGAAAAACATTTGGAAATAGGGGAAATTACACTTTCACCTTTAGGTCAAGATATGGGCCGCCTTTGGCAGCCCAACCATCTGCCACCCATGCGTCGTCGTCTGCGATGGCACGTCGGTGAATAGCGACGCACTGCTGGTGGAGAGTGGCTGCTTGCGCACAAGCCACCGAACAACGCTATTGCTCTTTGTAGCAATTTGCAGCCATCGTCGGGCAGGGGCAGCGCTGCACGTGCGATGGCGATCCCCATTTTTTTAAAAATAAAAACATAAAAACGCAGCGCTTCGATTTCAGATTAATTACAAATCAACGGATCCAAAAATTAAACAGAAAATCCAACCAATTCCAATATGCAATAAAAACATATTTAAAGCATATAAACAAGAAAAGAATCTAAGCCATGTCAAAACCTTGGCTCTGATACTACTGTTAGAATCAGTACAACCTCGAGGATGCCGACGCAACAGAAAGTACAGATTTAAAAAATTAAAAGCGACATCTCCAAATCAGGGCTGGGTAGACATGGTACCATCGGATTCAAAACTATCCTAAGTGAAAGTTTTCTCGTGTTTACCTCTTGAAGAACTTAAAGCAGCAATGTACTTTTAAGCTACTTCCTGCTACACCTCTCCGATTTGGATTTGCCCTAGCGCCCAGGTGTTGTGCCTCTGAGTTTATCCACACCCTAGCTCGTATCCTCGATTATCTCCACCAGTGGTATCCAAGAGAATATCAAATTTTGGCTTTTGAGAAAAATGGGTTAGAAATTTATTTAATGTTCTTCGTACTCAACACATGAGTTTGAAGAATTCTTGTGAAAGAAAAAGAGGAGACAATCATAGAAAAAGACGTGTGGATTTTCATTTAATGATTCATTCTTTCAAAAGGGTGGAATATACATATATATATATAGACTCCACACAAGTGGAATCACACACACACACACACACACATGCCACTTCCCTAAAAATAGGGTGCTTGCATGTGTGTGTGTGTGTTTATATATTCCAATTTTTCTTTCTTTTATTCTCTTTCCTCAATTAGTTGGACTTCTTTCCAACTAATTAGATATTCTCATAACTATCCAATGTCCTTAATATATATCTTATAAGATCTTTCCTTTCAATTAGTTATCTTAACTAACTAAAAGATCTTACCATATATATTATTAGATATTTATATATATATATATTGATATATATTAACTTGGTGAACAAGATAAATCTTTCCACCAAAATTTCACACACATATGCACACGCATACGTGCATATATATATTTATATATAAATATATATATATATATGTATGTATATATTATTTCTCTTTCTTTTATTAATTAATTAGTTCTTCCCAATTTAATATTCCAATATTAAATTATAGGACTATTAATTAATACCAAATAATAAATTCCAATTTTCTTGATTAATTAAGTCTATTTAATTAATCCCTCCATTAATTCATAAAGAATTAACTAGCCAATAGGTACTACACTAAATTTTTTGTGTGACCCCTCAGGCTCATTGACAAGCTAGCAATAAGTTCTCTCATAGGTTAGATTAATTGTTTTCAATAATTAACTAGACCTTGGATTAATTTCACCAAATTAACGCAAGGCACCTATTGATCGTGGATCGATGTCTAGCAACGTCTCCATGACTTCCTAAATGTCAACAATGAAAAGCAAACCTATCCGAGTTATGATCTTCATGTGACTAGAGTCCCTTCATCAGTTTCCCGTCTATGGTCTAGGGTATGGCGACGGTCGAACCTTAATAACCTTAGAAACTATGACTGTGTTATGACATCTAATGATCTAGTCTTTCGGGACTACCAACCCCTCTTAGGTATCCCGACCGCTCCCCTAACCATATGTAATCCATGGTATCTTTATATATACTAACATAAGTAATTAACAATAAAGAAGCATACTATAATGAAACATTCAATATATTTAAAACAAGACTATCATATTGTTTTACATTTAAGATGGCAGAGTCCAAAACAAATGGCTCACCAGGGACTTAACACTATCATTAACATCACAATTAAGATGAGACTGCGTACCTTCTCGAGCTTCTCGGCTATCCATCCCCTATGTTGGAAGATCAATCGAATTATGCAAAGTTGTTTGTTGTTGGTGACAATTTAAGATGGAATCTCACTAGTACAGAAATGGCCTGTTACAGCGCACATTTTATAGCGGTTTTTTGAAAACCGCTGAACGGAGAGACTTATTACAGTGGTTTATAAGTGAACCGTTATAAATGAAACTAAGTCGGAACCTATTACAGCGGTTTTTTTTAAAACCGCTGTAATAGGACTAAACCTATTACAGCGGTTCGGTAAAAAACCGCTATTATAAGTCGAACCGAAAAAAAAAAAAAAGTTTTTTTAACAGCGGTTCAATATTGAACCACTGTAACTGATTCAAACCGGTTACAGCGGTTCATTACAGAACCGCTTTAACTGATAATCAGTTAAAGCGGTTCATTCCTGAACCGCTATAACTGATTATCAGTTATACCGGTTCATTCCTGAACCGCTTTAATTGTTAATTAAAAAAAAAAAAATTCCCCCCCATTTTTCCCCACAAAACCGACTCCACCCTCATTTCTCTCTACTCTCTCTCTCTCCTCTACTCTCTCACTCTCTACTCTACTCTCTCTCTCACTCCCCGCCCCCGGCCCACCCCCGCCCCCCCGAGTCGCCGCCGGTCCGCCACCACCACAATCCGCAACCGCCGCCGTTGTCGCCTCTCTCGATTTTCTCTCTCATTCTCGATCTCTCTTCTCGGTCTCTCTCTCTATACTCTACTCTCTCTCTATACTCTCTCTCACTCTCAAGATAACCCCGCCCCAGCCCCCTCCCCCGCCCCCGTCCCCGTCCCCTAGCCACCACCCCAAACCGCCGTTCCTCTTCGACCGCCTCCTCCGCCGCGGCCGCCTCGCCTCCGCCGCGCTGCCGCCTCCGCCTCCGCCGCGCCGCCGCCTCCCTACCCACCAATCACTCCTCCTCTCTCTCTTTATAGGTATATATATATATATGTTATGTTATATATATATATATTATGTATATATTTTAGGTTAATATTTGTATATAGGTGTTGGGGTTTTGTGATTTAATTTATATAATATTGGTTATGTGTTAATTTGTTGTTTGTTATATATTTATGTTGTGTTAATAAGGATTTTGTGATGTATATAATGTGGGTTATATGTTAATTTGTTAAGTATTGTTATATAATGTTAATTAGGATTTTGTGAATTATTGTTATATATATTTGTTAATTAGGATTTTGTGATGTATATAATGTGGATTTAATTTATGTTTTTGTTAATTATATAATGTGGGTTTTTGTGATATATATGTTATTTTAATTAGGGTTTATTGATTTTTGGATTTTTGATTTATGTTATGATATGTTGGTATTATATATGATTGGATTGTTGTTGTATTGTTTTGTTGACATTGTTTAATGCATTCATGGTATTTGTGCATCACGTCATGTCACAACGAACATTTATACTTGAGATTTACATATTTTTGTGAAAATAATTATATCGTGATGCTTTAATTTATTTGTAGTTTTATGTGATTTATTTAGATCCAATTGGTGATCAATATTTATAATATGATGCTTTATTTGTAGTTTTTTATGTGATCTATGTGATCCAACTGATGATCAATATTTGTAGTTGCTAGCTAGAAATTTTATGTTTTATGTGATCCAACTGGTGATTAATATTTTTGTATGATTTTGTGTTCGTTGTGGGTGAAAGATTAGAATGTTGGGTTTGTTGTGGTTGAAATTGGTAGTATTTTTTGCGTCGTTACCCTGTTGAGATTTTAGCGGATCGTAAGATTCGACTTTTGTTGGTTACAACCCATTGGGAAGATTAAGTCGAGAACTTGGTAGAAATATTTGCGTCGTTACTCTGCCTAATTTTTTATAGAATAAATTAAAAATAAATTTATTTAATTAATTTAACTATCAACTGATATTAAAATTATTTAATTTAATTAATTGAGAATTTAGATGGATCGAAGTTGGATTGTAGCGGATCGTATGTCGGAGCAATATGTGAAAGGGGTGAAAGAATTCATAGACTTTGCGGTTGAGCATGCATCGGATCCGACTAGGATTAGTTGTCCGTGTTTACGTTGTTGTTTTGGAAAGAGAATTAGTCCACGTGACTTGGAAGATCATTTGGTGTGTAATGGAATTGATAAAAGCTACACACGATGGACAAGACACGGTGAAAGCAGTGGCACCTCAGCTGATTTGGGTGATACATCATATCGATCAGTAGATTTTGACATGGATGACTGTGAGCATGATCGTTTGGAGGAGATGACCAATGTGATTGAGGAGGATTTGCGAAATTGTCCCAAGATGTTCGACAATTTGACAAGTGATTCAAAGACATCCCTGTATAGTGGTAGTAATTTCACAAGATTGAAAGCAGTCCTAAACCTCTACAAGTTAAAAGCTAACAATGGGTGGAGTGATAAGAGTTTCACAGACTTACTTGGTCTATTAAAAAGTATGTTACCCGATGATAATGTGTTACCTAATCGTACTTATAAGGCTAAGAAGATGTTAACTGCAATTGGCATGGGATATGAGAGGATACATGCTTGTTTCAATGATTGCATCTTGTTTAGAAATGACTATGCACCATTGAAGGAGTGTCCGAAATGTGGCACCTCACGGTACAAGAAGAATGGATCTGCTCCTGTCAAAACAGCATGGTATTTGCCCATAATACCTAGATTTAGACGCATGTACAGTAGTGAAGCGTTTGCCAAGGACTTGACATGGTATGCTGATAGAAGGGTTGAAGAAGGGATTGAAGATAACAAGATTAGACATCCTTCAGATTCTCCTCAATGGAAAAAGATTGATAATGATTTCCCTGAATTTAGGGAAAAACCAAGAAATTTACGCCTTGTATTGGCTACAGATGGCATGAACCCACATGGCTTGCAAAGTAGCTCACATAGTACATGGCCGGTGATTTTGATGATCTACAACCTACCCCCTTCGCGATGCATGAAGCGAGAGCATATTATGATGCCTATACGAATTTCCGGGCCAAAACAACCTGGAAATGATATAGATGTCTACTTGGCCCCTTTAATTGAGGATTTGAAGGAGTTGTGGGAGACAGGTATTAAAGTGTATGATGGGTTTAGAAAAGAGAGCTTCAATCTCAGAGTTATGTTGTTTGGTACAATCAATGATTTTCCAGCAAGAGCTAATCTCGAGGGATATGGTGTACATGGGCAATGTGCATACCCCATATGTGTCAAGAGTACAGATCAATATAGACTCCCACACTCTCAGAAATATGCATTCCAAGGGCATCGAAGATGGTTGAATCGAGAACATCGATATCGTCGGTGGAAGAAAGCTTTCAATGGGAGCATAGAAGAATGTCGAGCTCCTAAGTGTTTGACCGGTGAAGAGGTGTTTGAGAATGTAAAAGACTTGGATATCAAGTTCGGAAAGACTTTTGCATGCGGCCTTGCAAAAACTGGGTGGAAAAAAAGGTCAATTTTTTTTTAGTTGCCGTATTGGAAATCTTTACATGTTAGACATTTTCTTGATATAATGCATATTGAGAAAAATGTATTTGATAGTGTCATTGGTACTCTTCTAAATGTGCCCGGCAAGACAAAAGATGGAGTAAAGGCAAGGTTGGATTAGTTGAAATGAAGATAAGAGGTAAATTGGCACCAACAATGAAGGGAAAACGTACTTATTTACCTCCAGCAGCTCACACACTATCTAGAAAAGAAAAAATTGCATTATGTGAGTTTCTTTGTGGAGTGAAAGTTCCAGAAGGGTATTCTTCGAACATTAGCAGTCTTGTATCAATGAAGGACTTGAAGCTAAAGCATATGAAGACTCATGATTGTCATGTAATCATGGATCATTTGCTACCAATTGCTTTACGGGCCATTCTGCCAAAAAAGGTGAGAGAAACGATAACTAGATTGTGTTTCTTCTTCAAAGCAATGTGGAGCAAGGTGTTTGATCTAGAACAATTGCCTGCACTTCAGAAACAACTTGTCCTCACTTTGTGTGAGCTTGAGATGTATTTCCCACCCGCGTTTTTTGATATAATGACTCACCTACCTATTCATTTGGTTAGAGAGACACACCTTTGTGGACCAGCTTTTATGAGATCTATGTATCCGACTGAGCGTTATATGAAGGTATTGAAAGGCTATGTGAAAAATCGTAGCCGGCCGGAAGGTTGCATTGTTGAGCGGTACATAGTTGATGAAGCTATTACATTTTGTACAGAATATCTGAATGATGGTAATGTTGCAGAGCGTCAAAAGTCTCCTGCTGGGGGGGGGGGAATAGAAGGAGAAAGCGTAATTGGAAAGCAATTAGTGAGTGTTCCTAGCACACAAAAGGATCAGGCACACCTATATGTGCTCCACAACACCGATGAGGTTGAGCCATATGTTGAAGAGCACAAGGACCAACTTAGGAGAATAAATTCAAGTAAAAATGAAAGTTGGATTTCAAGAGAACATAACAAGAGTTTTATCGATTGGTTCCGAAAGTGTATTCAAGAGAAACAAAACGAGAATTCACTTTCAGTTTCAGATAAATTGGCACGGTTGTCGGTGGGCCCGGGCAGATTCGTATTTTGTCATTCGGGTTATTGTATAAATGGTGTCACGTTTTATACAAAAGACCAAGATGAACGGAGTACAATGCAGAATAGTGGGGTGAGTCTTGTAGCTGAAGCAATGCATATCTCAAGTGCGAAAGATAATAGCCCTATCTATGCCACTTTACCATATTATGGGGTGATTGAACATATATGGGAGCTGGATTACAGTTGGTTTCGGGTCCCTGTATTTGGGTGTAGGTGGGTTGACCATAAAAATGGTGTTGATGATAGTGAAATAGGTTTTACTCGAGTAGACCTTGAAAAGGTGGGATACAAAGATGAACTTTTTATTTTGGCATCTCAATCTAAACAAGTGTTTTTTGTCACCGATCCCGTCGATAAGAGGTGGTCCATTGTTTTATCGGCAAACAAAAATACTTGTATTGAGGATGATGGCCTATATAATGAAGATGATGGAGGAACTCCTATCTTAGGTGGTTCACAATCCACAAATAGTGACGGTGACTTGGATATCAGTGATGATGAATTGTATATGCGAGAAGATCACCAAGAGGGAATATGGATTAATCCATCTGTTCGTCGGCGTACTAAACAAAATGGTCGTACTGAGGGATCACAAAAGACTAGTAAACCAGCGACAAAAAGAAAATGATGAAAGGTATTAGAACTTATTAGATAATTATATGAGTATTTGATAATTATATGAGTAACTTATTTGAACTCTTTTGTTAAGTATGCAATTTAAGTGTAAATTTTATTTGAACTTATTTGATAATTATTTGAACGCTTGTAATATTATATTAGTGAATGAGTTTGACACGCTAAAAGCTAACGTGCTATAATAGCAAGTGCACTAGTCGTGTGTAGTAATAAAAGTGGACGAGAAGTCCGGATTGTCGAACCACAAAGACTTGAATTCTAGTTTAAGATTTTATAACAACAAAGATCAAAACAATAAAGGTAAAATGAGTGTGAAATGCGTAAGATAAGAACAAGGTTGAACAAATGATTTAAAACAAAATAGAAAGGGAGACTAAGGCACATGCTAGGTTCAAATTGATCAATTATACTTATAAAGATTCTCGTTGAAGGATTACGCTTATATTGTTATGGTGAGAGCTCCGAGGGTAGAGAATAACCGATGTCTCGCGTATAAACTCCTATGCTTAGATCGTGATTTCCCGAATATTCCTATCCGGAAATCTAACCACTAAACATGCATTAACGTACTAGAGTTCACTCGATTTGAATCGAACAACTTCACCCGGGAATCTTTACCTATGTCTAGGGCAATTCCTCATTAGTTACGGGTCATGATGTGAATTTCTTGCACCCTAAGTCAATTTTCTCCCGAAATATTAACCTAGGCATAAGATTCTAACATATAGTGATCAAGTATATGCAAGATAGGCAAAAATACAAATTCACATCACATAACAATATAAGAACAACCTCAACAATCATCTATTATAAGCATATATCACAATTTGGCCTTACATGGCCCTAGTCTTATGAATTTAGTTCATAATGGATAATATGAAAAACATAAATGAATTAATACACATGTTCATAGACATAATTGAAATGAAAAGCTATAAAAACTCCCTCAAAAGTGAATAATGATGGATCTTGAAGTTGAGCCTTCAATCCCCAAGCTCTTTTCCTTCCTCTAGTTTTCCCCTCCAAGAGTGATGAAGAATGGTGATGAATGGTGGAGAAATAAGATTAGGGGCTGCCCCCCTCTCCTCTAAGAATCTGAAATTGATAGTGAATGATGAAGAGTATGGGTTCCCCCTCCTTTTATAGCCAAAATTCCACTAAAGTATGCATTAAGAATTCCCATTAAAGTTCCCCAATGAGAATTCCACCTAAGGTGATGCTTAAAGTTTGGCTTTTAAGGTTCCAACCAGCTAAAAAATGCTGAAATTTCGGCCATTAAGAATTCCACCACGCATAACCATGTGAAAACTTCAACAAAACACATGCATGCTGCCATTTTCTTGCTTTCCAGCGCAGTCTTAGTATTTTCCTCATACACTTCTCCACAGATCTCCAAATTGGATGATTCAAGTCCCCATGTGAAGCTAACACATAGATCTACAACTTTGCAGAAGGACATTTTGTCCAATGCGGTCTCTAAGTATACCTAAATTACGTTTCAACGTGGAGGTTGTTTCTGATTTGGCGCCCATAAAGTAAATCTACCAAGAAACACACTTATGACAACCCCTCAACACATGTGCTGAATTATGGCCAAAAGTGATTCTTAACCATCATATAAGGCTGGAATTTAGGCTGAAAAAGGAGTAACATTCGGACTTTCCATGCCTAGGCATGACTAGGAAGGCGTTGGGGCGTATCCTGGCACATGTACTTTTCTGTTCGGCGCAGCAATCGTATTTCCTTCACAATTATCTCTATAGACCTCCGATTTGGATGTTTCAAGTTCCCATTTGAAGCTAAGACATACATCTAAAACTTTGTAGAAGGAAACTTTGTCTAAGTCGGTCTCGAAATGTACGGAATTATCGCTCGAATGTGGTAGGAGATGCATAAACCGCCTAAGTGTTGAAAAACATGCTTGAACTTGTTTTGTACATCGTTTTTCTTCCCTTTTCTTCATGTATTCTCACTTATTACCTGTATTCACTTAACACACCTGTTGAATGCAAATGTGACATGATTTAAGCAATAAGTGAATCCAAATCATAAGAATTACGGTCTTAAAAACACGTAAAAACACCTCTTATCAGAGTTACACTAACTTCTGTATTTTTTTGCTTTTGTAGGTCGATACCGTATACCACCACAGTCACCCTCTTCTCCGCCACTACCACGACGACCACCACCAATGTAAGCTTATCAATATTTCGTTTTGTACTTTTGGATGTGATTTATATGATCCAACTAGTTAATGATGTGATTAATGCATATATATTTGTTTGCGTTTGTTGTTGTTGAAATATTTGAGTTTTGGTGGTTGCAAGGTTGGGGGGAAGATTAAGTCGAGAACTTGGTAGAATGTTTTGCGTCGTTACTCTGCTGAATTTTTTCTAGAATTATGGGCATTTCTTAATTAGCACTATTTATATATTTGGTATATGAATCTAACTTCTGTATTTTTCACTTTTGAAATCTTGTAGATGGATTCTTGAGGTGATGCAAACAAAAATGTTGAAAATGAGATACGTAGAGGTATTACAGCAATGAAGAAAGTAATAAATGCCAAAAGTAAAGGCATAAAGCTACAAGTTGGTTGGAACGAGTATGGTCAGCCAGTTGACCCAAATAAATCAAATTTTGTTGGTTACATTGGCGTGATAGCTCGTGACAGGGTCCCTATTACTATTAATGATTGGCGACATGTCTCTGCAGCAATAAAGTATGCCATTTGGAATGAAATAGCTGTAAGTTAGTTATTATATATATATTATGTTTTTAATTGGTAAATGTATTTTTTTTTTTTGTCTAAATTATAATTTTGTATATACTTTATTGTTTGTTTTTATAGTTGGCCTTTGATATTGACGAAAGTAGACAGAAATTCGTCTTAGCCGAGGCTGGGAAGCTAGCTCGAAACTATAGGAGCTACTTGAGCAGAATCTGGGTAGAGGATGATGATGGGAACATTAATTCAAGCCCACCCGAAAAATATCGTATTTCTCAAGAAGACTGGACATAATTTGTAAAAGTACGCCAAAGTGAATATTTTAAGGTAATTATTTTAATTTATGGTTTCATTTTAATTTATTTGAAACTATATACATTGACTAATGCCTTGATTATATAATGAACAGCAACTACGTATGGACAATTCTGAAAGAGCAAAGGACCCTGAATATCCTTATAGGGCATCACGTCTTGGATATGCTCAACTGGAGCATACTGAGGTACGTAGTTCGTTACAAGTTTTAATTCTAATCAAATTTCCTTACAAATTTTCTAATCAAATTTCCTTAATTACAAATTTCCTAATCAAATTTATTTCCTTGTCAATTTTCTTATATAGAAGCAAAAAAGAAAGGATGCTGGGTCAGATGTCACAGAGGTGACACGAGCACTAGTGTGGAGGATTGCACATTCTAACAGCCAGAACAACATTGATAATGCCAATGTTAAAAGAGTAGTGGAATCAATTGTGAGTTATTTGCAATTTTAGTTATATAGTATGTTGTATGTTTTTTTAAAAATAATTTTAAAATAACAAATTTCCCTAAATTTTTGTATTTTTTAAATGTATTATTACAGGAAAGCTTATCACAGGAGGGTAGCCACAGTGGACCCGAGAGGACCCACAATGATACACTGGCTTTAGCTCTTAAAAAGAAGGAGCATCTTTACCGGGTCGAGTTAGGGGTGTAGGCTTTGGGGTATCACAAAAAGATTACTTTTCGGATTCAAAGCCTTCAAAAAATGCGGTGATTGATAGTTTGCAAGGCACGGTTCAAATGCTCACTCAATCACTATTAGAATTGCGACGCGAGTTTGACGAGCATAGGGCATCTGCGTCGCAGCAGCCACATACAGAAGAGGCGGTTTCTTTGAAAGATAGCTGCCCAGAAGTGAAAAACCTACCTCAGGTAATTAATGATATGAATTTGTTTAGTGATAACGTAACTTTCAATCCTATATTTCTGTATAATATACAAAATTTTCTAATATAATGGTATATATATATATAGGATGTCTTGCAGTGTCAATTAGCACTTACTACACCGTCTTATCGTTTGGTGGCTAGAGGAAAAATGTACAATCGACCAAAGGATAGAACATTGCATACATGTCCATTAGCCTCCCACCTCGTGAAAGTGACGATTGACATTGCAATTGAAGATGTTGCACCCCTACCAGTCCCTCTCGATGATGAAGGAGTGTTCACAGTATCCGAGGCTGTGGGATACATGGTTGCTTGGCCTAAGAGTCTTGTCATTGTCAGTGATGCATCGGTACGTAATTATTAATAGCTAGTCATTAATAAATTATAACAATTGTTTAATGTTAATAAATATACTTTCATTGATAACGCCCACGTTTTGAATTCTTTTGCTTCTAGTCTCGCGGAAAATCCAAATCATCAGTAGGAAAAAGTAAATCAGTGACGACGAAGCACTCACATGTCAAAAATACACCTCTAGTGGCCAACCCTCCTTCTCTAGTGGCCAACCCTCCTGCTCCAGTACGGCCTCATTCACTTGCAGTTCTTGATAGGTTCTTTCAGATGATGGCTGCTGAAAATACTATCCGGATAGACATGCCCGTGGAAATCTTCAATATCCCCTTTCCAGAAATATTGGGCGGGAGGAGATCGGTCACTTTCTGCATAAACAACAGATAGGAGCCTCTATCATTTCTTCTTACATCAAGTAAGTTTTTAAATATTAATTAATAAAAAGTAAGCTTTTAATTAAATTATTTTACTGAAGTAATTTGAACTATGTTTATTTTTGTGACACAAATTTATTTTATGCTTAATTGTAGGTGTTTGTGGGTTAATCACGTGGTCCCCAAACAAAAACAAAATAAATTCGGGTTCTTTAGCCCACATTCTATATCTGCAGGAGCAGGAATTACTCCCCAGCGTGTTGACCAATCGCAATATATAGCAAATACTATGATAGCTAGTGCACAGCGGGAGGGGAAGTTGTTTATTGCACCTTACAACTCCGGGTGAGCTACTAAAGAGACATTGTTCACATGTCAAAAATTTGTTACATAGGGATAACTAATTTTAAATCTATCTTTTGAATATGCTGATTAGGGGGCATTGGTTGTTGCTCGTGATTGATCCAATTCAAGAGATCGTTTATTATTTGGATTCTGTGTACGGCGGCGATCCAAATAACCGACGTGATATGAAAAATATGATCAATCAGTAAGTTTTATCATTCAATTAAATGTCCATTATATTTAATATTAAGTTTAAAGTATATATATTATAACTAGATTTCATATATATATATTTGCTTGATATTGACATATTTTCTTGTTTTTTGATGTTTTCAACAGCGCTGTGTTGATGTTTCGAGCAAATAACAACAACCAAAAGATCAAATCAAAAAACAAGGCCTGTAAATGGAGTAATATAAAGGTTAGGGTAATTATATTATTTTAATTATAGTTTCAAGAAATTATTCGTATAAAAGTTATTTGTTCTAATACAATTTTGATTTGAATTTAATTTGTAGTGCCCCATTCAATTAAATGAGATAGATTGTGGCTTCTTCGTCATGAAATTCATGAACGATATTATTAGACACGGAGAATCTATAATCCCACCGACGGTATGCATAATCCTAATTAATATTAATCAAATTCTAATGTCCCTTTTAAGTTATTAAACATTTTTGTTGGATTTTAATATTTGTCTTGCAGTACTTTGCTGATTGTCAGTACGCCACTTACACTATAGAGCAACTTGATGAAGCACGTTCTGAATTGGCACAATACATTTTTAAATGCGCTTTTGATATGCCGGCGGTGTAAGTTGTAAATTATTGTAAATTTTTATTTGATTTAAAAGTGGTGATTAGTTTATATTGGTTTATTGTAAATTAAACTCGTTATCATTTGTAATTATTGGAGATTATTATTTCGTGAACGAAATTAATTTAGGATTTTAATTTGTTGTTTCTGTTGAGCAATTGGTTTGTTTTATGTGATTTGAATTTTGAGCTTTTGGGAAGGATAGAGCTAGCTGAAATTATAATAAAAAAGAAAAAAAAAAGCTCAACTGTTACAGCAGTTCAATAACGAACCGCTGTAACAGAATTTAAAAAAAATTTAAATTAAAAAAATGGTGACCTATTACAGCGGTTCATTTACGAACCGCATAAAGGAACCGCTGTAAAAAAACATAACTATTAAAGCGGTTCCTTTCCGAACCGCTGTAATAGTTGAATTTTTTTAATTATATTATTTATTTTTTTGATTTGTTACAGCGGGTTGTTATTGAACCGCTATAATAGGTCGTATTTTACAGCGGTTAAAAACCGCTGTAATAGGGAACTTACCAATTACAGCGATACGTATTACAGCGGTTAAAACCGCTGTAATAGTGAAAAAAAAACCGTTGTAACAGGCCTTTTCTGTAGTAGTGTCTAATGCATTAGGATATTAAATTGGTTGCTTGTCTCCATTTCCAATCCCATCTTTTCAATCGATCTAATCGATATAGGACATATATTCGATATTATACAAACTATATCTATCTAGTATAATAATTATACTATATTTACTAGATGTCAATCTCATCAGCATTTTCTGTAGACTGACCAGATTGCTACTCAGTATAACAAGTATAATGTAAAAGAACGATATGATCAATTTTATTAATCAATTAATTTCAAGATTCAAGCTTTACATTTACTAACAAATACTAAAGACATTAAAAACGTATCTTACTTTTATTTCATAAAAATTAAGACTTTAATAGATAATTTATTTTACCTTTAATTTGTGAGTATTTTCTATTAAGTCATTTTCTTAGAATATGTTATGAAATATACAGAGAAAATGTTAAAATTTTTGTATCAAGTATGAAATATATGCAGAATTATCTATTAAAGTATCAAGAATATTGAATATTTCTGTATACTAGCCACATTGCTACTCAGTTATATTGTAAAAAAGGATATGATCAAATTTATTAATCAATTAATTTAAAGAGTCAAGCTTTACATTTACTAAAAAATACTAAAGACATTAAATACGTTATTTACATTTTCATTTTGCAAAAATTAAGATTTTAATAGATAATTGTTTTACCTTCAATTTGTGATTATTTTCTATTAACTTTTTTACATGGAATATGGTATGAAATATAACGTATAGATTGGTACACAGTATGACCAGTATTTTCTGTATAGTGCCCAGATTGCTACTCAGTATAACAAGTATATTCCTCGAACTATGAATCTTTTTCCTTTTCTCATTTTTTTATTTAATAGAGCAATTTCACAGACTTCTCTGTAAAAACTTTCTTAATTATTCAGATTCATAGTTCAACGAATATGAATAGCCTGTAATTAAATAGTTTGAATCAATTGGAACAATTTTTATGATTGAAAAATACAACAGTATAGTACCCATCAGATTGGAGAAACAATCATTGATTAATCCATCATAGTTTTATACCAACTATTAAAAAAAATATTTAAAATTTTTTTTTAAAAAATAAAACATCCCCATAGTTCAGTTTAGAACTTTCTTAGATCTTTTTGTCTCTTTGACGTTTTGCAAACCTTCTGTCCACCTGCCTCCATTCTAACAGTCTGAGGCACTCCAGTCTTTTTCAAGTAGTCCGGAGCTACCACCCGAATGGCCTTTATTTCACCAGGAATGATCCAATTGGACTGACTAGGAACGGGGTATATGGTTCGGGCATGTGCCAATGCCCCTAATTCTTTCAAGTAGAACTTCGAGTAGAGAGAAATCACTTCTCTATCTTCACCAAAAAAATGCTGCAAGTGCGTGCTCACAAGGGATATGGTCAGTGTTGAAACTCGAAAAGTACATTTTTTCATCTGGAGGTCAACAAAGAAAGTTTCTTGGTCTAACCCCTGTGCATTTGACAGTATACTCACATGTGAACTTACTTAGTTCTTTAGCTTTATAGAAAGTGGACTCGTGTTTCCTCGCATGCAATGTGGTTTCAGCTTCTGAAGTTAGCAGTTGTGGTTATTGAGCCACTAACATATTAAGTTCACAATCTCATTCAACATAAGTATAAATGGAAGTGATCTAGCACTAACCAAGATAGCATTAATGGACTCAACTCTATTGGAAGTCAAAATGTTGTATCGTGAACATTTATAATAGCATCTGGCCCAACGCTCCTTTGTAAGGAGTAGTGCTTGAATATACTCATGAAACTTGACACATGGACGAGGTTAACTTCTTGTTAGGTCATGAAAACATTCTTCGAACTCTTGAACAGTATATGCTTCAGCGTAAGCAATGAACTTTGACAACACACTTTCCCGGGCTTCATTTTTCTATTTACTGCCCCTGCCTATATTAACGCGACTCCTAATATTTTGAGAAATATGATAAGAACAATATCCATGTGAAGCCTTGGGATACACTATTGAAACTGGATTAATGATGCTTTCGTTTCTATCTGAAATGATGATCAAATCTTCAGAATCAGGTATGACCTCGCTAAGCTTGTCCAAGAACCAAGTTCATGTTGCATCGCATGCATTTTTTACTACACCAAAAGCAAGAGGATATTGATGTTTGTTGCCGTCTTTTGTAGTGCAAACTAATAATAGAGCCTTATAATTGGTTTTTAAATGCGTTCTGTCAATAACAATTACCTACCTCATGGAATGGAAACCTTCGATGCATGCTCCCAATGCAAAGAATAAAGACACAAACTTGTCATCCACATTTGTACATAAGTCAATAACGGTACCAGGATTCACCTTTTTCAGTGTGTACAAATAACTAGGAAGAACGGGATAACTTTCCTCGGGATGAACCCCTGATAGTACTTCTCGCTAGATGTTTGCCCCGCAGGGCTTTGGAGTAAGAAACAAGAAGGGTCTGGCCTAACATAATGTCAGATATTGTCTTTGGCGCCGATCTATCATTTGGGGATGGGTAAGTCTCTAATAATATCTTAGAAACCATCGATGCACTAGTTTTTTCCTCCTCTATTTTCCAATGAAAATGAGCATGTATGGATATTATTATGAATGCGCAAGGAGAAAACATCTAACCCTCTCGTCTTTCCTGCACACAAACTCCACTTGCAATCCGGGATTCTACACTTAAAAGCGAATACAAAATTTGTTGACTTAGCTCTTTTATAATGGAAAGTTGCTTTCAATGAAGCTTTCAAAACCACTTCCAACACCTCATCTTTGCTACTGAATTCATGTCCAATTGGTAGATCTATACCATCAACAAAATTGAAAGTTTCAATAATCTCATCAAGAACAGGTTCGTTTACGATAGCTCAAAGTATTGGAGATGAGTCATCTCTTGAGAAAGATGTATTGTAACCAGGTATTGGACCTGAGGAGGGAGTAGCAGGAGTTGATTGCAGCTTTTCACCCTTTGGACTCGAAAAGGGAGTTGATTCTAAATTTACATCATTTGGAGGAGTTTGTTTCATAGGAGTTGATATGGGCAGGGACGTCGGCTTATCTAAAACAACACCTAGCCAACCAGTGGCAGATGTATAGTCTTTAGCCAAATTCACATCCACATAATCATCTGATTCCTTAGTATCACATTCTGCATCGTCAATGTCAACACCATTATCATTTTCAAACCAATTATGTTCACTCTCAAGGAAACAATTGTTAGTTTCAACAGGAACCGTCTTCTTAATAAGCTCAACAAGGAGAATGCTTCAAAATTTAGATACACGACATTTGTTTATAAGATAACACCTTACATCAAAATCGGTCAAGATATATTTAGGGTACAAACCTTTATAGGAAAAAGGCATATAACTCAATTTTATTTCAAAGTCCTTCTGTTTAAAAGGAGCCCTTTCAAATATAAAATCATGAAATTTTGAAATTGTTACCGTGTTAAGATCATCTTCCTCTCCTCCAATTATCGTACTATGCATTTTATAACCATTCCTTGAAATCCATTCATATGCACCTAATTCTCCCCACTCACCATCGTATCGATAGTACACAGATAGTCTGACATTTGCCTACTAAAAAGGAACATCAAAAAACAGTTTGCTATTAAAACAATTAAAAAATAAAATATTTAATCAAAATATATTTATAATGTAGAACAAAATTTTTGCAGTTAGAATAATTTATGATTGAAATATACCCCAGAATATAGAAGGATATTTATCGAGTATACCCAACATACTAGTCAGATTACCTTGGCACAACATACAAGATCAATATATCACTAATAATTTCATAAATTATTCAAATATAATACTCTTAACACATTCCCGTTAACATTATTGAAATTTGAAATAACATATTTACAAATGAGATCACAATTAGAACAATTTATGATTGAAAAATAGCACAGTATACCGGAGGTATATTTATATAGTATACACAGTATAATACGCATGTTGGAAAAAGAAATAACTGGGATTAATCCATCGTCAATCCTCTCAATCTTAATTGATTGAGCCGTTTAGCTTTCTACCGGCAGCTCAGAGAGAGCTTTGCTCGGCTCAACTGGGGAAGGGATCAGCTTTTAGGTAGCTAGCTCAAGCTGAAGCCAAATATAATGATTCACATTGTTGGCCCCCATTTACATCCTCCCTAGTATGGCGCTTTGTTTCCACAAACGCTGGCGGTGTCAACCTGCCTACATTGCCTACACCACCAGCCACCACCACCACCGACTAAAAATAAAAACATAACCCTAAATTGGTCGATTTGGGAAATTTTGTGGGAAATTGAGAAAACTCATCTATTCAAACACTTTATTATCTTATTTAAACAAGAATTTGATGAAATGATGACAAATTTACCGATTATTCAGTTCGATTAAAGACCAATTGCACCTCTAAAAACTATAAATTCACACCCAAAGCAACAAATCGTAGTCTTTCAAAGTAGAGGACAACAATGAGCAAGTCTTCTTTTGAAAATATCAATCAATTGTAAAGAATTTCAAATCAATTGTTTGGGGGGGGGGGGGATTTGGACTAAGAAGAACCCTAAATTTGGAATCAATTGGGGGGAAAAGGTTTCCTGATTGCGAGAAAAACATTTTCCGAATTTGGTAGGTAGGTAACCATTTAAATTTTTTTTTATATTAACTATTGAATTGAATGAACGGTTATTTTAGATATTTAATAAATGACTGATTTTTTTTGTCTTTTAATACAATTTTGTTAGTATGGGTATTTTAGATCTTTCAAGTGAATGGGTCTCACAGGGGATCACCAATGTCTTGCTTTTTCAATTGAGGTTAAATTTAACTCTACTTGTGCAATTTAAGCCTAAATTTGCTAAGCTCACGACCGGAATGAGAACCAAATCTCAACTAATGGGTATTATTGTATATTAAAATGTTTTGCTCTGGCATTATCACCGCCCATATATGATGGGAAGATTGTTTTGTTATAATTATTAGTTATACTATCCATTTTTGTTTTTATTTTTGTAAATTTTATACTATTTATCCAGTACCCTTGAGTTGCAAAATATGAGACATTTCTGAGTATTAGAAAGAACCTTCATCATTGAGGCATCTAGATAGATAGGGATACATCATCGTATTTTGTGGCGGATCTTGGGTGATCTTCGAGGGGAATAAAGTAGTAGAAGGGGTTCAAAAGGCGATATTAAACACAACTTAAAGAAAGAGAGAATTTATCAAGTGAGAGGCACTCGGGGTGGATGAATTGTTGAGACGGACGGTTGATCTCTATTGAATTTGCAGATGTTCCACACTAGATTTATATTCATTTGGGAGAAGTGAATGGGTCTGATTAAGTTGAGTCCGTGTTTTATGAATAATCTCCAAGTTGGGGATTGTTGGTTTAGGGGAATCGGATTGTCGATAGCCGAGAAAATGGATCAAGAGTTCAAAGTAGTGGAAGGGGTTACGCAAGTCCAGTCAATACTCTCTGGACTTGTAGGATAGTAACGGGGACAGGTTATTGGCTCTGCTCTACTTTGGGATGCACCTGTAATAATTTTGGCCCAATAACTAGCTCCAGAGTCTTGACTAATGACTAAAAGCACTTGGAAATAGTTCTTGTACCAATATATATATATATCCTATATAGGGTCAAGATCTAATACATACCCTCTCTTAGATAAGATATAAGACCTAATATACACCATTGGATCAATTAAATCCAACAGTCCACTTTAAGTACTGAAACACGCGGGAAACACACATTAAAACTAACTTAGGGGTAAACTGGTAAAATACACTCCATTATACAATAAAATCAATTCCTAAATTCTCTCCATGATCTTCCCTGAAATCTCTCCCATTTTTAAACCCACGATCAATTACCTGTTACCCACGATTTTAATCGCATTAAATTCGTCAATTATATCCAAAATCTAACTCCATATTTCGATCACCCAAGTTTTGAACCCTGTAGTTTCTCTCCCAGTACGATTTTTTGAAGGCACACAATGAGGTCAAAAAATCTCTCAAAAACAGCAGGTAACACTTGAAACTACTATTTTCAGTTCATCTTCATGAATTCTGGGTGGTAATTTTATGTATTTTCTTGATTTTGATCTTTTATGTATCAAAACAAATATATTTGGAACACATAACTATGTTTTTGTTGATTTTTTCGTGTAAATAATGAGTCTTTTATTGGTTTCGAATGCATATATGTGTGAAGAATTGCTGCTATTTTTTTAATTAATATGTGTAATGTTACTGTATAATGTGCTTATCAATACTGTATAATGAATTAAATGTTACTGTATAATAGTGTATAATATGCTGTATAATGGGCTATTGTGTTGAAGTTTATTGATATATTTAACATACTGTATGTTGTGTTATATTATACTATATAATAGTGTATAATATGTTGTATAATGGTTTATTGTGCTGAAGTTTACTGATGTATTTTAATATACTGTATATTGTGTTATATTATACTGTATAATGAGTTATCATATTCTGTATAGCGATATAAATTAATGTATAATATATTACATATTTCTGTATATTAATTAACCTACATTGTATAATAAAATTACTTTATTATTTATACAATGCAGCAAGCACAAATTACAAAACTCAAAAGATTGAGAGGCCTTTATATGGAAAAGATCCTGACTTACTAGCTGAACGCATTCAGAGACGACTTCATCAGTTGGTTAAAGAAGATGGAAAAGCTCAAGCCCGAAAGAAAAAGTATAGAAAGGGAAAATAAGAGCAACGCTTGATGGATACAAATTATGAATTGATGTTAGTATAATGTAAACAATCGATTGGATATATTAGAACGAAGGATAACACTTCATTTTACAGTTTATTGTTTGACTTATTTAAATTTCAGTGATAGTTTTTTAATTTATGAGTTCTTGTTACAATGTACCTTTCATTTGGATCATTTGATTCCATACAATTTGTTCACTGCACATAACATGATATTGTACTGCACATTAAGTGTGCCATTTAGTGTTCATACATAAATTATAATGTGAAATTTTGACTCATGTACAGTATATACATAAATATTATACAATAAAGTATACTTCATTATAGAGTGACTACCACTTTATTATACATTAAAAAAACAAATGCATTATAAAATGAAACATATTCATTGTATAATATACAACTAAGAATACATTATACAGTGAATATGATGTAGAGCAAGAAGTCGATGCTCTTTCAGGTATTCAACTGACTGTGTGGATTGCATTTAATTTCACACTGTATAACTTTATTATATGAACTGTATAATGTAATATAATATACTGTATAATGGTTTACAAACTACTGTATCATGACTTATAAGCTACTTTATGATGGTTTAAAATCACTAATTATGCTGTCATTAATATCACACTGTATAAAGATGCTGCATAATGGATTAGATGATATGTATAGGATTTACAAGCCTTAAAAAACTAACAAAATGCAATTTTGAAGTCCTAAACGATCTCAGATGGCTAAAATCACGAGACCGCATTGCAAAGCAATGCATCTTGTTCAACACGTCGTTTCGCTATGACTGTGCGATTTTTGTATCATTCTAACACATTGAATTTTTAACCATTATCATTCCGACATAACTTCTTCTTCTTCTGCCATGGCTGTTCTTGATGAGAAATCATCATCATCATCATTATCAATAATGGTTGTCATAGCAATTTATTTAGCTTTCTTCTTCGTTTTATTTATACAACGTCTTATAAGCCATTATACAGTATGTTATAACATATTATACAGTATATTATAACTCATTATACAGTATGTGTTTATAACATATTAAAAATATTCAATTTTAGAAATTTGTTCATCATAATTCCTTTGCTATCATAATCCAATCTGTTAATTCTCATTTCTTCTTCCCACAAACAAATATAGAAACCTGTTCATCCTTTTGCTATTCTTTTATTCTCAAAATCAATCTGAAACTGCAGGGGAATCAAAATCAATGATGGCAGGGGGCATTTGTAGTTATTATTTGTCTTCCCTGCATTCTTATTAGGAGCTTCCAAATTCAAATCAATTATTTAAGTAACTTCTTCTTCTTCTTCTTCTTCTTCTTCTTCTTCTTCTTCTTCTTCTTCTTCTGCCATGGCTGTTCTTGATAAAAAAAATCATCATCATCAGTAATGGTTGTCGTAGAATGGAAGAAAAAAACGCAGAATTCGCGATGACGATGTATTGGCGATTATGATGAATCGATTATATCTTAATGGAATATGAATCTGTGAATTTCTATATCAATTGTGAAATTCTTTCATCTGAAATTGGAAGGATCAATTAAAAAAGGAAGATGATTCTGTTACTGCGTAATAAAAGGGATTTGATTTTGATCTGCCTGTTATTTGCATGAGTTTGTTATGACTATTGCCTAAAATGTCCTTTTCATCATTAAATTATATATTATATCCGAAAAAAGGCTTTAATTGTGGACCTTGGGATCAAATGATTTAAATAGTCTAGATTGGGTCTTATATCTTACCTAAGCTATAGATATGTATTTGATCCATATCCTATATATATATATATATATGAACGAAACTCCACTAAAAATCATTGCCTATTCTTGCATATATCTCTAGCTCTCTCTTTTCTAATAATAATGTTTCATCTCTTATTCTATTTACTTTTATATATATCATAAAAACTACATCACTTATAGATTTAAAATAAAAAAAATTATACACGTAACAAACTTATAAATAAATAAAATATCATATAAAATAGAGAATTCAGAATACTCTTATAAAGTATTGCTAGAGCAATCATTTTGGGTGTATTTGTTTGACTTGAATAAAAGAAGTGCCTATTTAGCCTTCATCCACTATCATCTTTATCTTCAATTATTACTATACTAGATACGTGTGCCTAACTCTCCTGAAAGTGAAGATGCATGTTAAAAAGAGTTCCCAATACATAAAAGGGGACTGTGTTTCTGTTTTGACTTTTACCTACCATTTGAATTTAGCTTGACCTAATTAATCTTGCTTTTCACCTAATATTGCATGCTGATTCTTGTTGGGTATCGAAGCCTTTCGTTTCGATTGAACCACTCTTCCATGTGGATGTAGTATGCTACTCTTAAGCCCATTCAACGATCTCAAAAACCATTATATATATATATATATATAGATATAGGTTATGAATCAAATATATCTCTATACTTTAGGTAAGACATAAGATCTAATCTAGACCATTTAAACTATTTGATCCCAAGGTCCATAATTAAAGCCATTATTTCGGTTTTAATATTTAATTTAATGATAATAGGGGCATTTTCGTCAATAGGTCTAACAAACTCATGCAAATAACAAGCAGGGTCAAAATCAAATCCCTTATTATACGCAATAACAAATTTATCTTACCTTTTTAATTATTCCTTCCAATTTCAACTCCCAGAAATTATCGATTGATACAGAAATCCTTAAATTCATATTCAATTCATATATCATCAAATCATCACCTGCAATTTCAATCCTAAACATTGAGAATTTCAGCTCGGAATCATCGACAATTCAACATCAATTTCCCTTTTTAATTATTCCTTCCAATTTCAGCGCCCAGAAATTCTAGATTGATACAGAAATTGTTAAATTCATATTCAATTCATCATCGGCAATTTCAGCTCGGAATCATCGAGAATTTCAGCTCGGAATAATTGACAATTCAACATCAATATAAGATATATTCATCGTCAATTCATTACTGTCATCAATTGGGCGTTTCTTCAAACATTAGCATAGTTTTTTGATTAGGTTTTCATGGCTGAGATCGACACAGGTATGCGTAATTATCATCATACATTCGCAGGCAACCAGTTTTTTGTGTATATATTATACAGTAAATTAATCATCATTACGCAGTATATTATATCACATTACACAGTGCATATAGTGTGGTTATACAGTGTGGAATTCAATGCAATCCTCTGAGTCAGTTGAATACTATATACAGTAAAATGTACACAGGTATACAGTTAGTACAATAGTGATATACAGTTCGTGTTAGCGCATTTTACTTCTATGGTACATTAACTAAGTAAACAATGTATAGAACATTTATTAATTTTATACAGAGGGTTATTCAATATTATACAGTAAGAAGTCGCGTTAATTATTCTATGCTATATCTTAACACATATTGTATATCACTTGTATATTTACTGTATAATGTTATATAAGTTCCTGAATATTGTTTGTTTAGACAGTGTATAATAGTAATACACATAATGCATGTTTTGATGTGTTATAATGTATATTGTTAACAGGATCAGTAGTGGTTAGCAATAATGATGTTGAGAATCAATGTGTCCGATCTTCATTGTCATCCAATTCATTCACATCACCTGGAGGTTCCAAATATTGGGTTCCAGTGTGTGCCCCAGAGTTTATACCTTGCATTGGTAAGGCATTTGAAAGCTTGAAAATTGCATTTAAATTTTACAAAAACTATGCTCGTTTATGTGGGTTTGATGTTCGTAAGTGCTCACCAAAAACACATAAGGATGGTACGGTCTTATCGAAACACTATGTATGAAGTCGTTCCGGTATTTACAAAAACTCCGATGATGTCGGTAGGAAGAAGAAGTTTATGATTGGTCGATGTGATTGTAACGCTAAGATTGTAATGAGGTTTAGTGCTCTAGAGGGATATGTTATAAAGAATTTTGTTGAGCCGCACAATCACGAACTCACAACAGATGAGGGTAAACAGTTTATGAAAATCAATCGGAATATTGATTCGTCACAGATAATGTTCTACCTAAATGCATCAAAGGTCAACGTTGGTGCGGTTAGATCACATTCATTTCTAAAGGAAATTGCGGGTGGGTTTAATAACGTTGGGTCGACGTCTACAGATTTTAACTTTGCTATATTTGTATATTATGTTTTCATCAACTTTATGATGATATCTGTTTATAGTGGATAATAATAGTTAATATACTTTATAACATGTTATTAATTTGAGTTTTACGTTTATAGATTTCACCACATTCAGGTAACTATGCCGAAGTGGTGAGAAAGGTTAATAATTTTGTGTATAATGGCGACATCACTCCGGTTGCGTTTGAAGAGGGATGGATTGATCTCATTTCAAAGTATGGACTAAGCCATATTGATTGGCTTTCTGAAATTTACAAGAACAAACATTCATGGGTATCCGCATACTATCGAGATGTTTTGATGGGTGGGATATTGAGAACTACTTTGATTTCAGAGTCTGTTAACTCATTCTTTAACCAGTTTTATGTGAAGGGTGATACAATCATTGAGTTTTATAGTAGATTTGAAAGTGCTATGGACAGACAAAGGAATAATAATGCAAGATTAAATCACGAGTCTTTGGTCTCTAAGCCATCAACCGACACCTCTATGAGGATAGAGGAGGATGCTTCAGAGGTATACACTCGCGCTATTTTCTATGATGTTTAAGTGGAGATCAAAGATTCTGCGTATCAAGTGGTGCTTCAAAGTCTAAACGTTGTTGATGGTGTGAAATTGTTTGTCGTATGCAACTCTGACAACGAATCAAAGATATACAAGGTATCTATTTCTTTTCATACTGTATGACAATGTTATACATACCATATATGCACCGTATAGAGTATATATAATAAAGTTTTGTTTTCTGTGTTTTTATGTTTTCTAGGTGAAACATGTTGTATCGAACAATCATGTTGATTGTTCTTGCAAATTGTTTTTGAGGAGGGGTATTTTATGTAGACACATTTTCTTTGCATTCAACGATGGCCGAATAGACAAACTGCCCACTGAGTATGTTCTAAAAAGGTGGAGGAAAAACGCAGAAATTATGGCGTCCGATACAATCAACAACCACGTCACACAATATAGCTCGATGATTCAGAAGACTACAAATGATGTGAGTAAAATTTGGATCGACTTTCAAGCATGTTTAAATATTGTGGGTTTTAACAAAGAAAAACTCGAATACATAAAAAATCAATTGGTGGATATAAAGTTTCATTTGAGTGTCGGTGCGATAAAAATAACAAGAATGTTGTTATCGAGACACTAGTGGGACCCCAAATCGAGAACGAGCTCCGGATTAGAAATTCTCAAATGAGCCCAACTAAAGGGTGTGGTAAAAGAATTAAGAGCAGTGTGGAGATATCCAAGCATGTTCCTAAGAGGAGAAATGTGCTGCATGCGGAAACGTTGATGGGCATAATGCAAGAACTTGTCCATCAAAGGAAAAATAGAAGTTTTTCTTATATCTTAGATACTGTATAATGAAGTATTATTCAATGTAAAATGTAGTCTTATACACAGTATACTGAAATGTTATTCAATGTATAATGAATGCAGTTTTCAATGTTTACTGAAACATTATTGAATGTACAATGAAGTGTTATTCGATGTATGTAAAAAATGTCATAATGTCCATTGTATTATTGAGTGTTTTTTGTATATTTAATTCTATACTACAATTGAGTATTTTGTATACTGTATAATGAAACTGTTGTTTTTTACACTCCATACATCTGTACTGTATAATGTAATTTTATTAACTGTATAATGAACCTTTAATTACTGCATAACATGCATATTGTGTACTGTATATGTTATGAACACTTTAATGACACACTCAATGAACAGAACAATAACAGGGTATGTGCAGTGAACAAACTTTGTAGATTTAAACAACCCAAATAAAAGTTATATTGCAACAAAAACTAATAAATAAATAAAAACTGTACAATGAAAATTAAAAATCCAGTGTACTAACACCAAATCTACATGATGTATCCATTATATGTTGATTACATCTACCCCTTCTTCCCCTTTTTTCTGTTGGGCTTGTTCCTGTTCAAACTCCTTTGACTGTCTAGGATTTTGTCTTTGCGTGTGTTCAGATCGAAAGTGAGGATCTTTTCCAGATAATGCCCCCTCAATCTATTGAGTTTCATAACTTGTGATTTCTGCTTTGTATAAAAATTAAAGTTAGATAGATAGGAAATATAGGTTTTCACAAATTTTTCATACATATAAATAAAAAAGTGTAAAACATTACGTTTTCTAGATCCCAATTCTTCAGTCCTCCACTAAGGTAAGTCTCCATGTGACGCATTACAAAAACACCACAATCCGATTTGTTTTTGTGTATACACCACGGCATTGGAAGCCTTACAATTTCTACCGTTGACAACGTGCTTCCAACTGGATGGTTGATATCCATCAAGAAATTGACAAACATGTCTCTCTGTTTGGAACAAAAAACAAAAAAATGTAAAATACAGTGTATAAATATATTAATATACAATATATTAATATACCATTATACAGTAGAGTATTATGTTCATTATACAATGAATAATAAATGATTAGGGAGTCCAATATTATACCATTATACATAATGTTAATATATCAGTACACAGTCACTGACTACATCATTATACAGTGTTTTTCTATATAATTTAAAGTTATTTGAGGCTATATATTGTGTTATAATGTATATTTAATAATGATATTTGACATCAAAATTTTTTTAATGTGTTTGAAGGATAGGTACCAAAGTGAATAGCACATGTTGATATTTGTTTTTTATCAACACATCTGTCGCACTGTTGTCAAGGATCTCAATAGCTGGTTGCTTCAAATTAAAGCATATCACGTAGTAGTGTCCAGCTTGAAGAATTGGAAAGACGGCGTATATATTGATGGATGAAAGTGGTGTTAATAAAGTTACATAAAATACGATAATTATAACAAACGAACGGTTGTAACTTACCAACGTAACATCGTTTATGTTGACTCTTGGAAACATGCTCATACGATGTTTAATGTTATCCTTGAATGTTTGCAAAAGCACATCAGTACTTTTGTCTCCTTTTTTTGATGCAACAAAACTCTGTTATCCATTTTTTAAAAAAAAATTAGTTAGCGTGCAGATCATTATAATATATGTATTAACAAAAGATAAGAAATATATTTTGCCGTGTTGACCAGGTGAAAATAAAATCTGAGCGGCGATGTTAGTGATCTCGTCGCCTTGACATTGTTTAACAGGAATGACCAAGTATCAATCACACCAGATAAAAGCTTAGTGCGGTGATCCAAGGATTTTACATCCCAAATAGTGCACATTATATCACTACTCTAGAAAATAATAGTCCTGAAAAACCAGTATACAGTTTGTAATGAGTTAGTACACAAAAGGTTGATGTGTTTTATACGGTATGTAATGATATATTATACAGTAAGCAGTGTTACACTATACAGTGTACATTGAATTACTATACAGTATACATATAGAATTAACAGGAAACTCATTAAAACAAATGTATTTAAAAATGATATGTACTCACATGGTGTGTTCATCAACATGCTTCATCCAGTCCCAGAGTCTTTTTTCATTTGCGCCCTGCTTTGAGCCTATCCGCACAACCCGTTAAATGTACAGAGAACACGTATCTGGCGCTGCTTTTAACAGTCTCCTTTGTTCACCAATGATCTCCACGGCAGCCAGTTTAATGGTCACATTTGAAGCTGATGGAGGCACTTGGTTAGTGACATTGGAGGCGTCATCAGTGTATTGTCTAGCAATTGACACTGCTACATCCAGTACGGTCCCCTCAAGTTCAACCTGATGTGTTTTCTCTAGTGTTTGTTGTGACAATAGGTTAAAATTTGGCATTGGGAGGCTTGTTATTTCCTTTGTTGCAACTTTGTCTGCTTGTTGTGACAACAAGTTGAAATTTGGTTGTGAATGCATTAGTGTACTTATTGGTTGTTCGAGTGTTACATTATCAGGTTGGAGAGGTTGAACAGTTTGGGCTGCATGATGTTCATGTGAGGAAGGTGTTTCCTGTTGCTCTGTAGTTGTCTTTTTGCAGGAACAATGAATGGTTCTTCTTCAGTCCCTGATTTTGTTCTATACAAACTAGCAACATGATCGAACACCATTTTTTCAATTTCCTTCAATAGTAGATTTGTTGGAATCATAGAATCACATGATTTCATGTATCCACTGTACTTGATAAGATAATCAATCAGGCTGAATGCCGACCTTTCCAAATTGTTCAATATCCCCTGCGTATATTTTAAAAGTAATGAGTAACATTTTTAGATAATGTATATTGTGTTGTTAGCTACTATATAGCACCTTATTACTTAATGTATGCTACTATATTAGATACTATATATTGTGTTGTTAGATACTGTATGTTAGTGATTTCAAAATATTATTCAGTAGCTTACAAACCAATATACAGTATACAAGATACAATTATACAGTATGTGATTATACATCATACAGTTAAAATACACTAACTAATTAAGCAATACACAGTATCTATTACATAAATATGCATACCTCTTCAATTGTATTCCATTCCTTGATGGAAAAATCTTGTTCAGTTGGAGCTTCTAATGAGGGAGGGGGTTGGTGTGGAGCTTCAAGCTGTTGAACAACATTTTTCCCTTTTTCCGCCTTGAACAGCCATTGTCCCTTTGATATCAACCCCTCCCCAAAGAATCCTTGTTGAATCTCTACCGTACTCTTTTGCCGTAGTGCAGCGTTCATCCAATGAAGCCAAGTTGAGATTGATCTTTCGACTGTTACTTGGCCCTTGTAGTTGACTCTGTCAACATACAATATTTGCATTTGGAGGGGGAAAAATGAGATTGTAACGAATGGTAATGTGTTTTATTATACAGTAACTTATAAATAAACTATTATACATGACACAGTTAAAATACATTATTGGAACACAATCAACATAAGAAGAGGTCATGTACACTTACAATGAAAAACAGAAGAGGTCCCGTATACATGCGAGACGCTGGATCCGCTTCCCACGTATGTTTTGTGTCTACCAAAGTGTCCATAACAAGTCTAAGCCAGTTGTAAGTCGACAACTCATCGAGAGATCCCTTGAAATTCAGCATCTTCTTGTTGACAAATGCTGTACCAGGAGACTCGATCAGGCAATTGTACAGAATCGTCATAAAATTGAGCTTGAATTGCTCTGTGAGTTGATTCTCCAATCACAGCTCTTTCAACACCATCTGTGCTGAAACTTTAAATTTATGGGACTTATCAAGTCCAAATTGGTCAGTCCAGGCGTCCGCCCTCTCTGGATTTTTAGCAGATAGGTCTATATGCCGCTCACCGTGCGGAAAACCCAAAACTTCTGCCACGTCTTCTTCTTTAATGTCGATCTTTCCTCCAGGCAGAGTTGGTCTGAAGTTTTTGGGATTTAAAGATTTTAAAACCTTGTACCCAAGTTTGTGAGGTAGCCCCTTTATTTTGATATCCGAAAAGGCGCCGAACCCGGACTGTTTCACCCACTCCTTTTGTACTTCTGTCAGGGTTGAAACAGCATCCACCAACACCTTCATGGACACTCTTATTTGCGTATAATCAATCGACTTATTCTTCCTTTTTGGTTGAAGTTTGGATACAGAATGTGTCTTCTGCTTTTTTGACCGTGTTCGTGCAGGCAGTTGTTCCGCACGTCTTTTCTTAGGAGTGGGTTGTTGTTCCGATTCCGTCTCTTCATCTTGTGATTCCACGTAATCATCATCAAAATTACCTTGTTCGACACTAAGAGGCTCTTCAATGTGTGCAGGCACAAATTGTAACCTATCAACTGACACTGGTGATGATGCCTCTTCTTGATCATCTGCATTATACAGTATATAATCACCATTATATTATGTGGATTAACACATTATTCATTAACAACTAAGATATTATACACTAACTATAATATTATTATACACTAATTTATTGTATTATATATCGGGTTAACACATCATACAGTAGTCATAAAAGAACATTTCATTATTAATTTACTTCTTATAGAGCAAATATTAATGTATTATACAATAAAAACTCATTATACAGTACATTGTAAATCACAAATACATGTAATCATGATCAAGTCCCCATTTGAATTCAATATATAGTAGCTAATAAACTAATATACAGTATGTTAAAACCAATTATACAGTGTGTGTATACATTATACAGTTTCAATCTTTTAAACTATTATACAATATGTTATAACCAAGTATACAGAATATTATAAACGATTATACAGTAAGCATTTATTCATTATACAGTTACAATACACCAACTGATTTAACAATATTCAGCTTCGATTACACAAATATGCATTCCAAGTCAACAAAAACACATATTTTAACCCCAATGAACAGCTAATATTCAGAGCAAATCAACAAAAACACTTTCCGTAAACAAAAAAATATGTCATTATACAGAATATGATCGAACAACAACAAAAAATCTACTGTATAAATGATTACCTATCATCCTGGTAGATGTTTTCGACCTCATCTTTGCTAAAAAAAAATCGATTGTGTTTTGCTTCTGTAATCTAGGTTTTGCTGCGATGAATTTCGATGGGTTAATTCTGTAATCTAGGTTTTGATGTGATTCTATATGTTGATTTAGTTAATTCTGGCAACAAATTGAGTGATTTTAGGGGAGATTTTGTTCGATTAAATTTTGAGAGGTTTTAGGGAGGTTTTAGGGGATTTTTTGTGCCATTTTTTTTAGAGGTGGATGGTCTGTATAAATGGTCAATTGACTATGATACCCCTGATCCTAATTGAATCAATTTTGCCGCCTGTTTTTGCTTCATTTTATGGACTGTTGGATTTAATATATCCAATGGTGTATATTGGGTCTTAGATCTTATCTAATATAGGGTATGTATTGGATCTTGACCCTACATATATATATATATATATATATCTTGAATATAATAACTAACAAAAATCGTTACTCATTATTAACAAAAAATATTAATTAAATATTGTAGATAATGTTAATTTATTTAAAAGTATAAGATAATAATATGTTTTTAGTTTTATTTTTTCAAATTGATTGTCAGTTAATATTCATTTTCTTGAAATAATTATTTTCTATTGTTAATTTATTATTTTTTCACAAATTATTGTTAATTTATTTAAAGAGTAAAAGACAACTAAATATTTTATATTGTTTTATTTTCGAATTAATTGTTAATTTTTTTAAGGAGTAAAAAGCATTTAACTATCTAAAATCAGTTAAATGTTTTTATTTTTTTATTTCAGAAGTAATTATTAATATTTATTAGTTTAATTTAGTTTACATGACTAAAATAAGGTAAGTTAAAATAATTAACAAACTATAATCAAATTGAATAGTAAACATTACATTGATACCCCTCTGAAAAGTTAGTATATATTACAAATACCCCGAAAGGTATTTCGGTCGGTTTTGGTCTAGATTTGACTGGGAGTAAAAAGGAGATAGTCAAACAAGTTGATGACGTCATCAAAATTCTGCCCGAAAAAACTGACAAGGGATGCCCGTGTAATCCAAAATAGGGTCTAGGGGAGGTCGTTGTAACTTTTAAAGAGTGAGGAGGAGTTTGTATGATTACCCTATAAGTGAGGGGGTTTGAGTGTAATTTTTCCTATGACAAAACGACCCCCAGAATTACTCATTGTCGCATATACCCCTGAACTGAATAACATATTAAATTAGTCTCACGGTCAAATTTTATAGCTATTTTTTTTATGATTGTTGAATTATTTTTCTAAATTACCCTCTATCGTTTTGTGTTTCATTTTTTGACTTGGCATTTTCTCTTGGTTTTTAAATACAGTTTTAATCACTTGTTTTTCTTTTTTTTTTAATTTCCTGTCAATTTCTTCTTGTTTCACTTTTATCACTCAATTATTTAATCAATTTTCACTTGATTTTTTTACTCGATATTAAGGCAAAAATATTATAAATATAGCAAAAGAAACATGATATTATCTCTTTACTAATATTAATTATTTTGTGATTAAATATTTACTATATAGTAAGAGATTAGATATGAAGCATATGCCCAAATGATATACTTATTTTATTCATTAGTTTTAGGCTAAGGTTGCGACTAGCCAAATAAAAAAATACATTGCTCTAGATATTTGCTCACACGGAATGATTACCGGTAACTAAATATTTTTTCATTAATATCATGTTTGTGTGAGAGGTATTCACTCGATATTATATCTAAATATGTATTTAATTTGTTTGGGGCGAAACATATTTATGAGTAAATAAGTTTATCTAAACTTCCTTCTAATATTATTTTTAAATAATGTCTTTTCACCGGTAATTAAATGTTGTTATAAAACGAAAAAAAGTGTTTACTCTTACACATAAAAACAGTTATGGTCCATGTAGAGAGAGGTAAAATTGGTACTTACACTAGGTGATCTAATGCTAGCAAATATAAGTTTGACCAAATGACCAATTTGGTACGTTATTAGTTCAGGAGGTTTCTGCAACAAAGGGTATAATTTATGGGATATTTTGTGTGGAAGTTGATATTAGCACTCCCAATTTACTTTATTATTAATTTAATGGCCAAATAGCCCATGTATTGTTTAAACACACATTTTCTCTTAATATTTAATACAAATATAACTTTCACTATACTATTCATCATTTTTACTTCACATTTTTAATGTTTGAACGTTGTTATTAATTATTTAAAATAATAATTAAAAATAATAATATTAGCTTTCTTACATACATTAGTTAAAATCAAATCAAGTTTTCTTAAATCAGATCAATTTGTTTTTCATTGCTTTGCATTAGGTAAAAAATTAGGCAAAAAATAATATTAATTGTCAGTAATATTTGTTAAAATAATAATATTAGCTTTCTTACATACATTAGTTCAAATCAGATCAAGTTTTCTTACATTAGGTCAAGTTTTACTTTAAATTTTTACATCAGGTCAAACATTAGGCACAAAATAATATTAGTTATTGATAATATCTATCTAAAATAATACTATTAGCTTTCTTGCATACGTTTGTTAAAATCAGGTTATAATTACTTATATCAGTCAAGTTTTTACTTCATAGTTTTACATCAAATCAAACATTAGGCAAAAAATAATAATTTTTTTTTTTGGTAATTTGCAAAAAATAATATTAGTTATCAAGAATATTTCTCTAAAGCAATAACATTAGCATTCTTACATCTGGTCAAGTTTTTACTTCACATATGAAGTTCGGTATCTATTAGTCAAAAAATGTAAAATAAAATAATAATTTTGAATTTATAGTGTATATTGATAAATTCTTTTTTTCTTTTGGTATTTGAGTTGATGTCAAAGAAATCACACGAAGCAAAAAGAAATTATAATAAAATAATAATTCAAAATTATGGTGTGTTTTAATTAACTCTCTTTTTTTCTTTGAGTATTTGAGTTGATGTCAAAGAAATCACATGAAATAATAATTTAAATTTCATATCGATAGTTGTATTGTAATTGTCGAACTTATAATGCATAAAAGATTTCTTAATGAAAAATATATTGTATTTCACAAATTTGTGATGAAAATACAATTTGAAAAATTATCCGATATTCAAAGAAAATGATCTATTATATTTCAAAATTCTCAACTTCTCACCATGTTTAACTTTTAATAGTTATATGTTTCTTAAACTATAATAAGTGAAAATGTAAAATAAGTTAATAGGAGAAAAAATGAACAACAATTATGCTAAAGTTGCAATATATATTGTCTAGTGTATTGTTCAAACATTAAAATATGAAAAATAAACCTTAAAAATAATGAATAGTATAATAAAAGTTATATTTGTCTTGCATACTAAGAGAAATTGTATGTTCTAATAATAACACTTTGGTAATTTAATTAAAATTAAGATAGATTTGAAGTGTGATTATCACTTTTGAGAGTACTAATATCAACTCCCACTTTGTATTCATCTCTTAATTTTGTCCAAAAATTAACGTTAAAGACCAAATATGCATTAAGTCACACGATTCGTGTATAGAGTTAACCTCATAATAAAAGTCGTTCAACTCCTAGTTAACAGCACTAAAAGGCCAAAATTGGGCATAAGTTTCACTGACTGAATTGCCTTCTAACACTTATTGAGAATCACAAGAGAACCTAAAGATCCGTGCATGCGTTTTCAGTTTAGGGTTGGCTTGACCTGACTTACCTTGACCGCCCCAATTTACAGCTATAGATCAATCACATGTGGTCATCTATGCTCGTGCCACATGTTCATAAAATAATGCTAGGATTTATAAAAACGCAGCGAAAGCAAAAGAAGCAATAAAATCCCAAAATGATCATCTCGATTTGTATATTCAAACAGATAAAACGCTAAAACTTACCCATTGTAGCAAAGTGGTTGGAGAACCCGGCTCTTCGAAATTTTCTAAAACTTTCGAGGAGCTATCTACGCTACTCCTTGGATCATCCAGCCTTCTTAAACACTCGTTTGATTTTCTAAAGTCTGATTCGAATGGCAAATTTATCACATCTCTATCATGCAGATTGGTGGAAGAAAAAATCTCCTTCTTTCTCTATGGTAGGCGACAACTAGCTTGAATAGAGAGGGAGAATGTTATGAAATTTCTTGTTAGATGTTTTGATGATGACAATTAGGATATATGTTAAACCCAAAATTATGTAAATTTAAATTTCATTAGAAGTTTTGTATAGGCTTTGAGCGTTAGATTTGTATAAGGCTTATTCTGTTTTTATTCGAGATTGTTAGGCAAAGTATCTAAAAGTCTGAGCATCTGATAGTATTCTGAGTGAGTCTATCATAAGTCAAGTCTAAAGATCAAGCATCCGAAGTCTGAATGAAGATGAAGATCTCTAAGCAATTATTTCAGCGTCAAGCTATTCCAAGCGTCGATACAAAGATACAAACCAAAGGATTATTCAAGGTTGAATGAATGTCTATCAAGATATATTTTATTTGAATTCTTTCCTAAGTTCACAAGGAGTTAAATGCAAATATTTTTAGAGCATTAATGTGTTAAATTTATGTCCTCAAATGCCGTTAGAGGATTAGAGAAAGGAAGGACATTATGAAATTGTAATTGGTATTATTCTTTTAATAAAAGTCATTTTAGTTGTTTACTCTATTATTGGCATTTATATATTGTAATCATCTATAAGTCCATGAATACAAGAGTTAACTCTTTAAGGCACTAGAGGAGTTTAGTATACTTGTGTACTAAAATGATCTGCAAGTCGAGGATTACCAATTGGGCATTAGAAATCAAGACTTGTATGATTTCTGTTTTGACGAGAGAAGTGCCCGTCAATCACTAGGAAGTAGTGAAGAACTCATATCATAGGTGCACTGATGAAGGTCGTGGCACTCAGACATGACTCGCGTCGATTCTGTCACATAGGTTTTCACTAATTGATTAAGTTGTAATAGGTGTGTCTGAACTTTAAACCTGAAGAATCGAGTTGAAGATATACTTGTGACATTAGGTTTGTCATTAAAGTAGTTAGACCCAATTCACCCTTTGGTGGGGTCGACCTCGAACTGTAACCTAATGGGCAAGTAGTGGGCTTAACTGATATCCAAGATGGGATTCGTTCCCTCAAAAGTGAACGAGAAATTATCCTATACATTTATAAGTAAGTTGGATCTTAAAGTCTTTGGCCAAAGCATTCACTGATTTGGACTTATTATAAATATAGCATAGAGTCAAGTTTATGAGTTTGACCTAAATCATAACTCTTACTTGACCGGGATAAGGACGAAGAGTTTGTATTCACACTGTATTTACAATAAGAAAGCTAAACAATGATCTAATCATTTCATCTTATTTGAGATATGATGTGGGCCACTTGACTGACTAGGTGTTACCCACATTCAATGGAATCCTCTCATTGCCAAATATAGATGAACCTAAATAGTCACGCTTAAAAAGGGAAAAATCGAACGAAATTGTGGTGTATTTCTTGTAGCAATGTTTTAAGTATTGGATACTTAAAATTAATTAAATGGAACTAATTATTTGGAAAAATAAGTTAATTCATTTATGCATTAATTAGTATATTATTTCGTGGATAAATAAAATTAATTAATTATCCCATCTATTATTTAATTAGATTAATTAATTGGATTGAATTAATTAATTAAATAAAGGATTGGATTGACTCAAATTGGTGCACCCTGACCCTGTATGGGCGGCCTCTAGGCGTCCAATATGGTTTAAGTCCAACGTTGTAACTTCAGTGATATAAATATATCACTTAATTAAACCTAGGTCATAACATAAGTTACAACACACTTGAGCTACAAGAAAGAAAAACACTCCCTCTCCACTTCTCTCTAGCCGTCGGCCTCCCTAAGCCAAGAAGAACAGATTTTTCATTCAAGTTTTTCAGCGAGATTATTTAGAGGCAACACCCTTGTACTGCTTGGATCATCAATCAATTAGCCGGATCAGTTCGCAAAAAGCTTGAAGAATCCAAGAAGATGTGATTCTCCAACCACTTCACTACAACTGGTAAAGTTTCGATATCCCTATCGTATATACGCATGATAAAACCCCGGGGTTGATCCCGAATTGGGAAATTCTGAAGAAGGAAAAAAATTACACCGTTTCTGCAACATTTTTGTTTTATTTTCCCGACATAATGTCTAACGGACATTAATTTCAAATGCATTAAATGTTGATAAGACCATTAAAGGTGACAAGCACTCCAGGACGTACAGAGAAGCCTTCCTATTGGACTGTCAAACTCAAAGAGTTTACAGCACCAACTTTTACAGCAAAACTTTAGAGATATAGGCAAAATTGTTCACTCGCGGAAGTGAAAGATACGTGTTCAACTTAGTGTCAAATGGACACTTTATTCAAGAAAATCTATAAATAAGCTTTCAGCAACAAGCCAAAATAAGTACTCAAGCTTACAAGTTAAAACTCTGTTGCATTGAAGTCTCAACCTAAAACTTTCAGAAAAGCTCAAAAATCCAAAGCCAACATTCTTCAAGCTTTTCATAATTCCTTGAGACAATCATAAATATCTCAAAACTCTTCTTAAGAAGAACTTTACACTAGTACTGAGATATTTCTTCATTTGATTCCTATCAAACACCACCATGAAAAAAATCCATCGAACCTCGCAATTTGTGTGAAGACGAAGTTGAAGGTTTGCATTATTACTGGGTGAAAGAAGCAAGTAGATCAAAGAGTCTTGAAGCAGAAATTTGTGTGACCAAGGAGCTTCAGCCAATCTTTGTTCTATCTATCCCCTAGTTTGTAGAAGTTTCTGTGCAACTCTTCGAAGATCATATAGTGAGTTTCCTCCAAGTGAAAAAGGAGAAGGATTTAGTTGGGATTACATCATCCAACGAAACTTGCAATCTTTGTGTTATTTACTTTATAGTTTTATTGCTTTCAATATTTCACAATTACGAATACTGCTCAAGGTTGACTTGACTGCCAATTCATTGCATAAAATCATAGAAGTAATACATTGACGGGTAAAATTACAGATTTTGTCCCTAAAGTTGTAGCCAAAAATAGATTTAGTCCCTCATGTTACAGGTTCGACACATTTGGTCCCTCAACTTACAAAAAATGAACACATACCGTCCCTGCCGTCAATTTGCCGTTTGCAACTAACGGAAGTGTCATGTGTCGCGCACGTGAGCTGCTTTTGGAGGGGAAATACCTAGGTTTTCGTATGGAAAAATTACAGATTTCGTCCCTGAACTTGTCCACAAAAACAGATTTGGTCCCTCATTTTTATTTTTAATTAATTTTATTATTTAAAAAAATATTTAACTTATTTATTTTTGAATTTTTTTTATATTAATATTTTAATCAGTTTTTATTTTTATTTATTTTATTCATTTTTTTTATTTTTTATATTCTTTCTATTTTTAGTTAATTTTATTATTTAAAATAATATTTAACTTTTTTATTTTTTAAATATTTTTGTGTTTTGAAATTAAAATTTTAATTAGTTTTATTTTATTATTTATATAAATAAATTTTATTTATATATTTATTTTTCTAATATATTATTTTATATTTATATAAATAGATATTATTTTATATTTAAATAAAAAAAATATTATTTTGTATACTTTTTTTAATTAATTTATTTATTTATATTATTTATTTATTATTTAATAATATTTTTTATTTTTAGTTAATTTTATTGTTTAAAATATTATTTAGGTTTTTAAATATTTTCAAAAAAATTTATTTTTATTAAAAATTTTAATTTTTTATTAAATTTTTTTATTTTTTCTTTTTTATTAAATTTTAATTAATTTTTTCATTTGAATTTTGTATTTTTATCCAATATCCACGTGGCGGATGAAGATTTGACCATCTAGGCATACTTGACTTCAAAATTGAAATATCCAAATTGAAAAACCTAACCAAACCCTAATTTTTATTTTTTTGGGAGGATTCCGTTAATTTGGACGGAAAGTTAACGGTAGGGACGGTATGTGTTCATTTTTTGTAAGCTGAAGGACCAAATGTGTCGAATCTATAATATGAAGGACTAAATCTGTTTTTGGCTACAACTTCAAGACGAAAACTGTAATTTTACCTACCTTGACGTTTACCTATAAGCAAAAGCAACAAAGTTAAATTTGAGATGCTCAAACTCTTTAAAGAAGACATAAAGTTTTTCTGTTGTGTTAACACTGATATAAGTGCTAAACGCTATACCTTAATTTGGTTAAGTATTCAAATCTTAAATCTAAGTTAACGTTATAAAAATTGTCCTCAAGCAGAAGCTCATCCAAGCGTCTGGGCTTTTAAGCATCCTAAAGATTTTGTGAAGTACAAAATTTTTGAAGTGCGATAAAATTTCAGGCATTATTCAACCCCCCCCCCCCCCCTCTAGACCCTTTTCGTATGCCACTTGGGACCAACAAAGAGGAATTTTCTTTTTCTAGTTTAAGAGAGTTATGAAAGAGCTTAGGTCAAAAAGTAACAAGTGATAAGTATTTATATCATTTAACTTGTTAACCAAGACAAGACTCCAAGGCCTTGTGTTAGGTGTCTAAGAGGACGCCCAACTAGGCCCATGTAAGCATTCAAGTGGATGCCTACCTTGGCCCGGCTTGGTCTTGTGATTTAATTTTTTATTTTAATCATTTAATTAATTATTTATTTTATCCCATAAATTAATTAATCAAACTAATTAGATAAATTAATTCTTTAATTTATTCCTCCAAGAAATTAATTAGTACTTAATCTTCATCTATTAATTGATTACCTCATCCAATGAGTAACCAATTAATAATATTTAATTTATCCAATAAATTAAATTCTCCTAAACTCAATAGAAAAATTCCTTTATTTTTTTTGTCAATCCTTAAGCGCGACTCTTTAGGTACATCTCATTTGGCAATGAGAGGAATCCGAAGGAAGTGAGTAACATATCTAGCCAGTCACGTGGCCCACTTCATAGCCCAAATGAGATCGAATGAATGGACCATTTTGAAACCCTTCCAATCATGAATTTCATATGCGTATAAACCTTATGTTCTTGTGTCTCACTCCCAGTCAAGTGAGAGTCATTGTTATGTCAAACTCACTAAACTTGACCATCTATATCAATTATACTAATACGAGACCATTGAGTTTGCTTGATTGCCTGGCACTAACAACTCTTATGGTTTGGTCAAAAACTTTAATCTCTTTTATCTATAATCACATAAGACACACTCTCATTCACTTATGAGAGGTCAAATCCCATCTTAGTAATCAATTAATACATCAGGGAAAACTCTATATATACTTCAACCTAGAACATTTATGAGGTATGTAATGTGAATATTAAATTAATTTTCAACTTAGTGTTGCACTTGCATTCGACCATTGACTGTCTTTGTTAACTTGATAATTGAGGAGTTCACGTTGGAGGAAACCCCAGTTTGATCCTAACAAGAGTCCTATGGTCATTTCATATAGTTCTTGATCGGAGCTAGGTTAACCCTAGCCCAAAATCTTATTAATAAAGGTCAACCCTCAACATTCTACCAAATCACAGATCGAAAGTGAAATTTTACCTGTGGAATAAACTTCTCGACTTATCAATTACTTTGGTTTAAATGCTAAAAATATTATCGTTACGAAATTTTCAGCACTTTGAAAGGAAGCCGGAGCATATTTTTCTAAAAAGTTATTAATCACTTCTGTAAAGCTTGTTTGAGTGTTGTGGAAGTTTATCAATCGAAACTTCTTCTTTTTTTTTTAAAGGGAAGGTGACACGACAAAATTCTAGCAAGAGAATTAGGTCGCATAAGTAGTAAAGTGGATGTTTAAGTCCAAGTTTATCGTATCAACAGGGACTCCTATAATCTAAGTACCAAGACTATTATATTACCCATTTTTAAGTTAAATCGGTCAATATTAAAGTTGACTACATTAATTAACAAAAGCAAGGAAAATAACTAAGCAAATTCAACCAAATAAGAGGAGAAAGTGATGTGTTGAAGCGATTAAGGCACACGGTTCAACCAACTAAGCTATTTGATTGTGATTTAGGCTCTATTGGACTATTAGATTGATTTAGCTAAGGCGGACCCCCTAAAATACGCATTACCGAATCTCTTGGTATAGCAATCATATCCTTTGTTAATGAATTCCTGTATCTCAATATGAAACCCAATTAATAACGATGTATTGATCGTCCAGGAGTTCTCCACTTCAATGGAAAGCCACCTAAAGAAATCGAGTCTATCTCTAGTGAGTTTAACAATAGGGTATTCAATGATTTTATCTTCCCGAGGTCATTACCTCTCGGTTTCTAATCTAGGCATTTTATCAAACATTTGGTTATCCAGCAAATGCAAGCATAGAGGTCAGACATTGAATACATAGCTAAATGCAAAATTAATCCAATATATACCAATAAATCAACAATCATATATTATAATTGGCCTACCCACGACCTTAATCAAACAAGTTTAGCTCATATTCATGTCAAAAGCAAAAATCTAATTCATACAATTCATAGGGGATTTAAACAAATTCAAAAAAGAAAGATGTTAAAACTCCTTGATACTTGAATAGATGTGAATTCCTCGTTGAATTCTCTGTCTTCTCTCGAATTCAAGCACTCTCTCTATATTTTAAGCAAAAAATGGAGGGTTCTAAGTAAAGATGAGGTTGAAATGACCTAAAAAGGGGTATTTATACTCCTTGGGGCATGGCGAACACCATGGCAAAACGCCAAGGCGTTCAGCTGCTTCTAGCCCCAAATGTGCTTCGTTTTGCCTTTGGCTCTCGTTCTTAGCCCAAATTGTTAACCTAATCCAAAAAGTATGATAAACAAGGGTCCAAGCATCATATGTGATCAAAATATTAAGGAAACTATCAAAAACAAATCGACAAATGGGGGAAAACTCATGTAAAAATAGCATAATTCAAAAGGTTTCAACATAATATCTTTAGAGGTAAAGACAATAATGCACCCAAACTTTGCGTATTTTTACGTTTTTTTATCTAAACTATTTTTCTTTATACTTTTTTATCTCAACTCCACGAGTTTTACACTTTTCTATCTATTAGCATATTCCGAAGTAATATTCCGCTGAAGTGGAATTTAAGCAAGCTTTTTTTACATTTTTAATTCTAAACTATTTTTTGTTTACACTTTTATATCCAAACTTTGTGTTTTTTTAACACTTTTTTATGTAACTCCGCCATATGTGCAATAATTCTAATGGAATATTTCGCCAGAATATGCTAATAGATAGAAAAGTGTAAAATCTGTGGAGTTAAGATAGAAAAGTATAACAAAAAATAGTTTAGATAAAAAAAATATAAAGACACGCAAAATTCGGATGAATAATTGTCTTTACCCCATATCTTTATTATCTTTCAGAAAAGTGTATCTTTATTAGATATCACTATGGTTTTCTGGAGCCAAAAAATAAAAGAATAATGAAATATATTTAAAACTTATAAAAGTTTATAGTTATAAGTCAATAATAGGTATATACATATAACCACCCTGAGATTTATGGAATTGGGCGTTTGGCCCCTGTGAAAAAAATACAAAAACAACCTCCTTCAAAAATTTAAATTATACACAGCCTCCCCCGAACATTTTGGCCTGCAAACTTTTTTTTTAAAAGACTAAAATACCCTTATCAAATTAAGAATTTACATATATTATTTCTATTTAATTTTGTAAATTATTTATTATTTTTATTTAATTATTTGTTTATTTTTCTTCTTCCTCTTCTTGCCCTCCACCAACACCATACCACCACTCCCAAACTCATCCTCCCTCCCCACCTCCACCACCACGCCGCCACCACTACCCACTCCAAATCCTGCGGCCACTTCCACCCCACTTCATATCCTGGCGCTACCATCACCACGGGCCTGCCACCACCACCCCATTCAAGATCTGCCGCCACTGCATCCCCAACTCCAGATCTCGTTGCACCACCACCGAATTCCAGATCAAGTTGCCACCACCACCACAAGACGAGATATGTTGAACGAAGGCAGGAACGGCGGCTTTGATTTATAAAGGCGGCGAAGCGACAACTTTTCGATTAGGCGACGGGCTTTGATTTGCAGAAGGCAGTGAAGGAGTTTTTGATTTGCAGAAGGCGGTGATGGCATTTTTGATTTGCAGAAGGCGTGGCAGCGACGGTGTTGTAGAAGAAGGCGATAACGTTTTTGGCGTGGGCAAAGGTGGTTGTACATGGCAACGGCCGGCTACGTGAGGATGAGTGGCGGTGTGGGGTGGCAACTGATGTTAATGTTGTAGGTATACACATGTCTTAAATTTCAGTCGAAACACCGAAATTTTGGATTTTCGGGGGATTCCGAAACGAAATCGAACCTTCAATCCAATTTTCCAGAATATCTTCCGAAATTTCGACCGAAACTCGAAATTTCTCAAATTTTTGTCGAAACCCGAAATTTAAAATATTTTTGTCAAATATCCATCGAAATTTCGTCCGAAATCCGAAATTTCCCAAAATTTTGACCGAAACTCAAAATTTTCCAAAATTTAAAATAATGTGTGCATATATATATATATATATATTAATATTATAGTTAAAAATTAGGTTAAATGATCATTCATATTAAAAGAAAGATAATAAATGACCAAATATGTAAACCAATAAGAAAGAAATTTAAATACGAATCTGAAAGTGATATTAGGTAATAAATTAATAAGAATCCGAGTCTGAACACAAAAATTATTTAAATAAGATCTCATAAAAATCCTTTTACAAGCTTGATGTTGTTTTGAATAATGATTTTTACTAAAATGGTGGTACACTTTATTTTAATGAAGCTGTGATGATATTGGATTATTATTTTACTACCATTATTTCATATTTTTCGCAGCAGGTTTTAGTCATTTTATTTAACAAGATTCATTATGCATATATTATATATGGAATGTTATTAATGTAAAAAATGCATAATTATGATATTTAAAGTTACACAAAATTTCATTGTAAAATATCTATAAATTTTCATGATTTCTTTAAAAGCGAAATCAAAATTTTAAATATCCACAAAATTTCCATCGAAATTTTCATAAATTTACTACCCCAATATCGAGATTTAAGACCTTGGGTATACATACATATACTTATGTGTGTGTATATCTATATATATATATAATTTATATATTTTTAATATATCTTTATAAATTAAAATTTATGTTTTGTATATAAAATATATTTTTTAATAAAATAAATAATTAAATATAATATGTTTAATATGGACCGTTGATATCTTATAGATTTATGGATATAATTAATCAAATTTAAACAATATATAGATATTAATTTGGACCAACGATTTTATCATATTTGATCCAATAGTTGTTAGACCAGGGTCAAAAATATACAAAAAGGTCAAAAAAATTATAACCAGTCACAAAAATAGCGAGTGAAGCGCGTAAGGAATTAAATTTATTTTTTTTTTCATAAGGGGCTTTTTTGGAAAAAAAATTTAAGGGGGAAGGAGGGTAAGTGTTCGAGAAATCACAGGGGTTACAAGTATTTAACCCGTCAATAATATAATAGCATCTAGCAATCTTTATATATGTATTGCAGCAAGCCATAAATCACATTGAATTATGTTATAGGTTGCTCTAAATGCGTTCGTGCATGTGGATGAATGTGGGTAAAACATATTTTTGACCCTTGAACTATTTTGTTTTAAGTTATTAACCTAAACTTTTTTTTTCAATTGAAATGGTACATCATTACATCGAATATTGAATCAATAACTATAATCAGCAATTTTCATTACAAACTAGTAACAACGAGCTACAAACTAGAAACAAATAATTACTATATAAGTAGAGAAATAACACACACATTTGGTGAAATCGAACCCATGACCTTTAGGTCATGAGACCTCAATCTTACCATTGAGCTAGGACATCATAGGGTTATAACCTAAACTTTTGGATGTACCGGATTGACTCTCCAACTACTTTTTTTTTTGATCAATAAACCTCTAATTATATAAATTCAAGAAAAACAGGACAGAGTCGGGAGGTATATGCACCTCATTACACAAAATATCCTCAGTTAAGAGTTCCAAAGGGATAAGCCCATTCCACTTCCTACAAAAGCCCCACTGACACAAGTTGTGGGCAACTACATTCAATTCTCTACTTATAAATCTAATGCTCCAACATGGTTTATAACCAAAAATGGATCTAATATCCATAATAAGAGATTCGTATCTCCAGTTAGACACAACACCCTTGCTATTGATCTCCTGAACAGCCCCCAAGCAGTCACTTTCAAAAACAACAGGCACGCAAGGTGCCTTCTGCAGCCACAAGCAAACCGAGTGAATGGCCAAAATTTCAGCATCTTTAGCATCCGTCGCTGAAGACACCCGAGAAGTAGCGAACAGCAGGCCATTATCTTCATTTCTAACGATCATGCTAACACAGCAAGCTCCCTCTTTAAATGCAGCATCGACATTAACTCTAAGCCCCTTTCCCCGGAGAATCGGATCTATCGGTGTTGGAATAAAAACTTTTGGTAACTTAACTTTACTCCATTGGGCCTGAAAGTGCTCCGAAGCAGCAGCGTGAGCATGTATGAGAAGTGATTCCACAGATTCCAACTCTTCTCCATGAAGAAGACAATTACGATTCATCCAAATTCGATTCATCAAACATGCAACAAACTGTAAGAACTCCAAATGGATATCAACTGATGTGAACATTGGATTATCTCTGTTCATGACGAACTCAAGGAAGTCAAACAAGCTATAATCCTGAAATTGATCCATTCTCATACCCCATTTCGAATTCCACCAAGCATTCCTAGATCTCGGGCAGTGAAGGAATACGTGTGCCTCGGATTCATAATCTGCATGGTAAAAGAAACATACCGGTGTAATTTGAGGGATTATACTGTTAAGTCGATTACCACTTGGTAATGCCTTAACTAGTACCCTCCACAAGAAGAATTTGAGACGGTCATGAATCTTACTTTTCCAGAAACGTTTCCAGAATTTTTCCTCGCCCCTACTGTTAGCCAAGAAACGATCATAGTGATCGAGAAAATACGAACTAGATACCTTTTTTGGAGGGGGCCCAAAGGATCCTCCGGGGTTCCACACGAGTTGGAATGGGAATTTTTAATATCTCAGTAACAATATCAGGCTGAAAAACTTCTTGAAGCCGATCCACTCTCCATTCAAATGTGTCAGGATCCAACAAATAACGTACTAAGTAAGTTTGAGCTTTCAATTCATCCGACAAGTGATCTGATGAAGGCACAAAACCCAAGATAGTAGAGATCCAAGGGTCCTGCCAAGTTCTTGTACTACCATGCAATGAAATGGGGGAGATAAGACTTTTTCGAATAGAATCCTTGCAAGCCATAATATTTTTCCATATTTTAGATGACGTACGGGGGGTCTCATTTTGATCCATGAAGTTTGAACCCCGGAGATATTTAGACTTTAAAAGATGAATCCAAAGGAAAGACTTATCCTCACACATTTTCCACGCAATCTTGGACACCATTGCTCTATTCGTATCTCGCATACGCCGAAGCCCCAAACCACCGAACTCTTTTGGAGAACAAATGAAATCCCATTTTATAAGATGCAGATGTCTATTTTCATCCCTATCACCCCATCAAAATTCCTCATTTTCTTATCTAGCTTATCGCAAACCGATCTAGGGATATCATAGAGAGACATAAAGTAGACCGGGATAGATTGAGTTACACTTTTCACGAGAACATTTCTACATGCATGGGCAAGACATTTAGCTTTCCAACCAGACAGTTTTTTATCCACTCTGTCAACCAGCTCATTAAAATCATTACCTCTAGTCGTCGGTTTCAAAAAGGAAGGCCCAAATGTTTGACCTTATGGTTGCACTCCCGGAAACCCAATTTCAAGCAAACCAAATTCCTCACATGCCTCGGAACCTTCTTGCTAAAAGGAATCACTGTTTTTTCCTTACTAACAAGTTGGCCCGACCACCTTTCATACCCCTTAATAAGCTCAACAATCCCATCCACATTATGCTCATTTGTTTTCCCAAAAATCAAAAGATCATCCGCATACATGACATGAGAAATCGACGAACTTCCTCGGCTGATTTTTATCCCATTAAAAGTACTTGCATTTTCGGCCCTATGAATCAAACGAGAAAAGAGGTCAAAATACAAGAGGAAAAGATAAGGTGAGAGAGGGTCACCTAGTCTTATACCTCTTGTAGGACAAAAAAGACCAAATGGGGAGCCATTAACAAGGGTAGAAAATCTTGTAGTCGAAATGCATGTTTTGATCCAATTCACAAAAGTGGGATGAAAACTGAATTTAGATAGAATATCAAGAAGTAAAGGCCATTCCACCCGATCATACGCCTTAGCCATATCAATTTTGATCGCCATGAGGCCTTCTTTACCCCTATGCGAGTTTATTGTATGCATTATTTCATGGGTAATAATCGAATTGTCCGAAATATTTCTCCCCGGAACAAAAGCTAGTTGGTTTGGGGAAATAAGAGAGTCCAAAAGGGGTTTGATTCTTTGAGCGATAATTTTGGAAATGATTTTGTAGCTCATATTGCACAAACTAATAGGCCTAAATTGCTCAACTTTATTAGCCTTCTCACTTTTGGGAATGAGAGTGATGAAAGTATGATTCATAGCTTTAAGAAGATGCCCCGTTTCAAAGAAATGAGTCACCGCCTTAACAACATCAATTCCCACTATATCCCAATATGTTTTGTAAAATAAAGGAGACATTCCATCCGGACCTGGGGTTTTATTGGCGGCCATAGAAAAGGCGATATTTTTAATTTCACACAGGTCGGGATGGCAAGTAAAACTCTATTGTCTGCTTCACTAACTAAACAGGGAACAATGTTCTCCAAATCTGAAGGGTAAGAAGGATTTGAAGAGGTGAATAAATCTTTGAAGAAACTATCAAAAAGAGTCCCGATATCAAACCACGAATGCACAAAGGAACCATTTGAATTTTTTAGAGAGTGAATAGTGTTATACCTTCGGTGAATAATGGTTGAAAGATGGAAAAAGCGAGTATTCGCATCTCCTTCTTTCAACCATTTTTGCTTAGCTCTTTGACGCCACATAATCTCCTCTCACATGAGTAGCTCGTTGAGATCCCCAACAAGTGCATCTTCCATGTGTCGATTTTCAATAGTAGGCTCACGGGATTGGATGGACGAGATTAGATTTTGGAGGAGAGATATAATCTGTTGGCAATGTCCAAACTTTGAACGATTCCAACGTCGAAGTGCAAAACGGGTGGTCTTTATTTTGGAGTGGAGGGTGAAGGAGGGGGAACCTCTAACATTTTCGGACCAAGCATTGAGGATAGCAGATTTGCAAAAGGAGTCACGAGTCCACATATTTCAAAACGAAAAGGTTTCGGACCCCCCAACTGGTGGGAATCCGTATGCAGGAGAAGGGGGGAATGGACCGAATTAATGGCTGGGAGGTGAGAAACAAAAGCTTGGGGAAAAAGATTAATCCATGATGTGTTCACGATACACCGATCAAGCCGTAATTGAATATTAGCAATCCCACCCCTCTTATTACTCCAAGTAAAAGGATTGCCTTCATAGCCTATATCCACAAGACCACATTGATCCAAAAAACCTTTAAAACCCCCTGATGAAGATGAAGTAAAAGGATGTCCTCCCTTTTTTGTCTTTTTGAGATACAATTGCATTAAAATCCCCAAGGAGGAGCCACGGACCATCAAAAACACTGCCAAAATCCCTAAGGAGATCCCAAAACTTAACTTTGTCCGCGGACGAACAAGGGCTATGTACACAAGAAAGTTGCCAAGAAGCAGTACCATCATTAGTTGACACAAAAGTGTTTATTACGAACTTGGACTCGAAAGTAATCTGGACGTCTACATGTGGCTTCCATGCCACACACAGACCACGGGAAAAGTCGATTGGATGCACAATATGATGAGAAGAGAGATTGAAGGATGAGAGAAGAGCAAGTAGAGAGGAGAGAGAAGAAGACTTTAGTTCACACAAGAAAACAATATCCGGTTTTGAGTTTGCAAGGAGAGCCCGAAGAGAATTTTTTGTCGTGGGATGGGCAATCCCACGACAATTCCACGCAAGGATGATCATGGGGATTATTTCTATGACCCAGCCGGGCCGGCGCATGAATTGGAAGGTTGATTTTTTGATTCATCTTGGTTCACATCCATCTTGATCCACAAATTTGTACAACTACTTAATTTGTACAAATTTAACATTTCAATTCCTTAATGTGCATGTATAAAATATGACACGATCGAATTCACTTTTCTTATTTCAGCTTTTTAGCAGCTATCTCCCCAAATATTTGAATTTTTGCATACCTCCATCAGCAGTATCTGATCATAGATTACAACAAATTAAAAAAGAATGTTAAAAGTCTAAATGAACTGATCCATGTACTTCATACAGAAGTCATAATTTTTACAATGCATCTCTTTTCTTATTACTAGCTAAAGGTTTCAAAAGTTTCAAATGATTAATCTAGAATAACCTAAAGAACTTAAATTAAATATTTCTACAAAGAGATTTTAATATATATATATATATATCTTATAAAACATACTATTAAATTTAAAAATTAAGCGGACGTTTTTTATTTTTTCCTTTACATAAATAAAAAATGTATTATTTATACATTGAACAAGACGTCATATTACAATTTTTCCAACAAAAACATTTTAATAAACATGCTCTTGCTTAATAATAATTAAAATTTATGCATTAGTTTTAACCATGTGAATGTTTATTTATTCCCTTTAGTTTAGTAAATAAGAGTTCAAACCTAAATCACATAATCCTTCATACAGAGTTGATGATTTAGAGCGCCGAGCTCGCTCTCGCGACTTAAGCGCGAGATCTTCGCTCTATTACACTCTTAAAATTCTAAATTCTCGCACTAAAACTTAGGAACCACACTTGAAGAAATAATAATAATTTTTCACAAATAGCTGATATTTCTTATACATTTCATGAAAATTCTTTCATTGGTCAAAATAAGTAGAAAGAGTTGCTCTTTAAACAAAAAAGAGCGAAACCACTCATATAAATTTTGTAGAAATGCAAAAACTAACTTGTAACGTTGAATTTGAATCTTTAATATTCTTTTTTGTCAAGAGTTGGGGCCTACATTTAAGATTATTCTAATAATCTTAATCTTTTTTATTTCATCATACTTAAGTTTTTTAGCCTATATCTCATCATCTTATTTTTAAAATTCAAGTTAACAAATAATTATTTTAACATGAGATAATCATATCAAAATAATATCTAAACATAATTTGGATGAAAAAATTATAACAATTGTTAAAAAAAAATATTAAAACACACTCTAAGGCGCTCCCACCCTCAAGTAATTTCAGATTTTGATGCTCTCATACTCCCGCTCTATATGACTTAAGTTCACACATTAATTTTGATCTTTTCACTTGCTTCATAGAATTATCCATTATGAAAATACTACAACTAGTTTAAGGAAAATTATTCTCTTTTATAAATACCATGAAAGGATGAGGGTGTTGTTAAAATGCTTGACTAAAAGTGTTAAGAGTGAGGTATTTTCACAAAATCAACTATTAGGGGGGTTGATGTAAAAGCTAAAGCTTCAAGGGAGGTAAATATAAAATTCTTTTAGGTAAAAACAATAAATCATCCAAAATTTTTGGGTTTTTACACTTTTCGTATAAACTTTTTTTGTTTATATTTTCTTCTCTGAACTACATAGGTTTTTATAAAATTTTATATTTTAGCATTTTCCGACAGAATATTCAGAGATTCCATCACATACATCGCATGTGACGCTTTTCAGGGTAAGGATGACATTTTATCAGTTGAACAGACATTTTCTTGTGGTCCACTTGTATTATTCAAAAATGCCACAACTTAAATGGGTAATAGAACACTATAATAAAAAGTAATATAGTGACAAAATTTGAAATGACAATATTGAAATTGTCACTAGTAACAATATTTTTTGCTTTGTCAGAATAAAGATTTTTAGTGACAAGAGTTTCTTAAAGTTCTCACTATTGACAATTTGTGACATATATATAGTGACAACTGTAATTGTTGTCATTATACATGTGTCACTAATTGTCAGTAGTAACCACAGTTTTCTTTTCACTAATTATCTAAAGTGATAACTTCTACACAAATCTTATAACTATTAAACATGTAAAACCTATTGTTGTGACAAAATAAAATTTGTTGCCACTAAAATTTTATAATTAGTGACAACTCTTATATTCTTCCTTGACAAGTTGATATTTTGTCACTAATGTTTAATTATTTGTAGTGATGATAGTGAATCACAAGGGCCATAAAATGTCTTTTTACAAAGAATCACATAAGATGTATTTGATGGAATCTCGACGAATATTTCACCAATAAATGCTAAAATATAAAATTTTGTAAAAAAATTGTGTAGTTCAAATAAAAAGTATAGGAAAAAAACTAAAAAAGTATTAAGAACATGAAAAGTTCGGATGAGTTATTGCTTTTACTTGACCCGGTTTTTTTTTTATATATATAAATAAGTGAGTTTGACATATTGTTCAAGTTTGACATACATTAAGAAGTTGAAGTGTCAAATAAATCACTGCATTTTACAGTTCGAGGACTAAATTAGTTTTAAAACAAATAAACTTTAAAAGAATCTTTTACCCACATTATTTTCGGCACTTGAGAAAGGTCAAATAGCTATTTGCAGTTATCATATATCATTTTTGGGGTAAATGCAAGAAAATCCCATGTGATATAATTTTTTTGCTAAAAATCCTATGTAATCACGAAATAGCTTAAAAATTCTCATATTCTTAAAAAAGTCTGCAAAAAGCCACTTTTTGAAAAAAAAAAAAAAAAAAGCATGTTTTTCACCTTTATTAACATGCTTATTTATCAGTTATACACTCTCCAAGCAATATAAAAAGTAAAATAGTATTATTTCACCCAAAAAACACATATTTCCTTCTATCTTTTGAACAAAAAATGGTTTTTTGTAGATTTCTTTAAGAACACGAAGAGTTTTTAGGATATTTCGTAATCACAGAGCTTTTTTAGCAAAAACGCTATATCACAGGGGTTTTTATTTATTTTTTTCATTTATCCCATTTTTTTCGATTGTTGGGGTATTTACGCTCGGACGCGCATGTACCATAAATTCACCACAACACACATGTATCACAAAAACTATTGGTTTTTTAAGAGTCGTTATGTCCTTAGTAACACTGATAATGATTACCTTGAATTTCGTTATTAACGTCATCATCCATTATATCAGGTGATACTTGGTCGCTCCAGTAATCCCACTTTCAGAGCCTATTCACCACACAAAGTGTTAAAACATAATAAAATAAATATATTTTTTTACTGTACTCACCACATGTTTTAACACTGTGTGTGGTGGAGATTTCTTAGAAATTAAACTCCCAGAAGCCACCAAGTATTACCCCATTACATCTGCCTCCTCCTCTTCTTTTTTGTTATAATAATTAGGAAAATTTTCTAAAAACGTCTTGAAATAAACTTAGGGATAATGTTATATTTGGCCCCTCAACTTTTGCGTTAAAATCACTTTAATCCTCCATCATTTAATTGCACGGATTGAGTCCCTCAACTTAAAACCATGTTTCAATATGGTCCCTCCAGCTAGTTTCCAGTTATTTTGACCCGAAAGTGCCTACTTTAAGGTTGAAAATGTCAATTCAATTTTCGAGTTCAATTTTAATCCCTTAACTTTTTCACTTTTGTGGGTTTGGTCCCTTAACTTTGAATAGTTTTTAGTTTTGATCCTTTTGGTGGAAGTGCATTGTACATTCTTGCCTCTTTGAAAATGTAGTTGTGTTTGTCTCATTTTTTGCATACCAACCATAGAGAAAGCAAATTGTTTCATGTGACTCTATCCGAAAAATCAATATGTCTCATTTTCGAAGAGAGGAAAGAGAGAGAGAAATTAGGTTTTTGTGATTTGGGAGTTTCAGGCAAAATGAGGAGGTTTTCAATTTGGGGATCGAAATGTTTCAAGAGATGAAAAATCAAATAGGTGAAGGATTTGTGTTTCAATTGTTGAAAAATTAATTTGGAAGAGAGAAATTAGGGTCAATGTGAGCATCCCGTGATCATGGTTCGGGCAACAGGGAGATGGCCGATATGTCGATTTAGGACTACAAAGTACATTTTTTTTACAAATACAGGAATAATTAAATGTGTTTACACAAACATAAATGACTAAATGTATTGAATTTTATCAACTTACAAGATATAAAATTAAATTTTTACAGGTAGACACAAACTATACATGAACTATATGCAATAGAAGGATGCTATTGGTATAAAAATAAATTTTAAGGGCCTTGGCTTCGCAACAGATGCTTCCCAACAACTGGAATGTGGGGCTCGAACACCTTTTCCAAATATCACTGTGTAAGCATCTTAAAAGCAGAGGTCCAAATCATAATCTTCATTACATATTTAACATTATTGGAACATTCTATTGCATAAACAACTCTGGAAAATCCTCGTCCATCTGAAAGCTTCATCGGAATCTTGTATGTCTTTTTATCAGATTTCCTAGAAAAAATTCTTTGTGCCATGACATATAAGCAGTTTTTGATGATGAACAATTCTCTTTATTTGAACAATAATATGACTGCATATCACAATGATTCTTATTTTTCAAGTGCATCATTCATATGCTAGCTTATAATTTAAAAATCTAAATTTGAAATTTACTAAAAATATGGGAGATTAATTTATATTTGGACTAGGAGGTCTAAACTTTGTGCTAATCTGCATATAGGTGACACATAGTTTAGAATATTTATTGGGACAAAGTTCAGAGGCAAAAGTTAAACTTTTTATCCTTGTGGTAATATTGTACAGCATCAGTGCTTACAGTTCTCCGCAATCGTCTTCCAACACATGAATACTCAATTCTCAATATAATAACACAACAAATATGGAGAATCGACGAATAAAAATCTATTCCGAACTCTTGTTACAAAGAAGGATTGAAGTCCTAAAAGTAGAAATGAGAGTAATTGATTGTAGAAGAAAAGAAATGTTGTGAAAGCAAACCATGAAAAACTCAAAATCTGGGTTTATTTGTAAAGAATTGGGGAGTTGTGCCGGAAAGGACCAATTTGTTACCGAAATTATTAGTGACCGGACACGTTTATAGGGCCGAAACAAGCGTCAGCCAGCGGTCATTGACTTTATGGACCCGCATCCAGATCAGTCTATTCGCACACTGAGATATGTCCATCCAGATCCTTTGAACGTCATCTCACGTGTCGCCGACATAGCCAACCACTTGTCACACATCGATTGTAAGAAAATAAATTAAATATTCTTAATTTATCATGTATAAAAAGATATATATGAATGATTCAAGCCAATGACCAAACCCGAGCATGAGTGCAAGATTAGACCCAAATTCATGATCCATGACACGTGCACGAGATCAAGCTCCAGCTCAAGCCAGGCGGGGTTGGGCGAGAATGTACACTCGGTCCAATCCTACAACTACGATAGGACTACTATCTTCCATAACCGTTTGGTGCCCCAAGGAATCAAATCAATAGCCAAACATGACCAAACTAATAGTTCCCGTTCCTTTTATAATGGTTGAGATTAAAAATGCAAAACTATAAATTAAATGAATTAATATTACAAGTTTGTAAACATTGAGACTAAAATTGCAAGGGTCCTATCTTATAGGATTAAATTTGCACTTTTTCTAGTAATTCCGATTAGTTTAAATTTCTACTTCTAATTCCTATGACGTCATTTATATTTTCCTTAAAGGATACCAACATTAGGGGAAATCTGCAACTGACATGAGACATTCAGTATGATAAATAGAATGAAACAAATCAAATAGTCTGGACTCTGGAATTATATATTTATTTCAACTTTGTATTTTATCTCACATTGATACGTAATAAAAATCACAAACATTGAACTCATCCAAACAAACGCATATGTGAAAGACTTCATTGAATCAAATATTCCATTTAAGCAATTAAATAAATAAATAAATATTAAATTTGAATAAATATAGTTATCAATAAAATTATAATATTTGTCCTCTCTCTCTTTGCTCTCTCTCGGCGCACTTTTGCAGGTGCTCCGTGGCCATGGCCAAGTGAAGGAAGGGTGTTGCTAAGGTGAATAAGGAGCTTGTGCTAACACCACCGGTGCAATCTCCCTCTAGAAATGTTGTGATTCGAACACCTAGGGCACATATCGAGTTGAAAGGGGAAGAAGTTCAAGAAAGTGCGATCGGTGGTTCTGAAAATGACTTGAGCTCCATCGAATTGATTCTACGGAAAGCTCAACAACATGAGATGAATGATGATGGAATTGCATATGCTATTCGAGAGTGTATTCAGAAAATCAAGCACAAGACGCCCAACCCTAGCCCAATCCCCAAATCTGTGGAGGTTGAACAGAAGACGCCAGTGAAGACAGGTACTGTGTGGGACCATTTAAGCAATTAAATAAATAAATATATAGTAAATTTGAATAAATATAGTTATCAATAAAATTATAATATTTGTCCTCTCTCTCTTTGCTCTCTCTCGGCGCACTTTTGCAGTTGCACCGTGGCCATGGCCAAGTGAAGGAAGGGTGTTGCTAAGGTGAATAAGGAGCTTGTGCTAACACCACCGGTGCAATCTCCCTCTAGAAATGCTGTGATTCGAACACCTAGGGCACATATCGAGTTGAAAGGGGAAGAAGTTCAAGAAAGTGCGATCGATGGTTCTGAAAATGACTTGAGCTCCATCGAATTGATTCTTCGAAAAGCTCAACAACATGAGATGAATGCTGATGGAATTGCATATGCTATTCGAGAGTGTATTCAAAAAATCAAGCACAAGACGCCCAACCCTAGCCCAATCCCCAAATCTGTGGAGGTTGAACAGGAGACGCCAGTGAAGACAGGTACTGTGTGGGACTCCTTTGATGTCACGAAGCTGTGAAAAGCGGGATGTAAGTTACAATTTATGCCGCCGACAACGGTGCAAGGTAAATCAATTGGGAAGATTGGGATGGAAGATGTTCAAACAGAGATATCCTTCTGGAAGAGTGCAGTAGTATGCTATATCCTAGGTGCAAATCCCCTTTACCCTGTTTTTAATGGATATATTTGTAGAGTCTGGGGAAAGTATGGGATAGATAAGGTGTTGTTGAAACATAATGGAGTATTTCTGGTGAGATTTGGTTCGGTAGAGGCGAGGGATACTGTACTAAATAGTGGGAATCTACATTTTGATAGCAAACCTATTATCATTGCCCCATGGACTGAGCGCTGTGATTACAATAAAACTGATGTTGATAGGATACCAAGTATTAGAGTAGCAGTTCTTTAAGTAAGATAACAAGTTTAATTGGAACCCTATCATGGCTGATCAAATGACAGTTAATAAGGAGAGGATACACTTTGCCAGAATTTTAGTTGAAGTGGACACCAAAAGCATGCCTGATCAAGTCTATTTTGGAAATGAAAAAGGTTTACTGGTTGAGCAAAAAATAACCTATGAATGGAAACCAGTGAATTGCTCCTACTATAAAGGGTATGGTCATGAAAATGTTATCTGCAAAAAGAAAAAAGGAAAACAAGTCTGGGCTTCAAAGCACAAAAATGTGGAAAAGCAAGCACCACAAGTACAAATTGGTTCAAAAACACCTCAGAGGCAAAATGCAGTAAACATAGATGAAAATTGGTTCAGAAACACCTCAGAGGCAAAATGCAGTAAACATAGATGATAAAACAGGAGCAGATAATGGGCAGCAGGGGACAAATTGGGTCACTGTTATCAGGAGTGGGAAAAATAGTGTAGTCATAGAGGTTAAACAGAATTATACTGATATGCCTTCAACAAGTAAAGAAGCCCAGAACTATAAGGTTGAGCCGGGTAAAGTTATAATAACAGTTAATGACCATAAACCCCATAGGGGCTTGGAACATCAGGGGGCTCAATAGTCATGGGAAACAGAGAGAAGTCATGTCTCTCTGTAATCAACATGGTGTGGGTTTGATGGGAATATTAGAACACACAATAAAAAGTAGTACTTATGATAGAATTTATAACAGTATGTGCCCGGGTTGGGGAAGCATTACCAACTTACAGGTTGATCCAAGGGGGAGAATTTGGACCATATGGAGACCTGATTTCTTTAACGTTACAGTGGAAAGAGTTACAAGGCAGCTTGTTCATTGTCATGTCCAACGCATTACATCACAGAAATAATTTTTCATTACATATGTCTATGCGTTTAATCAGTCTCATGAAAGGAAGGAGTTACGGGATCACTTACAAGAACTTATGCAGACTGTTAATGGTGATTGGTTAGTTCTGGGGGACTTTAATAATGTGTTGAAAGTTGATGGCAGATTAAGGGGTGTTCCAGTTACAGTAGCAAAAATAGTTGAGTTTCAAAATTGTTTAGACTATTGTGAACTGGAAGAATTAAGGTGGAACGGGCATCAATATACCTAGAACAATGGACATGAGAAAGGAGGCGGGATCTATATAAAGATAGGCAGAGTATTTGGCAATACTCAGTGGTGTATAAACCATCCACTTACAGAAGCATTTTTCTTACCTACAGGAGTTTCTGACCACAGCCCTATGGTGGTTCATGTGCAGGAATCTAGATTGACTTGAAGGAGACCTTTCAAACACTACAACAAAATATATATTATAGGACACTTTTTTTGAGATGTTTTTTCATAAATGCCTCAATAACAACTTAATAGGACACTTTTTAATTTGTGTCCTGATAACTAAATTTGTTGAGGCACTTATCTCAGATAAAACATTGGGCGCAGAGAAAGAATTGAAATTTGTGAAATATTTTACTCTTGGCGCCTTTACATCTTTCCTATTACCCCTTCTTTTCTCCTTCAGTTCCCCCATCCCTTCACTCACACAACTGGGTTGAGTGGTATACTCCTCTCTCATTCATCTCCCTCAAGAAAGCTAAATCCGTCTCCATCTCCGATTATGCTCAGGTAATTCGCTCTCCCCTCTATCTCTCTCGTCCAATCTATTTACCTCTTCCCCCAATTTCATTTTTTAGTTGAGACCTAGGGTTTAGTAAAAACCTGAAAATCCTTCTGCAATCCATCTCTATTTGTTTTTTTTTTTTTTTGGTATCTTGAAAAATTTCTTGTTTAATGGATTTATTTATTTGTTTTATTATTTTTTTTAACGAAACATTGATAAATTTCATCTCAAAGAAACAGTCAACAATACATCATTGCAAACTAATTTAAAGTATTGGTAAATACATGAAAAGGCATCCTCACCGCTCTTGTTGTTGTGCATCCTTGCATACCTCTGGTTCCTCAGAAACTTCGGATCCATCCATGTGGTGGAGATGTTGCTATGGCGTTTAGCCTTCTTGATTCCGTTCCTGTGCGCCTTGTGTGACTGATTGTGCGCCGTATGATTCTTCGATTTTTCCATTTTTGTCTTCTCTTCTCAGCTCTGGTGGAGAGTTCTAGCGAAATTGGGGGAATTGTTTGATGGATTTATTAATTACATACATGCCCATTACTTGTGGTGAATGATTTCTTTATGTAACTAAGGCACTAACCAGCCTTGGTGGTCGAAATATTGTGGGTGATTTTAATGAATTTTCATATAGCATGAGAGGAACAGAGTATTGCTTCAAGGAAACAGAGAATTTAGCCATGGTGGTCACGAGTTTTCAAGCTTTCCCCTATATAAACTTTTATCTCTTTTTATGGTTAAATAGAGTTTTTGCATTATGGATTCATTTTCTTTAACATTTGCAAGAAATCATTTGTTGGAAGTTGCATGTCATTAGAAGAGATTAGATGATTTTTTTTGGGAAAAATGTGGTAGAATGATAAGAATTGTAATAATTCTTGGAGATGTTGGACCCAATTCATACAAATTTGATTATTTCTCACCTAAGAGCATATTTCCATGTCTTGGTAATTAGCAAAAGAAAAATGTCTCTGCTTAGTCCATAGTTCCACCATTTTCAATTGTATCCTTGTTCCACCATTTTCAATTGTATCCTTCTTTATATCCCAAACAATTTATTTACTCTCCCATTATGCACTTCTTGTACATGCATTTTGTATAATTATTAAAGTGAAAATTTGACTTGGATTCCAGAGATTTAAATAGCAGATCACTTAATCCTTAGCAAATAATTGATTTTGATGAATTACTCTTTTTTTACTTTTCTTTTTTTTATTAACTTATATGATTTACTAACTTTAACAATTATTTGCTTTGTGTATGTTCTAAATCTATTTCTCCGGTAAAGTTTAGAGACTAAAATTTTCTTTCTTTCATTTCATCTTTTTCTATGAGAGTGTATGGAACTTGATAATTTTAGTGGACTAGTTGCTTGCTCATAAATACATCATGGACATTTTTCATGTAAGTCATGTTTTTGTAATTAAATTTATACTACTTATATCTAAGTTGGTGTTGTAAGCTTAAACTAATTTATTGCTTTTTATGTAGATATGCCTCCTAAAACTAGACCTCATAGCAAGTGTAGTAGACCTGAGGTGCTTGAACAAACTCCCCAACTATCAAGAGGTTCTTATACTCGACGTGTTGCAGGTCAAGAAGAAATAGGTCATACTTTCACTTGTTGAATATAATTATTTTGAGCTGTTACATGTTATCTAAATTAAGTACTTTATTGAATCATAGCTATTTATCACCATTTATGGACGATAATAAAAAAACTCAATATAAAATGAAAATATATTTATAGAAAGTCTGAACCAACATGATACAGCTATAGTGTGATCCAATGCGAACACAAACGAAGAAGATAGAGTTACTTCTAGTCAAGATGATTCCACTGATGTTGTAGTTGAGCAATGTGAGCTAGCTCAATTCTTTTTTATATATTTTTGGTTTTCTTTTGAATTTTTGTGATAAATATAATGAATTTGAGACAAAAATTGTTACTATTGTAGCTGGTAATAGTAGAAAGAAAGTAAGAGGGCCAACAAGCATGCCTAAAGTTTGGGGATAATCGCATAAATGAAACCATTGCAGCTGGCTATGTGAGCGAGGTGAACTCTATTAAAGTAAATGGTGTGAAATCAGGGCCTAGGTGGTGCGAGATAATAATTCGAGTTCAAATGAAAGGAGATGAATGCTTGTTCAAACCATATGACCATATACGGACAATTGGAGATGCACTTGGAGCGCTTGTTGCTTGCACCTTTATATTTGGTATGTATAAACTCATGAATCTAATTAATGTAGTGGGTAATTTGAGCATATTTTTGGATGTTTCTATCGAGAATTAATGGTCTGATTTTATGTGGGGTGTGATTTTCTTATTTGTTTAGTTAAATTTTTAGCATTTTGAAATATATTGAAGAAAAAGGGAGATATAGGAGATCTTGATAACCGGTTTATGTTTCAAAATGAAAGCTTTGTTGATTATGCTTACTAATGATAATCTTTTTTCAATTCACATGAACATAGCATTCAGGAATAAATGTTAGCTAGTTATATTTTTCTTAATGTTCAACAAATGTTTACTTTGGACTATCTTGTCATTTAGACTTCATTTCTGAATCTGATTTATTTTTATGTGTAGGTTGCTTTGGGTGAAAATGAGGATTGATGTAATCTTAGACGTTTCTCGTGCTGATTTAGAAAAAGAATAAAAAAAATGGTAATGTTTCTTCTTTTTCTTAACCGCAAAAAATAAATAGGTTGTTTCACTATATATATATGTGTGTATGATTCTTATTTTTATCAACTCAGGTGCAAGTAGAAATATGACACCAAGAGCTAACCTTATTTCAATCGCCAAAGAGATGACAATGGCTTGAGTAATATCATATAACTCATTGCTCTTTTCACTTGGATTTCACTTGTGAATGTAATGTCTTCTTATGTGCAGATTGAATGCGACAAAAATGGGGATTGATGCAATTGTGGATGTCTTTGCTGGAAACTTGAGCATGTGGTTTGATGTTTAGGCCAAATGAAAAATCAACTCTAGCTATTGTTTTTGTTATAAAGAACCTCCATTGTTGGATCCTTTGATATTTTTTGCTAATGGAATATGAATTTGATTATTGAAAATTGCAAATTCAATGAATTCCAAATTCCAGTTTTTTGTATCCTTTTGTGTATATGATTTTGGTTAAATGAGAAATTTTGATATTGTATGTTTAGATAATTGAGAAAATTGAGTGGTTGGTAACTATCATTTACAGGACGTTTGGTGACCATTTTATGTGTCTATGTTAGAGACATAAATAAGTGTCTCTAAAAAGAGCAGACTGGTTTATTTTTATTTTCTTATGGGGCATTTACATCCATCCCAAACAACACTACACTTTTATGTGTCCTAATATAGGAATTATACAACACAAATAAGTGTCCCCTATACTTATAAGTGCCTCAAAAGACTTCTTACACAAATTTGAATAAAGTATAACAGACACAAATAAGTGCGTCAACAAGCACATATCGGGACACATATAAGTGTCCCAATAGATCGTGCTCTTGGGGCGCTTCAAATGCCCCCAAACTTTATGCGAGGGCTACCTATGCGGCACTTATGTTAAGTGTCCCAAAAACTGAAAGCCCTAATAGGCAACATATTGGGGCGCTTTTCTGTGTCCCCATAGACGATTTCTGTTGTAGTGAAATTCTTCAATATGTGGGCAGAGGCCCCATAGTTTAAAGATATAGTTGTTGATTGTTGGACACAAGAAATTAATGGCACTCATATGTATAAATTGGTACGAAAATTGAAGTCTCTAGAGCACGTTCTGAAACATCTACGTAGAATTCAGTTTAGTGATATAGAGAGAAAATATGATTGTGCAAAGCAGGAACTCCTAGAAGTGTAAAACCAATCACAACAGTGCCCCTTAAATGAAGGATAACAACAAATAGAGGGGAAAGCCCAAAGAAGGGTTCGAGAGATTAGTAAAGCCTTGGGGAACTATATGCAACAGAAGGCTAAGATAAATTGACTTAATATGGAAGACCAAAACACCAGGTATTTTCATATGCTTCTTTAAAAAAGGCAGTACAGGAATAGGGTGGTCCACATTACAGAAGGGGATGGAACTGTTCTCACAGAATATAAGGCAGTCATTGAACATTTCATTGAATATTATAAGCAAATGCTGGGTTCCAATAGTGACAGAATCAGAGTTGATGAGAAAAATTTTGAAGTTGGACCAAGGTTGTCATTAGAACAACAGCTGGAGTTAATATAGCCATTCAGTGTGGAAGATGTGAGGCAGGCTTTGTTTAGTATTGACTGTAACAAAAGCCCTGGCCCTGACGGATATGGGAGTGGATTCTTCAGGAAAGTCTGGAGTACAGTTGGAAAAGAGGTTTCAAAGGCAGTTTTGGAATTTTTTACTCATAGACAAATGTTGAAACAAATAAATCCTACCTTATTGGCATTAATCCCAAAAGTAGATAATCCAACCCATGCAAGTGAATACAGACCAATAGCATGTTGCAATACAGTCTACAAATGTTTCTCCAAAATGATGACAAAGAGACTGGCCAACTGTGTTAATTCATGACAATCAGAGTGCCTTTGTAAAAGATAGATCAATTATAGATAATGTGCTCATTAGCCAAGAGCTCATTAGGCCAAACAACAGAAAGATCATCTCCCCTAGATGCTTAATGAAAGTGGACATTAAAAAGGCCTATGACTCAGTGGAGTGAAATTTTTTGCAAGAAATGCTTAATGGCTTTAAATGCCCAGCTCAGTTTAGCAAGTGGATTATGGAATGCATTCAAAGAGTTTCATACTCGCTGGTTCTGAATGGAGAAAACCATGTGTTCTTCCAAGGCAAAAGGGGGATTAGGCAAGGGAATCCAATATCCCCTTTGCTATTTGTGCTTGTAATGGAATACCGTACTAGAAGTCTCAGATTAGCTACACAAGAACCAGAATGTAGATTTCATCTTGCTTGTAAGTCCTTAAAGCTGACTAATATATGCTTTGCAAATGACGTAATGATCTTTTTCAAAGCATCAAGCTCTTCTGTGAGTATAAGTTGGAGTAAGTTTACTGAATTTTCAAGGACTACAAGTTTGTATGCTACACAGACTAAGTCTAATGTGTATATCGGAGGGGTGAATGAGGCATCAAAGAATGAGCTCATGCAGATAATTGGCTTTAGAGAAGGGAGTTTTCCTATGAAATACTTGGGGGTTCCTCTTTCTCCAACCAAGTGGTCAAAGAGTGATTGCTTTGTTTTAGTGGAGAAAATCACAAATAAGCTTGCAAGATGGGCATCTAGAAATCTTTCTTATGGTGGAAGAGGTCAGTTGGTAAACTCCGTGTTGCTTCTCTCCATGTGTATTGGACAAATATTTTTTTTCATTCCACAATCTGTTGTTAAACTGGTGGAGCAAAAATGCAGGGGTTTTCCATGGGGTTCTACTGACCATCATAGGAAAATCCCCTTACTAAGTTGGGATATTGTGTGTACTAAGAAAAGACATGGTGTGCTGAACTTTAAGGGATGCAAAAAATGGAATATTGCTGCTATAGGGAAGCAAGTTTGGGCAATATTGCAGAAAAATGATTCCCTGTGGGTCAAGTGGATAGTTGGCATTTACTTGAAAGAAGCTGACTTTTGGAACTACATCCCTCCTCAGGATTGAAGTTGGTCATGGAGAAAGATTGACACAGTTAAAAATAAACTGAGAGGTGGATATACTCAAAACAGGTGCAATCAGAACTCAACAGGTACGTATAGTGTCTAGAGTGGATATACATGGCTAAGAAGAATGCAAGAAGAGTTCAGGGAGACAAAGGTAGTCTGGAATAAGGTGAATGTGCCTAAGCATTCATTCATTTTTTGGCTGAATGTTCATGGGAGATTGCAAACTAGAGATAAATTGGCCAGATTCATGCATAATGAAGATAGTAACTGTGTTTTTTGTGATCAACATGTGGAGAGTAATGCACATCTGTTTTTACATGTGATTGGGCTCAACTCCTCCTGACACATACATTACAATGGCTGCAGGTTACAAATTGGCCCATCCAGGCAGAGAGATGGAAGAGATGGCTTATGTATGCCTTTAACAATCCAGGCAGAGAGATGGAAGAGACGGAATTGAATATTAGGGCTTAAACTGAGATTGAAGTGAGCATGAACAAATGTTGGCTCGACTTAAATTTGGATTTGGGCTTTGCATAGATGTGTGTGCAAATATATTTATATATGTGAAATATATGAAAATAAAATATTAACATGTAAAATATATAAAATTAGTCACGAATCGTGGACAAATACCCAAAATTTCAAGAATAACAAAGAAAGTTTAAATAAAAGAAAATAAAAAATCTTAAGTTTATGTACTTTAATTTATTATAAACATCTTTAACACAAAACTAATACTGAGAGATAACTGGTGTTTTAAGTATCCTAAAGTCAAGTTTGACGAATCCTAATATGAATATAGAGTAATCTTGATTATTTAACATCTTTTAGGATCATTTTCTAATTTGATAAGTTAGGTTTATCTTGTTAATCATATAAAAGATGAAAGTTAGAGACCAAAATAAATTCAAGTTAGCTCTAGTTTGAACTCGACTTAAAGTTCATATTTATTTTTAGCTGAACTCAAGCCCTAAGCCGAAAAAAAAAAGGACAGGCTTGATATAACTCAACGTCTCGAACATTGAGGAAAACAACTCGTTTGAACGTCAAGGGGCTCGGCTTTCTCGACAGTCTTGTGCACCTATAAATTATTATACAAAATGAAACAAAGAATAAATTTAAAATCCAGTGTTGCACATTGAGTATTTATTTATTTAATTTGGTATTTTCCAAAAAGCAATTTGTGCGATTGAGTATTGCCCATGACTTTGAAGTTCGAAAATGTATCATGGAATGTTGGGTCCTAAAGATGACACCAATCTTTTAAATGACTAGTGAGTTGGGATTTATTTGGTACGGAGGAATGATATGATTTTGACGTGATAATAATTAATCATCTTTCCACCAAACATTATCCTAAGCTTTATTGGAACTCTTCTGCGCACTTTGCTTTAATTCTAATTTCTTCTAAAGAGAGGGAAATGAATGATGTTCATATGCATTACTAACGAAAAGTAGGTCCCGGCCTTCAAATCAATTTCTTCCATGCATCCACTTTCCTTGAGCTTTATTTCTAGGAAGGCTTCTCTAAACTAGTACAAGTTTTACAAATTAATAGACAATTAAGGTGCCTTAGTAATGAAGATGAAATCTTCGGCCCAATTTGATGGCATGTTATTTCTCATTTTCAGAGAGTTTTCTTTTTATCAAAAATTTACTTGTTTGTCACCTTTTTAAAACATCTCAAAGAAATGGTATAATAGATATTCTCTAAAACAATCTCAAATTTTCTTGAAAAATGGGTTTAATTGACTTCTTTCAAAAAAAAAATTAGAAAAATTAGATTTATTATTATTCATAATTAGACAATTCAAGCAACAACTAAAAGGTCGTTATCTGCTTTTATCTCAACATGGGCACCAACATACGCAAAAATATATATCTTGATTCGAAATTATGCAAGGGTGCAAAATAGTGCCAACTTTGCCTATTTTCGGATGTCTCAATTAATAAGTTTAACTTAAATATATTTATTTGAATTTTATTATAAAACAAAAACCTATCCATACTAATTTCTCATTAAAAAATAATTTTTCTTAAAAATATTATCACATTACACCTAATCATTACACTTTTTTCTAAAAAAAAAAATAACACAACCGAACACACTTTTACCACCATTTCTATATTCTCTAAAATATATCTCCTACTTCTTCCCTGGAAAATGAGAAAATAAAAGGAACATGTCATTCAATCGGGGCTTTAAAAATCGTGTTTTTATGCAAAATTTGCCATTTATTGATTTATTCTAGGGAAAACTTCACTCCATAAAAAGAAGAATGATACAACTCTGGCTAATGTTGGTGTAAAAGTTTCTAATCTTGCATAAGTTTAAGAAATATGTGAATAAAATAAAATTTGATCAACTATAGCATAAAAGTTGTTTTATCTTGAAAAGCGATAATACAAAAGTTGAATTTATGTTAGAAATCGGAGCTAGGGATAAACTGTTTTTGGGTTTCATAAGACGATTATGGCCATTATTTCTGGTGGTAATTTTGAAATATACCAAAACGCTGGAATGCTTCAAAAGTTCTACTATAGATATTTACCACCTCAACATCTACAACAGTTATATAGTTGATGTAAAAAGAGCTAGTACAAACAGCTTTACAAGCCGTTGTCATACAACCGACTTCGACACCGACTCATGATAAGTCGTTGGCTTATCCTGGAAATGGAAATCGGCTTTAATAAGCTGTTGTGGATAGATTTTCTTATTTATTTTTTAATTTTTTGAGTAACTTAAACGGCTATTGACAGCCGTTGTGGATAGATTTTCTTATTATTATTATTTTTTTAATTTTTTGAGTAACTTAAACTGCTAGCCGTTGTGGATCTTATCAATATTTTTTATTTTTTTGACTAAATAAAACTAACTTAACTTTTTTGTCTTCCCAAAAAAATCTTCTTCTCCTATTGATCGATCGATCGATCGATATATCTTCTTCTCCTCCAATCAATCCTCATCCTCCGATCGATAAATCATATTCTTCTCCGCCGATCGATCGGAGGAGGAGGAGGAGATGATTTATCGATCGATCGATAGGGGAAGATGATTTGATCGGAGATGATTTATCGATCAATTGATCGGAGGAGATGATTTATCGATCGATCGGAGAAGATGATTTGATCGGAGATCGATAAATCATCTCCTCCGATTGATACGATCGATCGATAATTTTCTTCTAGGGTTTTGATAATGTTTCGAAATCACATTCAAGTTGTCTTTTTTCTAGGTTTCGATCCGATCAAGATTCACCGATTAACTCATGGATCTCAGAGCAGCTCGAATTCTCAAAGTCACATTCGGTATGAGGCAATGTTGAAGGCAACTCAAGCAGGTCGGATTTCTCGAAAGCAATCGTCGGTGGCTTCGTGACGAAATGCATTTCATTGAGCTAATAGGAATCAGGATATCATCGTTGCTCAGCTGCGTGCTGTTGAGGTTGAGGTTCTGATTCCGACGTTTATAAATATTGCTCCTGTTCATAATGTATCTATCATGTTTGATGCAATGCCTACCTGACAGAAATGTAAGATAGTGATATTGTATTTAACATTTTAAAGATGGAACTCACCACGAGTTTTATTTGGTGGTCAAACAATTAGAATGAAGATAGGGAATATTTAGAATACTTAAAATCATAGTTGTTGTTTTCTTTACTGATGTTTGCTTACTTTTGTTCTTGTTTATTGCATAGTTAGTTTTATTTTTTATTTTTTTTTTGCGAACCACCCTAGCGGGAGGGTGTTTTCGGGCCCCTCATCCCTTTTTTATATCATCAAAAAGAAGAAAGCAATAAACAAGGAGTTCTAACTCCCTAACACAATAGTCTAGACAAACATGTAAATAAGAATTACTAACTCCCTTACAATCCATAATATAAATAAAGAGAAAACAAGGAGTACTACTCCCTCACAAAAAAACTTTAAAATATAAACTAAAACAAAAGTCATTTCCATTGAAAACGAAAGTTAGGAAAGGCTATATCCATGAGATTAATCGCCACAAGAGTACTTGGGAAATCGTTATTCAAAATCGATGATTCGCGATCATCACAAGCTTTATTTGCCAAGAAATCAGCTGACTTATTTCCTTCTCTATAAATATGAGAGAAACGAATATCCAACCTTCTCATAGTTAGTAGAGGTACTGTGCTAAAGTGAGACCTGTAAAGCTTGCTCTATAATCTGAGTTTGGTTTGTAGTTGGAAATCTTGCAAGTGGGTAGTAAAAGTCTTTACTTTTACCTAAAAAAGAAATGTAGATTACTAGAAAGTAGAGATAGAGGGTGTTCTTGCCCATTTTCTCAATATTGCTTTTCTTGAAATTTATGCTAAATGTGGAATACTCGGTTTCTTTTTTATTTCACAAATTGTAAGCTGATCTTGTGGGCTTTTAGAAATACAGAATTAAAATCTTTTGGGGGAAATTTCAACTGCAAGTAAATGGACATAGTCGAAGTTTTTGCTTAAGAAGTCGATCTTAATCATTATCAGATTATGTACTTAGGTATTCATTTCTGCATAATGATGTCGACTTTGTTTGGGCAGTACATTTTCATAAGAATTTAACATTAGATTCATGGTTAAGAAATTTGAAATTGATTATAAAAATTTCAAATTGAAAATCTAAGTTCCTCATTTTATAGTGAAATTGCAGTGACGGAAGTTTAACATTGAACAAGTGCAATGCTGCGAGTTTTACACTTTTCTAGTTGTTTTCCATGAGAGGCAAATTTGTTTGTTTCACATACTATGATACCAACACCAGCATTATTTGTGAATCGATTGACACTTACTGTATTTCCTCACCAAAGTAGAGGTATGTGATCTTTGAATTTATTCATAGACTTCATGAAACCAAAGACTTTGAGCGTTTTGAAATATTAGTTGGTTTGACAAGATTATAGCACAATGTGAGTAAAGATCTCAATTCGAACAAGTGCTACATTTGATTGGAGCAATCTGCTATTTTTCCTTATTTTTAGGAAATTGAACGAGGAGGTTAAGAGACTTCGGCTATGTTTGGTTATGTTTTGAAATGGTATTTTGGTGAGAAATTTATGGGGACATGTGCGTGTTTATTGAGATTGTGTTTGGTTTTATTTTGGGAGTTGATTTTTTTTGGGGGGGGGGGGGTTTTGTGAGATAATGTTTGGTTTTGTTTCCAGAGGGAACAAAGTTACTGTAACAGTCAAATCATGAAATTTTTGTCTGTTAGAGAGGAGAGAGAAGAGAGAGAGAGAGCTCATAGAGAGGAGTGTAGGGACAAAGTAGGTGTAGAAAGATGAAAATAATTATTACCTTTTTTTTTTTTTACCAAAAAAGTAGTGTATTTTTGATCAAATATTTTGTGAACCAAACATGGTATAAAAACATAACCAAACATTGCCTTCCTTTTCCACCTTTGCTAATGTTTTATTCAGATTATGTTATTCAATTTGCAACCAGAATATCAAGTCGTGGAAGCCAGAGATCTTCTCTTTTATTCATTTGTGCGTTGTATTCATTTCAGTTGTGGTTTGATCTCAAATTAATTAAGCAGTCCTATGAGGAAAGCTTTTTTCTCATAATTGATGTTAGAATGCGCTAAAAATATAAGCAATACAAAATGTTGGAGTTATACATATCTTTTTGTTTATGTTTCATGATATGGTATTATGTGAAATTCTTCCATTTATTCTTCCTTCACTAGGAGAGGAAAAGTGGAGAAAAAGATATTTGTTTCTTCCTTCAATTACCTGAAGCTAGATCCAAATGAAGTTTTAGTTTGTTGACATCTTTTAATACATTTGATTTCGGCTATTGATTCACTGGTATTTGTATTATGAGTTTGGTTTTATTAAGTTATACTTGATTCTGTATTTTAACTCGTTTAAGCTGAATTTGAATATTGAATTAAAGAAATGGCTTGTAGATAGACTTAGATTTTGAATTAGTTTCATATTCTGGTGGTTTCTGATATTAGAAGTGATACTTAGAGTTGGACTGTAAATAGGAGAAATAGATTTTGATATTTGTTTATTTATTCTCCTCAAATCTCAATGTTTCTACTTTGATATTAGCTTTTATATGAGATAAATTTTAAATGGGTCTATTAATTTGATGTGCGCTTTGTATTTTCTTTATTTCTATTATTTATTTTAGGCCATGGATGATTATTTACTTGATCTTGAAATAGATATCAATAGAGAAAAAGTTTTCATGGTAAATAAGGTAAACATTCCCTGTTAATGTTTCTTGATTTGATATTATTATCAAAGTGTTTGCATGTTTTTTCTTTAATGATTTTTTTTTTCGAGTTTTGTCTGCTCGTGTTAGAAAATGTGATCCTTCTTGTAAGGGACTACTTTGTGTCTGCTTTTGTATTTACCTTTGGAGGTCTTCTGATTTTAGCTTGAAAACGTTTCTTCTTTATTTTTTGTATAATTTTAAAGTGGACAGAGCTTACAAACAGGTATTCTTTCTTAGTATTTTTTTTTTTTTTTGAATTCCCAGAGTAAGTCTCCGCTAGTCACCCAGCAGAGCAAATCTGCTTATACGCAATAGCCCGCGAACCACGTATGAGGTAATCCGCCCTAGGTTTCCCATAGGCGATGGGCTCGCTAGGCGTAGAGGCCCCAAGGGCAGGACGGAGGAGTAAACTCCCCAAACCAAGCATCATCTGGGTTTCGAACCCGGGTGAGTTCTCACAGCGGAAGCCTTGTGGACCACTGGACCACACCCCTTGCTTATTCTTTCTTTCTTAGTATTTACTGTTTGCTTGCATGCATATTCGGGGTTTATAGAAGATAAAAGGAGGCCCATCGTTCTTATAAGGTGTGTAAAACTTCGTTTCTCCCTTAATTAAGGTGTGTTTAGCTTTGAGCGACGAACTATTATGTATGCTAAGTGAAGTGGTACTTTTAAATCATCATTGAAATCATTGATCTAGATGGTGCATGCTAGTTCTTTTACTCTTTAATGTAGTACAACTGTGCAGTATTCCTTTAGTTGGACTGATTTGAATTTCTTGTGGCATGTAAAACTTCAAGTTACTAATTCCTAGGTTTCATTTGCAGGTTGAGACTTTGTAGTTGGAAAATAAGGTGCTTCAATGGTCGGGTTTTGTTAGGTTAAGATTTTGCACGTCGGGACTTTGCCATCAATAAATCAAATTGTATTTTTTTCTTTTGTTTTACCTTAGATATTTCAGCTAGTTTTGTGATAAATTGTATTTTCTTTGGTTTCCCATTAGATATTCCAGTCAGCTTTGTAATAGATTGTAATTTTTATAATTTTCTATTAGTTATATAAAAGATAGTTATTTCTTTGCCCCTAATTTTCTACTGTTTGTGCAAAATGAATGAGTGATATCATTATCATTTTAGCTTTCTTTAGTAATTTTTAATTATATAGTTTTTCGAACTAAATTATATTAAAGAAAATTAAAAAAAAAAGACTTTGGCAATGGCTAAACAACCGTGGTGGATAAGTGTACACTTATCCACCACGGCTGTTTAGTTGTTATGTAAAGGGGTCAAAATTGTGTATTGACCTTTTTACACAATGACATTAAAGTTGTTGGTATATGAGTTGCAAATACTTCCGCAATGGCTTTTAGCCATTGTGGAAGTATTAGCAATCTTAGCAGGTACAACTGTCATTGCCGAAGTATTAGCAACCTTAGCAGGTACAACTGCTGATAAGGCGTTGTAAAATGGTTGTGGATGACTATTAGCAATGCATATTGATTTAAAGCCACCGATTTTAGCCATTGTCAAAAACTCATTTTCTTGAAGTGCTAATAAGATTGATAACTTTAGTCTTGTAGTAAAAATACCATTTTACATTGATCATCTGATCACATTTCCTTTCGTTTCAAAATGAACTCTTTTATTATTTTATATTTTTGACATCTACAAATAATATTTCATTTTTGCTTTCCTTTTTTTGTTTTAATTAATAGGAGGGAGCAAAGGAGATTAATATGGTAGGCATAGGAGGGTAGGATATTATACTGGAACTAACCAAATTTTAAAAAGGAGATACAAACACGCGTCCAAATGGACCAGCAGTTGACAATGTCAAACAACGCTTGAAAAGTGTTTGATACTAATGAATAGGGATAATTGCAAAAAATCTTCTGTGTTAATGTGAAATTGCAAAAAAATATCTATATTAACGAAATAGGCTAAACACTATTATATGTTATTTAAAAGTTTGCAAAAAATCAGTTTTTGTTAAAAAAAATAAAAAAAAATATGTGTTTTTTTGGGTGAAACAACACTAATTTACCTTTTATTTTGTTTGAAGAGTATATAAATGACAAAGATGCATGTCATTAAAGGTGAAAAACACGCTCATATTTTTTTCAAAAAGTGACTTTTTCAGACTTTTGAATAATATGTGGTGGTGTTTAGCCTATTTCGTTAACATAAGTATTTTTTTGCAATTTTGCATTAACACAAAGGGATTTTTTGCAATTATCCCCTTATGAATATCAGAATCATACATTGTGTTCAACCAAACTGCTAGACCGCCCCAATCAACCGTCCCAATTCAAATCGCACCACAAAATGGGGGTTAACTATTTGATGGGTCTGTCTCGGTCTAAGTTTTAAAAATCGCATTTTTGCAATCAGGTTCGATTTTAAACTTTTATGAACCGCAAAAGCCGCGCCAAACCCAATAAATATCTATATATTTCATATATACTTATATATATATGGTGTTCATTTTTCAATCACCTTTATGTAATATCCCTCGTTAATTTCAAAATGATATATTTCAAAATGATATGTGATTACTTATTTGTTCAAATATATTTGTGCTTGTTGTAGTAAGTATGCATTTATCAATTATGTCACGAATTACCAATCTAAAAGTTGAAACTAAATTATCTTTGATAAAATACGATGATATTGCTCATAGAAATTGGTGGATATAAACCAATATATAAAAATTGATCTATACGCATATATTAAATTTCACTAAATAGTTTATGTTATCTTTAATTATATCCAATGAAAGTTTTTATGGATATTGTATTTATATGAAATTAATTGTGTTGTTGATAAAAAAAAATTTAAACAAATTATTTTCAGGTGAAGTTTAGTAATGAGCTAGCCCCCAAAAAAAAAAACTAACAATAAATTGATATTTCTTAGTTTTTAGAAAAAAAACTATGATATTCATTTGGAAATGAAAGAATGCCATTTTAACTGCTTTTAATATAATGATTTAAAATGTATGTTGAATTATTCATTTTGATACTTTAGCCTTGTGCGACTTCATAGAACAATAAACTTATCATACAAAATATTTTGAATCATATTTTTTCATTAACAATGTTTTAAACTTTTACACGATGGAATTATATTTTTTTGTGTTAAATATTTTTTTTCTTGTCACATTTTACTTACGTCAATTATATTTTACTATGTCAAATTCATAAAATATAATCATAGATGGAGGTATAATAAATATATATACTATGAAGATTTAAATAACACACATGAAATTTGACACTTAATGAACGACTTAAGTAAAAAGGGAAAAAACAGAGTATTAAACTGCAAAAATCGCCCCAACTCAAATAGACCGCAAAGTGCGGTTTGGGTGTTTGTCGGGTTGGACTTGGGTAAAAAGACTTCAAAACTGCAAAACAACATGTCGGCCCAAGAACATAAAAAAAAAACCGCCCAACCTGCACTGCATACACCCCTATCACACATGCCCTGTACCTATCTATAGCTACAATGTTTTGGTTACATATTAAATGTTATGAATATCAAATACTAATAATTTATTTATACTCAACTAGCAACTATTACAATCAGCAATTGTTAGAATTAGATAATAACTATAATATAAATAGAAAAAGGCTCACATGCTGTTGGTGGGGATAAAATTCAAGATCTCTAATATATTGAAAACCTCAATTTCACTAATAAAATTAGGCTTCATCCGTTGTACCATCTATCTTTGGTCCCAAAAATTGACTCATCTTATTATATTATCCAAATTCATAACTTGGAACAACATAAAATTTTATATATATTTACTAGTGATCAATTTAATGATTAGAAGGGAGACAAAAAGTTTGAATTTATCTAATTTATGTATAGAATGGAGATTATACTTATTTGACCGAATGCAATTGCCATGTCCCATGTCCATTTTGATCCACATCAACATTTTTTAATTAATAAATATCATTTTATATAAACATACTCGTCTAAAAAAGAATATTTATTTCTTACACATTAGATGACATTGTCATCTAAAGAAAAAACCTTTACCTAAGACCTTGATCTAGTGGTATCCACCTTCTTCTTTATATCAGAGGTCTTGGGTTCGAATTCAAGTTGCCACATGTTGTGGCTCTCCCCTCCTTTATGGAGCTAGATAGAGTCTTTATGACTCAGGATTATAACTATCAACTTAGGTTTGTCGAATTAGATATGTAGGGTATCCCCTTCCACTTGAATTAAAAGAAAAAAAAGGCCCTTATATTGAGTTTGGAAAAAAAAACTGAAACAAGTAAGATCCAGACTCCAAATCCTAAATTCTCTTCAATGACTTAAAGGACATAAATTAGTATTTGGCTAATGTTTCCTAAATACATAGGTATGCGTAGTTTATAGCAGTCCACATTATGCTTAACGTTGAAGATATATCATCACTTCAATTTTATCTCCTTTTTCATAATTATGTATTTCAGTAATTACTAACTTAATATTTAAAAAATATAGCATTTGTTTAAGAAAGCAGAAGTTAATCTATTCTAGTTTTTTGCTTTAGTAAGGTTAGGCTTTAACTTTGATGCTTTACTTGGTTCTTATAATTTATTTGATTTTGAAAATTAAATTTTCACTTGAATTGTTACAAAAATAAGCATTGCTTTCTAATGGTAAAATCAGAGGTCATGCCCTATTTATCTCAATTTCGTTTTCAAATTTCATTTTGAAAATATTTGGCATCTATTTCTCGGGAATAATTTCAAATTGAAAACCAATTTGCATTGTCGAAGTGACTTTATTAACAAATCGAAAATCAAAATTCAATTATTATGCATCTTGTTTCATAACAAACACATACATGTGTGCTTTTGGTTCTTTCATTAATTTAGTCCAAAGAAAAAAGTATCAAAAAGAGGTATCAAAATTATTATGCATGCTTCATCTAGTATCTTATTTCATATAAATATAAATATATATATATATATATAGATATATATATTTATATGAAATAAGATACTAGATGAAGCATGAATTGAACTATTAAACTAAAATATCAAGCAATAAATTAATTATCGTCCAACAAAAACTCATTATAAAATAGCACCAATGAATCATAATATAAATAAAATACACTCACAGATTTCACATATATACATTAAACATATAAAATCGATAATCAAGTACATATTTTAGAACTTAACTAAAAATGTACATTACTACCATAATTTAGAGAGAGAAATTCATCTACTTGGTATATATGTCAAATGTCCGAAATAATGCTTGAATAATCTTAGGGTGGATCAAATGTGACTTCTCATCATTAGTATTATTTATTTGGGATAATATCACTCATAGTCTTCGAATTATTAAATTTGTTTCATTTACGTCCCTAAAGTAAAAATTGTTATTCTACCATCCCCTAAGTTATGTTTTCGTCTCACTTTAGTCCTTTTCGGTGATTTTTGACCAAAACAACAGGTTTTCAGTTGCACTTTGGTCCCAAAAGCCAAAAAAATGCTGAAAATTCTGTTTTGGCAATTTCTTGAAAAATAAATAAATATAATCTACCTAATTTTAATTATTATTATTATTTGACTAATATGAATTAGTATATATTTATAGGTCATACAGACATGAATTGGATCCATTTAATATAATTTCAATATATTTTTTCCAATAAAAAAAACTTAAGTGTCATTATTATACAATAAATTTTTAATTCATTGGTATAATAAGTATCTAATTAACCACTAGTTAGTAAGCTTTTACTTATTTTGTTAAATACTTACCTTTTTTTAAAAATTAAAATAAGCCAATTTTATTTAATTTGTAGTTTGTAAAAAATATTATTTATATTAAATAAAATTAATTAATTGAATGATCAAGTAGTCAATTAATTATTATTTCATGACAAGAAATTAATTTATTTTTTATTATTTTATTTTGACCTAAACTATTAGTATATATTAGCTAAATATAACAATCAAAATAAGGTAGATCGTATTCATTTTTTATTCAGAAATATTTGGCAAAAACAAAAATTTTCTCGCTTTTTTTTTAGTTTAGGGAGCAAAGTAATACAAACATACATGTTACAGAATTTCGACAGATTATCCGCTTAAAGATACTTTTAATAAGAAATTCTTGATATATTTTAAAATATATCAAGATATTTCTTATTTAACTTTTTTTTTTTTTATCTAATCTACCTAAGTACACCCATCAAATCTGTCAAAGTCATTAATTAGGAGTTCGGCTATAATAAAACCATCCACATCACCGAAAAATTCTATGTCATACCGGTATCAATAGTCTCGATGTGACATAGATCATTGGATGGGGGATATTTTTGTAAACCCCCCCCCCCCCCCCCCCCTATTTGAGGGATCTAATGATCTATGCCACACCGGGACCATTAGTACCGGTGTGGCATAGAACTGCCCCACATCACCGTGGTTGGAAAAATTTGTGCTAAACCGCAATGATCCTAATATCTATATATAGGAAAAATGGAACTTTTGGTCCCACAATTTATCTGCGTGTGCACTGTTAGTCCCAAGGTTTACGGGACTTGCACATTTGGTCCCACAGAATAAAAAATTGTTGCACTTTTGGTCCTCTACGTCTATTTTAGACAGAATTGAGCGTGTGCACCTCATGTCGCCGTTAGTGTGCGTACAAGTCCCGTACAGTATTTGGGACCAAAAGTGCTCACTTAGATATATTGTGGAACCAAAAGTGCAATTTTCTCTTTTAATTAAATAATAATTTTTTTCTTTATTTCCGGCTCATTTTCTCCCTTTCTCGTGCGTTTTTGGGTTTCGACTTGAACATATAAATTATAGATTTTCAAATAAAATTTGTAACCCCACGAGAATGGGCTCATTTCGATACCCGGGTCAAGAAATAGGACAAAGCAAAAAAGTACTTTTTTAAAGAAAATAATGATTTTTTCTTTATTTTCGGCTCATTTTTCTCCCTTTCTTGTGCATTTCTGAGTTTCGACTTGAACATATAAATTATAGATTTTCAAGTAAAATTTGTAACCCCACAAGAATGGGCTCATTTCGATTCACGGGTCAAGAAATAGGACAAAGCAAAAAAGCAATTTTTTTAAGAAAATAATGATTTTTTCTTTGTTTTCGGCTTATTTTTCTCCCTTTCTCATGCATTTTTGAGTTTTGACTTGAACATATAAATTATAGATTTTTATCTAAAATTTGTAACCCCACAAGAATGGGCTTATTTCTATACCTGGGTCAAGAAATAGGACAAAGCAAAAAAACAATTTTTTTAAGAAAATAATAATTTTGTCTTTATTTTTGGCTCATTTTTCTTCCTTTCTCATGCATTTTTGGGTTTCGACTTGAACATATAAATTATATATTTTCAAATAAATTTTGAAACCTCACAAGAATGGGCACAAAGCAAAAAAGCAATATGAGCAATTTTTTTAAATGTTATTTTTTTGCTTGCCGTATTCCTTCACCTGGGTATCAAAATGAGTCCATTCTTGTGAGTTACAAAGCTTTTATGAAAATCTGTAATTTATATGTTCAAGTCGAAATCCAAAAATGCACGAGAAAATGGAGAATAATGAGCCAGAAACAAGGAAAAAGTCATTATTTTCTTAAAAAATTGCTCTAATATTGCTTTTTTGCTTTGTCCTATTTCTTGACCCGGGTATTGAAATGAGCCTATTCTTGTGGGGTTACAAAATTTATTACAATTTGTATATTTAAGTCGAAACCGAAAAATGCACGAAAAAAGGAGAAAAATGATTCAAAAATAAAGAAAAATCATTATTTCATTAAAAGAAAAAATTGCACTTTTAGTCCCAAAATATATGTAGGTGAGCACTTTTGGTCCCAAATACTATACTGGACGTGTACGCGCACTAACGGCGACATGATTGCACGCGCTCATTTTCGTCTAAAATAGACGGAGGGGACCAAAAGTGCAACAATTTTTCATCTTGTGGGACCAAATGTGCAAATATCAACCTTGGGACTAACAGTGCACACGTAGATAAATTATGGGACCAAAAGTGCAATTTTCTTCTATATTTATCACTCAATAAAATACATTATGTGTGCTTTTCTCGTAGGCTTGTATCAAAAAAAAATAGATACATATTACACATTTGGATCATCTAGAATTACCTCGGCCTGATCCAATAAATAATCAATTGTGTTCCACGTATTTCAACCTGCCGGACCTACCGTTTGAGGCAGCAGTTAGTGAAGAGTGAAGCGAACCTGCACTTTGGGAGTGGAACTAAAATATATACTACTACAACTGAAAGCAGTCAGAGAAGAGAAGCCCCTCCACTCTCCACTCCCACACCCACCCCACTCTTTTCAGATTACATCTTTCTATCTATTTCTATATATATATATATATACACCACACCACCGTATTCATTCACTCACTATTTACTGCCTTTTTTTCTCACCCTTCTCAACAAAATCTGGTTTTTCCTCTCTCTACTCTCTCTCTACTCTCTCTCTCTCTCTCTATATATATATATATATATATATATCACGCACGAACACGCTCAGAGTGTGAAATATGAATCTATGATATATACATACATATATATATCGTTCTGAAACAGTAGTTTTAATTTTGTACGTAGAACAGTGGAGTTATTTTGAGTGATCATATATATATATATATATGATGAATGTTGAAGAGACTAACAAGTCTATCACTCAGCTGCACGATGAACAAGGTAGTAACTCATGTGAAGGAGGACACGTGGTCGTTCCAATTAATCACGAGGAGGTACACTATTTATCTGCCGATCATTTCTCCTGTTTATTGATATTTCTTAATTCTACACACGATATATGTTTCATTTCATGAATGATTATTATGTTTAAGTGGTTGTTTGGATGAATGTAATTTGCTTTTACTGAAACTAGAAAAAGTACATATTTAACTCTCATACTACTTTACTTTTTGTCTCTTCTCCTTTTAATTATCCTTTTCTGTTTGTCAAATTTAACCCCCTGAAATCAATTGAATTCCTGAAAGCCTTAATTAGTTTTACCCGATTTAATCTTTTAATTAATATGTCTATTATATTGTTCTTCCGCCTTACTGATAATTGATGCCAAACAGCTTATTCAAAAAGTTGTTTGTCAATTCTCTGCTTTTATGAAATCTTGTTTGTGGTAATACGTTTTTTGGTAGACAAGCTTCACGTGGGTGTAAGATTGATGTTCTCATAGAACATATATATATATATATCATTTTTTGATGTCTAATAGGAATCATGGGGACCTCAGTCAGTCCATAGCAATCAACCATCTTTTTCCTCTCTGGGAACATCTAACTTTATTCTTAGAGAGAATCAGATGGTGGAGGAGGACCGTAGCATCAACATGCTTTAATTAATGGGTCTCAATTTAAATAAGAATGAGGAATCATTTTAAATGAACTTTTGTTTTTTAGTCTCTATCTGTTCTTCAAAGATTGAAGTTGACGTCGATTAGAACTGCAAGTACTTGCATTGAGATTTGATCAGAAGAAATTGTTCCTAAATACATAATTCTGGATGTGTGGTTTTACACCTTGATTTTCGGAAATATACTCGTATGGTCTAAGATCTTTCTTAGGAGTTCTCGGAACCATCCACGTGGTGTGACCCTCGTGGAGTCCACTCCACATGGATGATCCTGATAATACCAGGATTTGGATAGTTAAAAGGTCAATCGCAGAATCTGGTGTTACTGCAGAATGATATGCTGCGCTTGATTTTAAGGAGTTGTTTTCAAATGGCTAGGGTGACTGCCAATTACATCATAATGATTGAACAACTTAACTTATAATGGTTGTTAAAATATTTCAAATCCCGCAACTTGAAATTATCCAAACAAGTGCAACAAATTTGCGATTATTGATTCAAATCCTTTAGTGAAATGAATTTTATTAACTATAGAATTATTTACTTGGATTAAGGGCTTCGGAACAACTTTGATGGATAACAGGATTTTCGTTGTATCAGTTAATATAAATGGATACATCTGATAACTTTTTCTTGATGTTTATTGATGCTCCTTTTAAGTAATTATTTCCATTTCTGAATTAATTCTTTGATTTCAAATGCTGCGTGAACTAAATGAAACGACAACTATACTAATTTAACCTATAATCAAATGCTCTTTGTAATATAGTATTATCTTGATAAATCATTCAATATTTTATGATGCCTTTTGGTGCCTATGTGATTTCCTTGTGTGCTTTACTAATGACAAACACAAAATAGTAGTAATCAAACTTCGATCCTTCTTTTCAGCTCGGAAAATCCTCGGTGACGTCTGAAGAAACATCAAACAGCAAACAATGGAGAAAACCGAACCTTTTCTTGGAGATACCTACCAGAAAATTAGAAATATCTCATCAAGAATTTGTTCAAATAAAGATGCCTCCAACGCCAACCCCTAAACGAGTGAACTTTCTATTAACCCCTAGCCCTTCTGGTTCAAGACTAACTACACCATCCTCAACAAGAGCCAAATCTTCCATTAGGAATATCCTACCAAAGTTAAGCTTCATGAACAAGGGTTCTAACTCAGATACAGAGAAGATTGCTAGTAGTGATTCAATATCTTCGAATATTGTTACACAAGATCATAAGACAGTGATGTCGCCATCGTGGTCGTTCATTAAAATTTTTACACCTAGAGGGAAGAGGACGTCGTCCTTGCCCGTAACACCAATTGCTAATTCCAATCCAGACTCTGCTCGAGGTGGAGGTGTAAACTCTCGCCTAACACTTGACGTAAGCGCTTCAAACTTCATTTTATTTTATTCTCAATGGATCAAAGTGATTGGGAGAGAGTATATTGACTTAGAGCATGACTATTATCATTTGGAGGATTTGTCATGAAGAGGGTTTTGGTTATAAGCTCATGAAACATGTTATAAGATGCCTAGGAGCTTATAAGTTCCAGCGAAGTGTATCATTATTTTTTCATGGGTGAGCTAATAAGCTCCGAAACTAAATTAAATAAGATGTTAAGGAGCTTATAAGCTTCTTAAAAATAAGTTAGGAATGCTAACTTAATCCGTAAAACCATGACAAATCTCTTCAATTTTTCCATCTTAATTACATAATTGCTATTACTTACGCCTTATAAGCTCTATGATCTTATTTTATCCAAATACAATAAAGAAATTGTGTATTAAATAAGATACAACATTTTATAAGCTCCAAAAACATCATATTTTTTAAATAAGCTCAAGTAAACGCCCTCAAAGTTGACTCCATAAAAGCCTCATTGGCTGGTTTATAAATTAAGGCTGTGATCGTAGGTGATGGGGAAAAACAAAACAAAAAATCTGAGAGTCTAACAGTTTATGTTGTGCCAATTGGTTTGTTATAGACAAAAGGAGTTCGGCGTATGTCACGGTCACTTTCCGTCCCGGTCATCAAGAAAGAAAAACGAAAAGTGGATTCCTTCTTTCGTGTTATTCCTTCAACTCCCAGAGTGAAGGATGTGGACTCTGAAGTTGCAACAGCTGAAACAGGACATGATGGTAATTTTCATGTTTTGCTTGAGTCGGGATTTCGTACAATTGGTCAAGTATAAAGAGGATGATCAATTTCGTAAAAATTTTAAATTTAGCATTTTCTTGCATAAGATTTGAAGTGTTAGAAGACATTATAATCTGAATATCCGTTGATTACAGGACATGATGAAGCCCATGGTGAAGATATACCCGAAGAGGAAGCCGTTTGTAGAATTTGCCTCGTGGAACTATGTGAAGGTGGAGAGACACTTAAGATGGAATGTAGCTGCAAAGGGGAACTTGCTTTGGCTCATCAAGAATGTGCCATAAAATGGTTTAGCATTAAAGGTAACAAGACATGTGATATTTGCAAGCAGGACGTCCAAAATCTACCAGTCACACTTCTACGTATCCAAAGCTCTATGAATGACGATACTAGCAACAATTATTATGGGCACATGGAGATTAACGGATACAGGCAAGTGCATCTTTAGCTCTGAATTATAAATAAAAATATAGATTGCTTCATAAAATTCTCCTCGAGGACTTTCAAAGGCTTTAAAATCAAGAACACACTGTTTTCCATTTAATCATACAATCTGTCGTAGTTAATTTTCATTGCTATAATCGAGAGGCCAAATTTAGTAGGAATATCAAATATTTTCCAAGTCATATGTTCCTAAATGGAACTTTTGAAGCATACAGAAAGACAAAGAAAACACTGAAAAATGACAAGGAAAATAAAATGTTAGCATGTTTTCTTTTTTCTTGATCGATTTTGCTAAGGATTTTGTTCCCTTTAATGCAGGCTTTGGCAGGAAGTGCCAATACTTGTCATTATTGGTATGCTGGCGTACTTTTGTTTTCTTGAGCAGCTCTTGGTAAGGTTGATTGAGATTTATTTAGTTCTATACCTACCAGCTTATTGTTCTATACAAATATTGGTGGTTTAAATGCAGGTTGGAAAAATGGGTAGCAACGCAATTGCCATATCACTTCCGTTTTCTTGTGTACTTGGCCTCCTTGCTTCTATGACCGCATCAACTATGGGTATTTTATAATCTTTAGCTCCACGGACTGCAAATAATACAGCTAATCCTATAAAAAAATTGTATATATAACCATGTAGTCTCAGTTACTTATACTGTTCAAAGTTCAAACTCACAAACCTCTAAATGAAGCTTTGGAACGCATCAATGCTTCGTTCCTTAAAAAAATATTAGGATGCTTTTAAGTTTTTAACTTCTGTTCTTGACTTGAAGAAGAGAAGAAAATGCTATGCGTTTGCTTTGCATTTTCCTTTGGCTGTAATCTCTAAGAAGGGGCTAATATACTTTTTTCTATTTTCAGTGAAGAGAAGATTTGTCTGGATGTATGCATCGGTTCAGTTCGCCCTCGTGGTTCTCTTTGCTCATATCTTTTACGATTTGGTAACAAATTATTTTCTCATAAATTTTCCCTCGTTAAGTTCAAATTCTTTTCATCTCATAGACCTTTTCTCACGGTGGTGTCATCGTATATTAAATGACCACCTCTCATTCAATACTGTATCAGAGTCTGGCCATACATGAGATCTTGAGTTTGAGAATCTCAGCAAAGGATTTTTACATGCTAGACTTACCTTAAATATTAAATGTTTTTGCTCTCTAACATCTTAAGCTTATAACTGAGATATTCAATATAGTATACATTGGTTATTGAATATAAAGTTGAGAAAATTAGTTTTGTGGAAAGTATATGTCACTTTTCTTTTAAATTTTATGCCAATTTTTCATTTATGCTTTACTATGGTATTTTGTTCGATACGTTTAGGTTCATATCCAAGCAGTTCTATCGATCCTGCTTTCTACATTTGCGGGATTTGGTGTATCAATGAGTGGAAGTTCAATTATAGTGGAGGTTCTAAGATGGAGAAGACGAAGGCAAGCTTTCACGAATCATAACGAGATAAGTAACCAGATAATGTTGAATCCTAATCGACGCCCTCCACCAACGCAAACAGCAACACCATTGTATGGTAGTCCTCGGCTTCATCGAAGTGAGATGCAAAATCCAGAAACTTTTAGTGGAAGCTGATTATAAGCAAGTTGTCGATGACATTTTGCCAACTGAGGATAGAATGTGTTCTTATATATGTATGATGAAGAAATAGGACATGTTTAAGCTGTAGTATTTGGTTATTGATTTGTGCTATACTAGTGAGACACAAATGTTGAAAGGGAAAAGATGTAGGTTAAAGAATATCTATGTACAAAAAAAGAATTTGATGATGTTAGAATGGGCTTTGTTTAAGCATCTAGATCTCTTTCTTCAGTTTCGGCGAGGACTGCACCAACCCCAATGAGTTGCTTAGTTTGGAACTGCTACGGGTTGGGGGACCCGTGGGCAGTTCGTCAAAAAGCGGATTTCATCCGTTTTCATAAACCCTCTATTGTCTTCTTATCGGAGACAAAGTGCAAGAAATCTAAGTTTGAGCGTCTTAAGTTGCTAACTAACATGTTTGGTATTTGTGTTGAGTCAGTAGGTAAGGGGGGGGAGGGGAGGTCTTGGTCTTTTATGGGATAAAAATATTGATGTTTTGCTTCACTCGTTTTCTAAAAATCATATTGATGCTCAAGTCTTTACGGGGTCGAATACTAGTGGTTGGCGCTTCACCGGTTTTTATGGGGAGCCCGATGTGGCAAGACGATGGAATACGTGGGACCTTCTCAAACGGTTAAGCTCACATGGGCATGGGACGTGGCTTGTGGCGGGGGACTATAATGAAATTTTGGTCCAATCGGAAAAGGAAGGTGTGCCTCCAAGAGCTAATTGGCAATTGAGAAACTTTCGGGATATGTTGTTAGAATGTGATCTTCACGATTTGGGGTTCTCGGGGTATAAGTTCACTTGGAGTAATTTTCGGGATTATCCTCATACGGTTAGGGAAAGGTTGGATCGTGCGTGTGGGAATTCGGCGTGGAGTGCAGCGTTTCCAAGCACAAGGGTGTCACATATAGTTTCGGCATACTCGGATCATGCGCCACTCCTTGTGGAACTAGCACCAACCCACCATTCCTTCCCTAAACGTAGAAGACGACCTGTCCGCTTTGAGGCTTTATGGCTACGTTTCGAAAACAGTGAGCAAGTGGTGCGGGACTTTTCGAAAAAGGGGCCTGAAAACAGTGAACAAATGGAGTCCGAAGGGGTGGTAGAGCAAGTTTGGGCTAACATAAAAAATTGTAGGATGGGGTTCATAAAGAGGGACAATGAAACAACGGGACAACGGAAACGTAAGATTGAGGAGCTTGAAATTTTCATTATAGCAGCCCGGTTGGCAGATTTAAATGGGGAAGGGAAGGGTCGAATAGCTAGAGCTCGGGCGGAGTTGGAGGAAATTAGAGCCAGGGAGGAGGCGGCTTGGCACCAAAAAAGCCGTGTACTTTGGATGAGGGACGGGGATCGAAATACCCAGTTTTTCCATGCAAGAGCTTCGGAACAAAAACGTCGAAATGAGATCAGAGAATTGAAAGATTCGGATGGGGTCTTAAAGAAGAGCGAAAATGAGATCCAAGGGATTATTGTTGAGTATTTTCGGGATATTTTCTCTTCCATTCTCCCAACGGTTGACGAGCTTGACTCGGTTCTTGAGAGGGTGCGACCCCGGGTTACAGATGATATAAACCAACAGCTTCGGCGCCCATTTGTGGCAAGTGAGGTATCTTTCTCCCTTAGTCAAATGCACCCTTATAAATCCCCAGGCCCCGATGGTATGTCTCCCTTATTTTTCTAGAAATTTTGGCATATTATCGGGGGCGATGTTACTTGGTGTGTTCTTCATATGCTAAATAATCGGGATCTTATGCCTAAAATGAATTTCACACATGTGGTTTTAATTCCCAAATGTGAGTCCCCTGATTCTATGTCCCTCTTGCGCCCCATTAGTTTGTGCAATGTGATATATAAACTTGTCTCTAAATCCATCGTAAATCGGCTTAAGCCTTGTCTCTACTTTATCATTTCCGAGTCCCAGTCGGCTTTTATTCCCGATCTACTAATTTTTGATAACATTCTCGTAGCTTACAAAGTGAATCATTTTCTGAAGAGCAAAACTTGGGGGAAAGATGGTCATATAGCACTAAAACTTGACATGAGCAAAGCCTATGATCGGGTCGAGTGGAACTTCCTTGAGAAAGTTCTAGATAGGTTGGGTTTCCACCGGGATTTTGTTGAGTTGATTATGATGTGCATATCTTTAGTCTCATTCTCGTTTTTAGTTAATAGTTCTCAGTTTGGCTACTTGCATCCACAACGGGGACTCCGTCAGGGGGATCCATTGTCACCATATCTTTTTTTGCTTGTTGCAGAGGTTTTCAGCTCTTTATTGCAGGAAGCGGAGAGGCGAGGTGAGATTGAGGGGGTGGCGGTTGCTAGGGAGGCTCCTCGGGTCTCACATCTTCTCTTTGCCGACGATACACTTATCTTTATGCAAGCCAAGTCCTCGGCTTTTGAAAGCATAAAGAGAGTGTTGAGGACATATGAGAGGGTGTCGGGACAAAAAATTAATTTTGAAAAATCTTCTATGGTGTTTAGTAAGAATACGCCCTTAGAGGATAGAGAGACACTAGCTAACATTCTAGGGGTTCGGGTGGAAGAAAAGCATGATAAATATTTGGGTCTCCCGGCGATGGTGGGGAGGTCTAAGAAGGAAGTATTTGATTCTATTCGGGAGAGGGTTTACCAACGGTTCCAAGGATGGAATGCTTGTTTTCTTTCTCAAGCGGGCAAGGAGGTGTTACTTAAGGCGGTGATCCAATCCATCCCCACATATGCTATGAGTTGTTTTCAAATTCCGGATGGGTTATTACGGGAGACTGAGGCTGGAATGGCAAATTTCTTTTGGCACAATAGGGATACTCGTAAGATCCATTGGGTGGCGTGGGAAAAGTTATGAAATGGAAAGGAGGAAGGGGGTTTGGGGTTTAGAGAGCTTAAATAGTTCAATCAAGCGATGCTTGCAAAACAATGTTGGCGTATTTTGCAAAATCCGGAGTGCTTGTTGGGGCGTATTTTTCGAGCTCGGTATTTTCCACATTCTTCTTTCATGGAAGCAAATTTATGGTCCAAACCATCTCTTACATGGAAAAGCATTCTTGAAGCTCGGGACCTTCTTAAGTGGGGTTGTCGTTGGAGGATTGGCTCAGGTCGGGGGGTGCGCATATGGGGGGATCCTTGGCTGCCACGGCGTCACTGTTTTGAGGTCATCTCTCTACCTCACATTCTTGATGAGGAAGCCACGGTCAGCGAGTTACGAGTCGGGCAAGAAGGTTGGTGGGATGTCGAGCTTGTTCGTAGCATTTTTAGCAAAACGGAGGTCTCCTCTATTCTTTCTATTCCTCTTGGAAGTGCAGCGAATGAGGATAGAATCATTTGGCATCACACAAAATCGGGGTGCTTCTCGGTTAAAAGTGCATATCATTTAGCTAAGGAGGTAAAAGCTCTTTCTCGTCCGTCGTCCTCTTTCCTGTCTAATGATCCGGAACAGCCAGCGGGTAAGTGGGGTTTTATTTGGAAATCTAACGTTCCTCCGAAGGTAAAAAATTTTGTCGGGAAAGCATGTGTTAGGGCTTTGCCTTCGGGGCTTGATCTTCAAAAGAAGAGAGTAGAAGTAGCAGGCCTGTGCCCCCTATGTGAAGAGGAAGGTGAGTCGGTTTTCCATTGTTTATTTTCATGTCCATGCGCTAGAGTTGTTTGGTGTCTATCAAACATTCCATGGAATTCGATAGCAGCAGGTTTAACCACCGTTGAGCTGTGGTTTCGACACTTAGCAGCAGTTTTGGATCCTAAGGAGTATGATTTCTTTCTTGTGGAGAGTTGGTATCTTTGGTTCAATAGAAATAAGACGTTGATGGAAAGACAAACTACTACGCCGGACGTGATTATTTTTCAAGCAAGGGCATTCCTCGAGACGTTTCAAAGGTCAGTGGCTATATCTAAGCAGGCTAATCCACCCTCTTTTAGCGACCATTGGACTATTCCGGAGCAAGGAGTGGTGAAGATCAATTCTGATGGCGCGATGTTTAAAGAGGTCGGAGCTATGGGAGTTGGGGTAATTGCAAGAGACGGTGCGGGGTGTGTGTTGGATGGTGTATGAAGAGGTTTCCATTTTTTTCTTCTCCGAGACATGCGGAAGTGCTGGGGGCGCGCGAAGCTTTGGAGTTTGCTCGGCGTATGGAGTGGCCAAAGGTGGTGGTTGAGGGCGATTGCTTGGCCTTGATCAAGGACTGTCAAGCTGTGGAGGGTTCTTTGGGGCCGTTTGGTCCGTTAGTGGATGATATTCGTGTTCTTAGTTTATCGTTTTTATCTTGTTCTTTTTCTTTCGTTAAAAGGTTAGGGAATGGTGCGGCGCATATTTTGGCATGTTCTGCGTCGGAGGACCAAGAGGGTGTTCTTGGGCTCCCGTCTCGTGTTTTGGATACTATTGTTTCTGATTTGGTTAATTAATATAGTTCTACCGTTTTTCCGTAAAAAAAAAAAAGAATGGGCTTTGTTTCCTGACTAATTCCAGTAACTTAGTGCATGGTTTCTGGTTTGTTACTAGTTCTCAGTGGTATATAGGAGTGGACGGTCAATTGTGTCAAGCCTACCCCGAAGATAGATTGTTCGACCTGCTTGTATTTGAACCGAGCCTAATTGAATGTGAGTCGGACCGAGATAACAGATTGAGCCCTATTAATTTGTGAGCTGAGGTTTAGCTGTACTAGGCTCAATCCGAACAACCCGAATTCATAATTTATCCTCTAATTAAATGTTTTGTTGCATATAATTAAGTTAGATTATACAAAACCCATAGTAGATTCTTAGGTTTGAAGCTTAATAAGACGATGAAATGCATATATTAGTGGAAAATTTTCGTCAAAAGAGACTTTGGAAGAACTTCCTATTATTTTTGCGCTTCATGTATATTGAGAAAAATTCTAAAATTTGATAATTATTGTTGTAGAATTTATGACTATTAGAAAACTTTGTAATTATACATACTCGTTAATCTAAACTTTTGTTTAGTATACTATTCGAGATTAGGATCTTAATATGATTAAATTTTGTACCTTCTTTTTATTTGAGAAAAATTAATGCGTCGTCCTGAAACTTGTGAAAAATATGAGCCTGAGTTTGAGCCGAGCCAAATAAAAAATTTATGAATTGAGTTTGAGCCTATAATATTGAAGCCCAATAAATTTTAACTTGAGTCACACTAAGTTCGACTTATAAGGCCCGACTAACTGGTCTAGTGGTATACAAATAAAATTTTGATTGATTAAAGTTTTAAAACCAGCCGGCTCGGCCGGGAACCCCGGCGTAGAGCGGCTAGTGGGTTGGGCTGGTTCATATAGATGTATCGGGCCCCTACAAGATCTAGAGGCATGTAGCCCGGCCCAGTCTAGACCGCCCTAGTCAAGCCAAACCCAGAAGATATAATTAGTTTTTCCGGATAAGTTATGACATTTGTGGATATAGGAGTAAAATACAACTGAATTGGTTGGAGCAAATATATATAGAAGTGGACTTTTTCCCCCTATTATTATATTTATAGTGCTTGTATTAAATGAAAGAAAAAAACTTGTGTTATGATTTTTTTGCTAAACCCCCCCCCCCCCCCCCCTCTTCCCTTCCCTAATCACCCCCCTGTGTTCTTAAAGAAGTCTGAAAAAAACCACTTTTTGTAAATAAAAAAAACGATGGGTATTTTTCATATTTTTCACCTTTATTAACATACTTATTTGTCATTTATACTCCAATCAATATAAAAGGTAAAATAGTGTTATTTCACCAAAAAAAAAACACATATTTCTTTCTATTTTTTTTAACAAAAAGTGGCTTTTTGCAGACTTCTTTAAGAACACGAGGGTTTTTTAGGTTATTTCGTGATCACAGGGGGTTTTTAGCAAAAAAGTTATATCACAGGGTTTTTTTTTTTTTGCATTAATCCCATTAAATTATGAGAGTATTTTATTTTATACAATTACTACATATATTTTCATAATTATATAGAAATGATTATTTATAGATAATTAGTATATTCGTAAACTACATGGTAGAATTTTATGGACTTGTATCATATGTATATATATATATATATATATGTATATATATTTGCATCCCAACATACTCATCTGTATGCATGGCGGTTTAATCATATATCTCACATTATCTTAAAGTTTATGACCCAATTTAAGTGATCAAATTAAGTTATATGGGTCTGAGTCATCTTATATGAAGCATATGATTCTAATTAAATATGTGTAGAAACCCAATGACTTAACTCTAATTTATGATGAACTAATTAGCAATTAAGTCTCCACTTATCCTTGATTCTCTGTAAATAAGTGGGTTATGGTCCTGAAGACATACCAAGTAGAAGACTTTTCTTGATATCCGATCATTTACACTTTGTTTGGCTCAAGGAAATTGGCAGGAAAAGGAAAAGAAAATACAAGTAAATCATTTTCCTTTTTCCACAATTTTTCACCAAATGGTGAAGAAAAGGTATTGACTCAAATTTGTATTAAGTATTCTTTTCTATTTTCTTTTCCTTTTCATTTTCTCTATTAACTAAACAATGAAAAATGATTTTTCTTGTCTTTTCTTTTCCTTTCCCTACCAATTTCCTTGAACCAAACAGAGTGTTAGAGAGAGCATAAGGAATAAGGATTCCTTGGTATTTGGTAGACTATCGACCTTCATCATCTTCTTAAGTCAAAGTTACTCATGCCATGAATTTATGTATATTTCTACTCTAGTGCTTCTGACTTGTGAATTTCATGAAATTCAAAGATGTTGGACAATTTAAGCTATAAAGCCAACACTAAGTACATTTGTATTTATAATAAATATTTAGTTAATACTTATAAATTTTTTTATATATGTGTTAAAGATTATAATTAATAGGGCATTATTTGTTGAGTATGACACGTAGTACATATGTATTATAAAAGATGAAATCAAAAGTACGAATATCTCCTTTAAGTATAATTTTATCGAGTCAAGTTTAATTTAACGGAGTCAAGTTTGATTAGTTTGATATTATTACACATATACTTATCAATTTTGATACTTATCAATTTTGAACTAATCAAGCTCGAGTTTGAGTCGAATTTCAAATTTTATCTAACATAAAATAAGATTAAACTTGTTTGTTATGTTAAACAAATCCAGTTCAGACGGGAAAACATTTGTATAAATCGAGTCTTGGGTCCCACCAGTGCACCTTGTGGATGTGATTAATACAATCACATCCACAAAGTACACAGATGGGCTCAAGACCCAATTTATACAAGAATTTTCCGTTGCGGACGAATCAAGAATTGAGTAGATTAGAATTAGAGACAGCCCTTCCAAAGAAATAGGGCTTCACATCCAGTTTGACCCTGCTCTCCGTACTCTAGTCTGCGGCCAGTGCATAAGATACGTAGCAGAGAGAGAAGGCATATAAGTCTGATGAGAATAACTGTTCCGACAAAATTCGGGAGTGATTCTTAGGAGCACCAGGAGCCCAACTCCCCTTCCACTACAATCTGACAAGTGTAAATTTTCACTATTTCAGCCACTATTGTTGACTTTGCAAAAGAGTCCTTTATTTGTTATGTTTATTTCATTTCAGTCCATTTAAAGTTTCTTGTAAATTTATTTAAACCCATGAGAATAATTATACATATTTAAAGAAAAGGGAATCTCAACCCGCTTTTATAAATCTGCATAAAAACTTTTTATTGCATTCATAATTTACATACATGCTAATTCCTACTCATATTTTAAGTGCTTTTATTGATTGTCTTAATACTTTAGAAAACTTAGATTATACTAATACAGAATTAATATTAGAATTACGAAATTAATTAATAATTAGGAGAGAACATTGGGTTAATAATTATCTTAACATACCTCCTAGATTAAGAGATCACGAAAACTATATTAAGTACCTTTTAATATTGAATATATTAATAGCAGTCTTTTATTAAAATAGCTTCTTCTAATTATAAAAGATTAGAATATCTAGATTTAGAATATAGTTTAACCAATAGAACCGTAATCTCTTTAGATAAACATAAATTTATTTGTAGATTTGATTCAAATTTTAAGCACAATTTACATTCAGAAATAAACACCTAAATAGTTTAACAAATTTATTTATATCGTTAGCATCAAACTTAGAAATAAATAACGCTAAACTTTGTAAAACGTTAGAATCATTAAAAGAAACCGTTTTAATAAATAGAGAAATAATAAAGAAGGGTGAAAATAATAATTTAGATTATATTAAACAACAATCTGAGGAAACTCTAAAAATAGTTAAGAAATATAATAAGTTTTTCCCCACTAAAGACGAAATAATAGAGTTAAAATATAGCTTGGAAAGTAATAAGCTAAAACAATTAGAAATTGAAACTAAGAAAACTCTAAGCCAAGTAATAGAAAAATAAATAAATTTGAAGCTCAAAACTTAGAAACAAGTAAAACTTTAAAAAATATAGAACGAATAGTTAGCGGATGAATAGTATAGAAAATAGATTAGAATATAAAAGAGCCATTGAACTAGCAAATAAATATCTATATACGGAAGAAGGATTTACTGCCTATCAAGGAACTAGTAATTCAGATATAAATTATATCCTAAACTTTGGAATATTCAATTCGCTTTAATTCTACAAATATTCGAAAGGCTAGATAAATTAGAAAATAAGTTAGAAAAATTAAGTACTAAAATTGACACAGTATCTCAAGTAATTAAAGGAGATTTACAAGATAGTATAGAAGAAAGATTAGCAAATATAGCACTAGACGAATCTGAAAAACCTAAAAAGGAACCTAAAAAATATATATATTGGTAAAAAATGATGAGATCATTTAGTGGTATTAGTAGAACTATAAGTGAATCAAGTAATAAAGAAAAAGAGAAAGGAAAAATAAGTAATACTTTCACTAAAAGAATGTTTAGAGGATCAGGAAGTCAAAGTTCAGCTAGAGAAGTAGAATTAGAAGAAATAATAGACGTAGAAGAAAATCTTAATTTATATAATAACAAGGGAATAGATAAGTTAAAACCTAAAACATTATACAAAGTGGGAAAAATGGACTTTAACACACATTTAATTAAGAAATTTAGAGAAAAAGAAGTAAAAGTTACAACAAATGCCGAAAATATAAGCTTAGTTAGCCCGGAATGTATAAAATAATTAAAGCAAAAGTATATACATTTAGGATTAATTATTGTAGGAATAAAGGGATTAACTAGAAAGGGAACCGGTGGAAAGGTTTTAGTTTTATTATTAGATAAAAGTTGGTCTGATGCTAGGAGAGCAGTATTTGCTAGTATGAAAATAGATATGACTAATAATGTAGGAATATTTTATGTAGCTCCAAACATGATGAAAAGTATTAAAGATATTAATAAAATTACTATAGGATTACAAACTAGAGGATATGAAACATATGATGGTAATAACTTAGTAGTTTCTATAGCATTTTTAGGAAGAGTAACCAATAATAGTTTTCCTCAATATAAAATTAATATAGATGGGATAATAGATGGATTAGCTTCAGTAGGAGTAAAAATGATTAAACCTTTAAATATTGATAATAACGATTTAAATGGAGAAGAATGAGAATTAACCAAACACTTAGAAGAAAATGAGACGGTCAAAGTTCCAGGAGAAAGCGTAATGTATACAAACAGTAGAGGCCAGACTTCTATTAGATTTCTTAATTACCAAAAACAAGATCCCAAAGAAAATTTAGAAGATCTAGAAGAAGAAACTGATAATGAAACTGAAACAAGCTACATGAATATTATAGAAGAAGAAGAAGTTAGAATAACTAGTAGATTTGCTAATTGGGAAATATTATCTGATATAGAAAGCGAAGAAGATGAAGAGGATGAAAATATAGATGAAACAGATGAAGAGATTAGACAATTAGATAGTCAGCTCAAAAATGATTATAGACCAAAAAATATGGAAGAAATATTAAGAAAAAATTTTGAGATAAATAATTTAAGAGAATTAATAGATGAAATGAATTTTGAAGCAAGGAATTTAGATATCAATTTAGAATCAGCTGAAGAAGAATTTAAACAATATTATAATATTGATTTAGTAGATGATATAGTTTCAAGAAAAATAGAATTTAAAAATTTCTTTAAAGAAAAAGGTAGCAATGAAGTAGCTTTTATGGCAGATAGCCAAGCAAGTACTAGTAGTAATATAGGAAAAAGAACTAGAGTAGAACCAGATTATAGTGAAGTTTCAGCTAGAAATGTAGAAATGAGTGGTAGACCAGAATGGAAAAATCCAACATATGAATATGGATCAACCCAGCCAAATAAATATATAGGATCAAGACAACCTATAGGAAAAACCATGAGTGGAACCATGTTAGTAATTGAATTAGGAAGTCCACAAATGTGGCCCGAAGAAATAAATATATGGGAACAATGTGTAGTAAAACATTGGGAAATAAATAAAAAAGCAGATATGGATATGTTTAACTTTTTAGAAACATGCTTAGGACCTACAACATTATCTATCTGGCAAAGTAAAAAGAAAAAGGATCCTAATAGAATTAATGAAATAAAAGCCTTAGGAAATAATCCTTATAATTTTACTAGTTTTATTAAAACGTTAATAATAGGAATAGATCCAGGAAGAGAAAATACATTCATACAAGATACGGCACTTAGAAATCTAGAACAACTTACTATAACTGATATGAAATATATTATACCCTTTAGTCAGGATTTTACAAGGTTAATAGGAGAAGCTAATAAATCATTTGATGAAGAATTATGTAATAGATATTTTACTAAATTACCCCAATACTTAGGAAAAAGAATACATGAAGAATGGATAAAAACTAATGGTAATCTTACAGGATTAGGTATAGGACCTAGAGTACAATATACTTTCTTTAAACTTCAGGAATGGTGTAAAGAAGAATTTATTAGAGAACAAATTAGAAAACAATCTTATGAATTTTGTAGAAAAGCTATATACACCCCACAACAATATGGACAGAAGAATTACTTTAAGCCAAAACGCAAAATATTAAGGAAATCAAATAAACCAAAATCTAATTTTAGACAATATAGGCAAGGAAGAAAACCCCCTAATTATGTTAAAAAGCCATCAACAAGAAAATGCACATGTTATATTTGTGGAGATCCTAAACATTTAGCTAATAGATGTCCGAAAAGACAATTTAATATGGAAAGAGCAGCCATAGCAGAACAATTAGATGAAGACGTAGTAAGTATAGACGGTAATGAAAGTGATAATGAAAGCATATTTAGTATAGTAAGTGAAGAAGGACTAGAAATTCCTAATACACTAGAATATACCTATATGAATAATTCATGTGAACATAAATATATAAATGGAAAAGGAACTATGAGTGTAGCCTGTAGTATTTGTAGATTATATCCTGATATGCATTTAAGATATCAGTGCAATATATGTTTTGACGAGATTTGTTTTATTTGTGCTAAAGACGCATATAATATAGAAACAGATGTATCGCCTAAACCTAGTAAAAAACTAGAATCTATAGAAGTTCTAAGCCATAAAATAGAGAATTTAGATTTAAGAATACAATTAATAGAATTAAAATTAAAAAATAATAAAAACATAAGTAGTAATCAAAATAAAGGAAAAGGTGTAATTATAGAAGAACTTGATGAAATTAATCAACAATTAGAAGAAACTCATTTACAAAATACAGCGTATGAACCCCAACTACAAGTACCCTATACTAGTAGTCTAATACTTTCAGATTGTCGAATATGGTATAATCAAGAAAAATATATTGAAACTAAAGCCATTTTAGATACAGGAAGTACAAAAAGCATGCTTAGCGCTAGTCTTGTGCCAAAAGAATTTGTAACACAATTAAGTTATACTGTTACTAGTAGAACTGCAGAAAATAGATTAATGAGAATAACAAAAGAGTTAATTAACATAGGAATACAATTTAAAGATTTTTCAAGAAATTATAGTAGCAAATATACATTAGGACAAGTCCTTATAGCACCAGAAAACATAAATAGCCACGAATTCCTTTTAGGGTTAAACTTCATTTGTGCATTAAATGGTAGTATCTTAATAGGAAAAAATTATATTACTATTAGCAAACATAATTATACTTTTCCGACTAATAGATACATTAAACAATCAGAGTTGACTGCGAAACGTGGTGGACATGGTAATAATGAACTCGATTTTTTCAAAGAATTAGAACAAAATAATATAGAACCTGAAACTATAGATATCCTATTAGATGAAGAAATTAGAGATATAGGAAAGGGATTAGAAGTTTTAAACCTAGAAAATGAAAGAATTTTACATAAATTAGAAATGTTAGGATTTATAGAAGATGATTTAGCTAAAAACAAAGTAAATTATACTTTTAAACTAAACATATTAAACCCAGATATAGTTATAAGAACAGCAGCTATAGAATATACTCCTGAAAATATAAAAGAATTCAAAACACAAATAAAAGAAATGTTGGAAATCGGTGTTATCAAAAGAAGTGATAGTCCTCATAGATCAGCAGCCTTTATAGTAAGAAATAATACATAAATAAAAAGAGGAAAACCTAGAATAGTATATAATTATAAGAGACTGAATGATAAAACAGAAGATGATGCTTATAGAATACCTAATAAAGATGAGTTAATTAATCTTATACAAAATAAAAAGATATTTTCAAAATTTGATTTAAAAAGCGGATATAATCAAATTAAAATGGTAGAAGAAGACAAAAAATGGACAGCTTTCAGCTGTAGTGAAGGATATTTCGAGTGGAATGTTCTATCTTTTGGTTTAAAAAATGCTCCAGCAATATTTCAAAAATTTATGGACAGTATATTTAAACATTTAGATTTCTGTTTAGTGTATATAGATGACATTTTAGTAGCTTCTGAAACTTTTAAGCAACATTAAGATCATTTAAAACAAGTGTTTAATTTAATAGAAGAAAAAGGAATAGTAGTATCTAAAAAGAAAATGAAACTTTTTAAGAGAAAAATAAGCTTTTTAGGTTTAGAAATAGGAAACAGACAAATTAAATTACAACCTCATATAGCTCAAAAAATTCTAGATTTCCCAGAATAGCTAGAAAACTTAAAACAAATACAAGCGTTTTTAGGAATATTAAACTACTCTAGAAAATTTATTCCTAAACTTAGTAAATTAGTTGGACCATTATATAAGAAAACAGGAAAATCAGGTCAAAGACATTTTAATCAGGAAGATATTAACCTAATCAGAAAAATTAAAGAAATTGTTAAAGATTTAAAACATTTAGAATTACCCTTAAGTACTGATTATGTCATAATAGAAGTAGATAGTTCTATAGGAGGATGGGGAGCAATATTAAAATGTAAACCTCATAAATTTTCTCCAAAAAGTGAAGAAAAAATATCAGCTTATTCTAGTGGTAATTTTAATAAAATAGGAAGTAATTGGACTAGCCTAGATTATGAAATAGCAGGAATAGTTAAAGCAATAGACCATTTTAGACTATATTTAAATAAACCTTTTACCATCAGAACAGATTGTGAAGCTGTAGTTAGATTCATAAAAAATGAAAATTCTAGAAAACAAAATAATAAAAGATGGTTAAATTTTAGAAATGCAATAGAAGGTAATAGATATAAAGTAGATTTTGAACATATTAAAGGATCAAACAATAGCATAGCAGATTTATTAAGCAGGCAATTAACTTTAATTTTGGGTCACAGATCATGACATCCAACAACCAAGGAAACCAACAAACAAGACCTCCCTCTGCAGCTTATAACCAAATAGCTAGAAGACCAGCTTTCAGGTCTAACTTTCAGCACAATATTCAAAATAGACCAGCCTTTGCAGTTGAAACACAGTTATTTAATCCAGCCACTCAAAATGTTTTTAAAACCTTTGGCAAAATAGCACTTCCAGTTAGACATAATTTCAAGGTCCCAAAAGATACCCCTCATATAACTGAAGAACAAAGTATTTTACTCAATGCTCTATGGGAAGCTCATCCTTCAGTCGGCAAATTAACAGCATTAAATGCATTATGTTTTTATTTCGAAAAAGAAAACAAAAAATTTCCAATAGAAAAAGCAGCAGTTTATCTTGTTATTAGAGGAGATCCAGTGGGAATCTTTGAAGATTATCAACGAGCAATTCAAAGCATTCAGAATGTAGCAAAGGGATACTTGGAGCCCTTTAAACATTTTCATGAAGCAGTAATAGCAGCAAGAAGAATTTTAGGTCCAAATTTTTACATTCAGCCTAATGACGAAAATGCAAAGCCCAAAATACTTTCAAAAGGAAAGAGACCCATAAACCCAGATGTAGAAGCACTCGAAGATGACCTAGAAACCATAACTAAACAGTTTACCAACCTTGGAAAAATTTATCAAAACCTTTTAGCCCAACATCAAAAGTTATCAACCCATTTAATAAACCTTAGACAAAATGATGTTCCTAAGGAGATCCAAAATAAATCCTACCAATTCTTGTCTGTTCGAACTTTCTTTAATCCATGCCAAACAGTTTTAGCCTTACCCGAAGAAATTCAGTCTATAATTTGGAAAAAAGCAGAAGAAGGTTTTTACTCAAGAATGTTAAAGGTAGCTCAAATTATTATCAACCAGCAGATAGAAGGGATAGTTTCCAAAACCAGTCTACTCCAATGGAAGGGGGAACCTATTCGCCATGAAGGATCACTAAAACTCTACACACTTAAATACTTTTCATGGCCTAATGTTCACATAGACGCATCAGTTTTTAGAGAAGGATGGATAGATAATATTTTTATCAGCGTTCAAAGGTTATTAGATTATGGCTTTGTATCAAAAATATTTGTATCAAATCCAGTACAAGTGACTTATATAGGTCGACATATTTCAGACGCTGTCAATTTTATATTCGAGCAAAAAGCAGCAGAAAGTCTCAAGCTTGACATAGTATCTCTACCTCCAATTTGGAACACTACAGGAATAGAAATAGGACATTCGTTCTTTTCGATAACAGAGAATTATGAAAAATGGGAACCAATGTCAACATTGTGGAATTTTCATGAAGCTATTAATCCTTTAGCAAACATAGAAGAGCTCAAATTAGCTTTAGAAATAAGGAGGAAAACGCAGCGACATTATATGATGCCCAATTCAGATTCAGACCTCAAGCTTATTTTTCAAGCACCTCATCATAGCATATTTATTTCGGCCAAGACCAGATGCAAAGTTCGCCTTACTACATTAGGAAAAAGAGCAATGACAATTGTGGAATACCCACCAAGATATAATCCTGATATGTATAATCCTGATTCAGAATATAATCCAGATCTAGAAGGAACCAGTTCAGATACATACTAGAAGACAAAAGCTTCAACAGTTCAACAATAATGGTTAGCAGCACCAATAATTCATCTACAAGACAAATTTCAAGAGACAGCTCATGAAGACAGCATTCAAAGTTTCAGCAAAATAATGCATCTCCCAGACAAAAGCCATAAATGTATCAGCAACAAGGACAATAATTTGCAGCAATAATTCAGCTATCAAACAAGACACTGAATTCAAAGCAACAATCTTTAATAATTTCAGCAACTTTTGTACTATATTAACGGTTCACTATTGCCACCTATGTACTTTTTACTGTCTAAACACTGTTTGTAATAATGGCAGTTCGGATGCCAAATCTCTCTTTATTTTGTTGTAATTTCTTTCATGTTCGAGGCCTATAAAAGGACCTCATCCCTCAGTTGTAAAAATTGCACCTTGACATTCTCCAACCCACACTTCTTGGTTGCTAGAAAATCTCTCCTCTTTTCTTGTAATAAAATATCTTCTTTGTGTGCAATAATATCTTGTAAGTTTTTATATGCTTTATAATGTATAGTGAGTAAACTACCCCAGGGACGGGATTCCCCTACTATTTAAAAATGTTATAATTCTCTCATGTTCAAAAAATACAAAAACATTAAAAAACCAAAAATACAAAAACATTAAAAATGCTAAAAATGATGATGAACAGTAGTAACATTCTACTATTTCATCGTCTCAAAAATATGTTTCCACTGTACAAATTATTGTTTTCAATAATCTCTGATACTGCTTTGGGAAGATTTTGTTTACCGTCTCGGTGTTACTGGTCGGGAGACAAAATGTGCGGGATAATTCCCCCCAGTGTGCAAGCAAAATGGTATCAGAGCTTGAGTATTCTGAGTATGCTCTGTGGTCGCAGTATAATCTGATCTTCCACACCAGAAAAGTTTTTTCAAGTTATTTATCTTTTTTGTGTTTCTGAGTTTAAATTATTAATGAAGTTAAGACTATATTTTAGAATTCAACAGGGTAAGATAGGTACTTTACTCCAGATCCAACATAAGTTTTCGTTGATGAAGCAACCGGATTTACGAAGCAACCCTCTTACGTGAGAATTTTATAATAAAATGCTTAACTCGTTAAATGAGAAAAATTCAGAACAATATTTTATATAATTTTTATAAAATTATAAGGACCAAAATATAATAATTTCACAAATAGTTGGAACAGTGGTATGGAGCTATACTCCAGGTGCCAACAAGGATGACCCAAAATTCGGCCTGACAAATACTCTGCCCCTTTTCTTCTCCTCTCTATTTCAACACTCCATAGGTACATCCACCCGCTTCTTAATCAGTTCGAATTGTGGGCTAACAGTATATATGTTCCTTTCCATACTCCATTGCGTGCCTTCAATGTGCATACCATCTGTTTGATAAAATGCCTTACCGTTTGTTTTGTGTTTTAATTTGAAGGGTTGCGAAAGTTGCAATCTTGGAGCACCTTGTGAAGAAGGAGTGATATTGGAGGGGTATGTGCGAGGAGTAGGATGGCTTGGAGTTTGGAAAAATGCGATGGGAGTAGTGTGGAGAATGCTAAAATGGGTTTGGTGCGGCCGGCAACAGAGGATTATGCTGAAGAGGCGATTGGAGCTGTTAAAGCTGGGGAAGTAATTGCTGTGCCTACTGATACCCTCTATGGCTTTGCTTGTGATGCTTGGTAGTTGGAATATCCCTCAATCCCTAACTACTGTTGATATTTATCGAGTATTTCGCATTTTTGTGCCTTTAAATGTTGGTTCATTGTGATTATTTCGAGTTTGAAAGGAAATGAAACTGGAAAGTTTTCAAATTATTTAAGGCAAAAAGCATTTTTGACATCAATCTATGTTGTTAAGAGTACTTTAGTCCTCAATCTATCAATTTTGACACCTGACTACCCAACATTTATCAACTGTTACACTTCAGTCCATTTGATCGTTGCCGGCGGAATCTTTTGGAATATTCTATCCAAGCCAGGGTGCAAACTGCATATATTATGCAATGAATGGGAAACAGGGGTGCACAATTTTTGAAAAATTCGGACGGAATATTCCATAAGATTTCGTCGGTGATGTTGAAATGGACTAAAATGTCACAATTGACAAAGGTTGAGTAGTTGGGTGTCAAAATTAATAGATTGGGGACTAAAGTGCTATTAACGACATAGGTTGGTGTCGAAATTGCTTTTTACCCAGTTATTTATGTGCATGGAAATTTCTAACCTGTGAATTGTATCTCTTTACAACGCAAGGTCTTGTGTTTGAGTAAAAAGGGCAGAACTTGATAGAAGGAAAATTTTGACATTGTAGCATGACTTAAAAAAATCAGCATGTATATTTTCTTGAAGGTCGATCACTGATTCTTGGCCATTGATTGAAGTCCAAGTCCTACTCATTTTTGTAATGCGATGGGAAGATGCTGAGTTTTTGTCTCTTCGTATAGGAGGCTTTGAGATTTTTGGATAGCTACGATAATCTCTGCCATGAAATATTAATCAGAAAGCAAATTAGCCATATTTATGATGGCCTTATACGATGAATTTAGCTTTATTATAGTTTAGACGTGGTGTTCTCAAGGTTTGTCTTTGTACTTTGACCTGGTGCAGCTCAGTGGATGCAGTTCACCGGATGTATGAGACCAAAGGCCGCAAATATACTAGTCCTCTTGCCATTTGTGTCGAGGATGTCAAGGACATACAGCGTTTTGTGGACACTGACCATTTGCCTATTGGGTTGCTTGATTCTCTTCTACCAGGGCCCGTAACAGTTGTGCTAAGACGAGGTTTGTTAAGCCCATTACTGTTTACTGCTTTAGTAGATGTATTGGAAAGTTTTTGCCAACCCTATTACGTTAGTAAAACCTCCTAAGTCAGGATCTTTATTTACTTTTCTTGGACTTTTAGGGTTTTTATGGGTATGTTCTTGGGTGTGTTTGTGAAAAATTCTCCAGTGTTGGTGCATTAGAGGTATTCGTGTAAAATGTGATATGATGTGTGTTATGTTTGATTATGTTCTTAGAAAATGGTTGGAATTTGTAAAATGATGTGATTTATTGATGTATGAAGTGTAAAATGATTGAGTTAGGAAAGAGAAAATAATGTAAAATATTGTAAAGTAGGAAATAGAAAAGAATTAATGACTGATAGCTATTGATTGGTGATAGTGTGAAGCAAAAGATTTTGTGATTGATAGTTAGTTAGTTATATAGGGATGTGTAAAAGTGAAATTGAAAAAAGGTGTTTTTGGTTGAAAATGGGTTGTAGCTCAAAATATTAGAAAATTGTGATAAAAAAACAGAAAATCAAATTTGAAAACGTATCCAAATATGGCCTTAGTTACTTCAATCTGAATGTTGAGTCTAATGCTTTTTTCACATTATTACATGTTCCCAATTATTGATGCAAACATAATTTACTCATTTTATCTCTCTGGGGTAGTCTGAAACTTTAATTTAACATGTTTCAGGGGAATCAAGTATTCTGGAAAAGTCTTTAAACCCAGGATTGAAAAGCATGGGGGTCTGAGTACCCGACTGCAATTTCATTAGGGCAATTGCCCGTGGTTCTGGAAGTGCACTAGCCCTCACAAGCGCGAACCTTAGTGGGCAGCCCAGTAGTGTAGATGTCAAAGATTTCAAGAAGCTTTGGGAGCACTGTGCATACATCTATAATGGTGGTGTGCTTCTGTCGGGCCGTGCAGGATCAACAGTTGTGGATCTGACTAAGTTAGGACAGTACAAGATTTTAAGACCTGGGAGGTAAACATCTAGAATTTTATACGGGAAGCTCTTTCTTGTTTTTATGTCACTGGATCTCATTAGATAAATTTATCAGAAAATTGTCGTCCTCAGGTCTAAGATAAATAGCTTAGCTTGGGAGTGCTAGAAAATGAGCAAAAAAATTAATATATTTTTTGTGCTGGATCTTAAAGTTGTGCATTAAAGAAAATGACAAAAATGTTGAAAAGCAGGCATGTTATTGAGAGTTTTGGACCTTAGTTTGTTTGATGGTTGGACTTAACTGTGTCTTCAGCCTTTGATTGCCTTCAATGAGTTACCTGCTTCAGGAAGCCAACAAAAGTTTGATGTTAGGATTGAATGCACACATGTATTTGATATTTATGCAATGATACGACTTTTGTATTGATAAGATGGTGAATGTTGTTGTCAATGAACTTCTATTTCATGCTTCGTGTTCTATGATAAACCCACGCAAAAGTTTCAAACTAAACAGTAATGCAATGTTCTCTGATTTTGAGTTGTTTCATATATATCTGGAAAGCTGGATTTTATAGTTACTAAGGGCCAAGGGTTGCCTAGAAAAATGAGTTGGTTTGGTCTATAGTTAGTCATTCCCCCGAGTTCTCCTATAAACCTTTGTTTTCCTTGTTTATTCTCCTTTACATGATAATTGTTGTTGTCGCGCAGCGCACTTAATATTTTTTGGCAGGATATTATGCGCGTGTGTTATATAAAGTTGTCATGCTGTTGTTTTGTGTTTGCAGTGCGGAGGAGGAAACAATTGAAATCCTTGAGAGGACGACAGTGTCTCTTGACAAGATATCTGATTCTCCACGTAGAACTTGTTAAAATCTGCAACAACCTGAATTGGCTTCATTATAGAGTCTATTCTCTGTGTCTATGCCGTATATACAAATTTATTTTTTTGGGAAAAGTGGGTTTTCTTCTTGACTTTGAGTCCATTCTAGTTATGGCACTGGGCTCCAAGAAACTGAGAAAGAAGAACGGCTCATTGTTGTTGTCCCAGTGGCAGTCTTATACTACTGGGTCATGCATGTTTAAGCATTAGGGATATCTCTAGGACTGAATAGAACAATTGAACTTGTTCATACTCAATTTATAATCCTTGCTTTACTATTTTTCTATCTATATATATATATATATATATATATATATATAAATATCCATTGGTTCTTTTTGCCAATTATGCTAACAATTTTAGGAATTTTTTATTTTTGTTGGCCTAAAACTCCAACAATATTTTTGGACTGCAGGAATCAGGATGAGTAAGTGGTGAAAATAGCAAAACACTTTCTATATTGAAAAGGGAGAATTTTCAAGTGCCGAAAACAGTTGCCCAGGAAAATAACCAATACATATTATATTATATATGCCAATAATAAAAATAATATACTAACATGTAGAAGTATATAAATATCACCTCATAATTCATAAACCAAAAAAAAAGTTTCGAGGATAATATCAATATCAACTTAGACAATAAATAAATATATAAGCCAAATGTATTTGTAACTTAAAATTTTCTCCAAGACAAAGACTATAGAGAAATAATTGATATTTTAATTTCCTGAGAATTTTAGTATGTTTGATTGTGATAACTTTGAAGTGCTTTAAAATTGTTAGTTTCTTTTCTTTTTAATTAATAGATTTATCTTATTAGTTGTACTAAAAAGATACATATATTAAAATTCCACATTCAAGCCGGTACGGGCTGAGCTTGAAACTCGTCAAATCAAATCCAAACCTTGAGTATAAAGTCTCGTGTAATATTAAGGGGGAGCAGACTCGGCTTGATTGACAGCCCTAGATAGGCCTGTCATTGGTTGAGTCTGGCCCAGACCCAAAACAGTTACTGGGTCTGAACCCAGACCCAATAATTTTTTTTAATTGGGTCTGGACCCTAAACCCTAAACCCACAAACCCATAGGCCCAAACACTTTTTTTTTTAAAAAAAAGGCCCAAATAGTCTATTCTCTCATATCACTCTCGCTCCGCTCTCGTCTCTCTGTGTCGCATACTCCATAGATTTCATTTTGGAGCTAACCTTTAGCTCCATAGTTTAGACACTCATTATACTTTAACTTAACCATACAAAAAAGCGCATTATCAAAACACCCTTTATACATATATATATATATATATATATATATTATTCTTGCTAGGAATATACATTCTGTGTACTAGTTAAATTTTTAATTTTTTTGTTCACTTCTTGAAAGTGAGGTAATGGGGAGAGTGATGGGATTTTTGGTTGTAATTTATTTTTGTTTGGTTTGAGCAAAAGAGGTGTTGAAAGTTTTGATTTTGATGAGTTTTTGAGTAAAAATAGGTCATCTTCATCATCAGATGTGTCATTTTTGGAGTCCATGTCAATGTTAGAGTCTGTGTAAGGAATGTCTGCTGCTGCTGTCCCTCCAAATGCTCTAATGGTGGGTCTTACTCGTATTCAAGGAGCTGCTTCTAAAGGGGCTGTCCTCTCTCTCTCTCTAGAAATTCTTCAATTCTTTTTTTTTTTTTTAATTTCTATAATTTTTTATTCAAAATATTTAATGGGATTTTATTTCCTTCAATGTTTGTATTTTAGTTTTAGTTACTGTTTCGTGATTTTAAACAAACTATACTAGGGAAGGATTTTGAGTAATCGGTCCAAGCTCCTTAATAATTTACAACTTAAAATTATCTAATAACCCCTGTTTATATATGCTAAAGGTGATTTATGACTTGAATTGATTTCGTTATATGATTCACGCAATAACCAAAAAAAATATACTAAAATTTAAGCAATTAATCAACACTTAAAAGCTTAAATAGAAATATACCTCTATAAATTTTTCGATGAATTCTTCTTGATATAAGAAACAAATACTCGGATGCAAAGCTGCTAACAAGCTAATCTATACTACTGACTATTTAATCAAGAATTAAACTAAGCCTAACTACACCTAAGATTACTAAAACTATTGAAAGACAGAAATTTTTGTAGAGTTTTGTCTAATTGTTTGATGATTCTTTCTGTTTGATTGTTTCTACGCTTATATACTTCTCACTACTCTTTTTCGGTTTCTTTACAACCTCCACGTCTTCAACTATTCCTAGAACCGCTTCCAACTTCTCCTTCAAATTTCTTAATTTTGGCGCCCATTTGTTGGTACCACATTGATCCTAAGATCTTGGACTTCTTCTCGCTATTGTTTCTGTTGGGCCTCCACTAAATCTGACCCATACTTTCTCTTTTTCGAATCTTCAACCATTTCGATTTTGGATCCCTTTAGACCTAGGTCCACCTGATTTTACCCAAATCATTCCTTTTTTGGGCTTTACTCGACCACAGGCCCAATTTGATTATTATTTTCAGGTTATTCCTTTATTGGGTTTTTTTAATTCGAAAAACCCGTTTAGTTTTTTAAGTGTAAACAAATGCCCCGCTAATATACATGAACGTTTCGAGTTCGTGTGTATTAAAAGTCACGTCTGTTTTCTAATTAATGTGACTGCTTCGACTTTGCAGGTATATTTAAAGAATACATCTTTTCATAAACAGACCTTTCATATTTTTTGGCGGTTATGTAAAGACGCGCCCCTTTTTAAACTTTACCTGGGACTTTGATCGTCATCTTGCCACTTCCTCAGTAATAAGTGTGTCTCTTCGTGATCGGGTGCTAAACCCCTTATGAATATTCCAATCATGAGTTCTCTGGTTCGTCATTCTCGAAAGCCCTTTCTTCTTCAATCAAAACTTCTCAAATAAGCTCTATTTTTTTTAACCATCTTACGAGCGCCGTCTTACCTCTCTTCTTCGAATCCTAAAGCGATGGCTATTCCTCCTCGTATCGCCGCTCATGACCTCATGTTCGTAGTTCCTCAAGCGCCCATCTTGGATTGTGGTGAGGCCGAGGAGCTATACGACACCATTAAGGCTTCCCAAGCCCATTATAGTGATGTTACGCTTCTCGAAGTGACCCACGTAGTTCCTCGGTGGGCTTCCGATCGTCGAGGTCAATTGCTTAATCATTTAGCTCTTGGCCCACGATTTGCATCGATGACGTTCGAAAGTACCGTCCCTGATGCCCCCAACCTTTTTGGGATTTGGCCTGACTTAGAAGGTGATAATTCCCTTCTTTGTATGAATCGGGTGGTCAGCAAATTCGCTTGGACCAACAAGAACAAACCCATAAATGGTTGGATAGGGAGTGTTGACGATTTCCCGTGGTTTGATCGTCTTCAACAATTCCACTCGAAGTGGGAGGCTAATCGAATTATAGGGCTTGTTCGAATAGCCTGCTACCAGACCCTTCCTTTCGAGCAAGTGATGACCGATGCCTTGGCCCTTTCGTGGCATCCTTCCTATAATTGTTTTGTCTTACCTCGAGGGTTTCAGACAATAACCCTCGAAGACGTGGCCCTTATCACTGGGTTATCCCCTCGTGACACTATTCTCCCCTCTGGTGAAGCTACAAGTGAAGCTCGCGTGCTTCTGGTGTCTTCTATAGGATGGTTGAAACATCACAGCAAGAGTGGTGGTGCCAACATTGTTTATTCTTCGTTGGTCAATCATTTCGTTGGGAATGAGGACCCCGTTACCGCTTTCAAAGAGGTATTGTTCCTTAACTTCGTTTTTTCCCTGCTATTCATGAATTCTGGTTGTGCTGTGAACAAGACCTTTGTTCTGTTGGTTGCCAATATTGCTGCAACCATGGGGCCTGTCGAATTGGCCCCCTTTGTGCTAGCTCAATTCTATCGAATGATGTTTTACCTCCCCCGGGACCCTTCGAATGTCAAAAGATTATCAGGTCCGTTGTGGTTATTATCCTATTGGGTTTTCATATACTACCCTGAATTGTTAAACATTAGGACCCTTTCATGCCTTGAAAAAGTATCTCGAATTTCGAGTATCTTTAAACCCGTTTCGAGTTGGGTTTGTTATGGAAAGGTCGCTGTAAATCTGCTAATTCCTCTTGAAAAGGCGTCATATCTTTTGGCCTTGAGTACTATATATAACCCTCTTTATGTCTTGACATGGTGTCCCTTTTTTGAGACAAGGTATGATCAGGAACCTACTCACTGGTCCCACACTGCTCTGCCCAATTGGTTACGAGCAGTTGATTCTTTACGAGTTGATGAAGACCAACCTTATTGGCGGTCCGTTTTATTTTCTCGAGACCTTGTGTATGCGGACAACACACCTGGTGCCGAAGTTTATAACCTTTAGGTAATTTTTATAATCCTTCCTTCGAACATCAAATATCCTTCGAACATCTAGTGTCTTTATGTGATCATATATGTTCGTGTTCTTTCTTATAGTTATGCTCAAGACAATTCGGCATCAATCAGTGTTTCGCTTTACCATTTCTGGGAACTATTAATCGCCTCTGGTCGATGAGGCAATATTCTATTCCTAAGATGAAAAGGGATCGAGCAGAGATGATCGTTCGAGGGATGCCCTCTTGTCAAATCCTTCCTATCCCTGTCTCCCCTTTTTGTAGGGTCCTTCGAATGGAACAATGCTTTGCAGACTTCTAAAATTGCGTCTTGCAACAAAATTATTCAAGACGCATCATTTAGAAGTTGGTCTCCGATGCTACCAAAGTTTTTGGAGGTTCTGGAAACGTGGCCGAGCTTTCGAAACTACTTTCTATCGAGGTATTCAAACAACTATTTTTCTTTTCTTTCTTCAATTTCTGTCAAGGTATTCGATGTATTAACTTTCTACACACACATTTTGTCAGGATGATGCTTATCTCATCCCTTATGCCTTAACGTCTGGTTGGAGGTTTGAAAGGGATGACCCCTTCACTCAAGCCCATGAAGGTTTATTCTTTACCCTTCGAGAGTCGGAGGTTACTGCCCGAACTGAGCCTTCTGCTAAAGTTAGGTCTTCCACAAGTTCATTTATGGTAACGAGGTCTAAAACCCAACTTTCTACCGTATTGGCACCTGTTACTCGAAAACGATCGGCCCTTACCATTCGAGAGCCTCTTGCTACAAGCCTTCAAATGGCCTCTGAAGAGGAAGAGGCTGATGAGGATTCACAGCCTCTTATTAGAAAGAATAGTAAACTGCAACATTTACATGGTTCATTTGGAACTTCCGGTGTGGATGAAAACCCACCAGGCATTTTTATTACCCTTTCGATGCTACTCACTATTATGTCATTATTTCATCATTCTGATTATATACATTTTTTGAAAATTTTCGTAGCTACTTCTACTGATGCTGCACTTACTCCTTTAGTCTCGGTGGACTCGATTCGAGTGAAATCAGCTACTGATGTCACATCACTTCCCCCAATCCCAGAGGATTCAGTTCAAGAAGAGGGTGATCATGCCTTGGTCGTTGTTGCCATTGATCCTCCAATTTCACCTGGCCCTTCTCGAACCGCTACTTCATCAATTTGGATCAAAGAAATCGAGTCTGATCAGACTCCAGCTCTACCCGTTGATCTAGCTTTGGGTCCATCTCCTTCGAGTTCAGTGATTCACACATCTCTTGCTCCATCCGAAGGTATGCATTTTCATTTTCTTGTTCTTGTAATTCTACGCATAAATTTTGACTTTTATTTATGCTATTATCTTGATTATTTTAGGAGATGTTGCACCTCCGACATTTTCTCGGATTGACTTAACGGAGGTGTTCCTTGACATTAGGCGTTGTCCTAATGATTCTATCTTTTTGAAGAGGCTTTGATTTCTTATTGACGAGGCACACTCGAGGGTAGCCGAACCATGGCTGCCTATGTTTCAAGTAGCCCACCAGGTGTTCGAAGCTTGCCTTGCTAACCTTCGTGACTTCATTGACCAGGGAATTAATCCCTTAGAGGAAGAAATCTCCCTCGAGCATTCTCGACAGATAAACCAACTCCAAGATCGGGCTCCTGTCTTGGAAAACACTAGGGTAGATTACTTAGCTCAAATTGCTGCTCTAGATGCACATATTGCTACCCTTCAAGCAGAGAGGGATCGACTTGTCCACTTAGCTGATCAAGTCGAAGAAGATATCATAGCCCTCAATGACCAGATTGTTCAGTTGACTAATGAGTTCAAGGAGGTGGTCAGGCCAGCCCTGCTCGAGAGGGATGCTTTCGATTCGGATCTTGAAGTATTAGTCAATTCTTTACATTTTATCCAATTCTAGGATATAGCGATGTGCTTTTGACAATGTTCGATTTTGATGTAAATTTTTTTTGCCGGTTTCAAGCAATCTTCCTAATATAAGTGGTTCATTTTCTTTCCATATACTTGGTGTATAGTTCTTTAAGTATTTCGCATTTATAGCTCTTCCATATTTACCTCCATTTAAATGTTGAAGTTTAAAGGAATTTCCTGATAACTTATTCGAAACCAAAAATGGTCCTTTGACCTTTCGGGTAAAATCATTTTCCAAACCAGATCTCCTATTTCGAAAGATCTCGCCTTTACTTTTTTATTATAACTCTTCTCAATCTTCTTCTTTTGGAGTTCGATTTGTTGCAACGCCATAATTTGCAACATCTCGTGGTCTAACTTTTTGATTTTTTCTTTAATTGCCCCCATTAAATCAGGTGATAACCTTCTCGGGGCTTGAATAATTGGTTTAAATCCAGGCTTTATGGGCAACTCGTGCCGAGCTATTGACATGTCTATTCATGGCATTTCGTGACGAGCCCAAGCAAAACAATCTTTATAATCGTGTAATACTTTGATTAATTCTTCTTTTTGGTTTTGCCCTATTTTTGAGCTAATATAAGTTAGCCTGGGTTCTTCAAGTGTACCAAGATTAACTTCTTCTAACGAGTCTTGGATATCCTGCCTAATATCATCATCTTGTTCCAGAATTCCCTCTTCGATTATATCTTCTATACTTTGATTTAATTGTTCGATATCATTGTATACATCGAAACTCGAATCAATCAGATTAGATGAATAAAGATGCAGATTCAAATCTAGATTTTCGATTACTAACTTCTTGAAAACACTGTCAATAACACACAAATGTTTTAAATTATCCATAAATACAGAAGCAGAATATGATTCGAAACACTAAGATCGCTCCATTTCGATTTGGGCAAATCTCTTCACTACTCTCTCCGATGAGTCTTCATTATCTTCTTTTCCTTCTGCGATGTCCTCCCCTTTTGCCTTTTTGATGACCGGGACGGATGAAAACTCCTTATCTTTCATTTCGAGGTTTTCGGCGCAGTACCTAGCATTCACAATTTGCGTGTCACCGAAATATGAGTTAGTCTCAGCTTTAACCATTTCGAATTTGGCACCATTCCAAAATATCAATAATTGATGCAACGTCGAAGGAAAAAAGTAATTTTGATGAATCCAGTCTCTACCCAATAACACATAAAAGGATGAATTTTTTTTTACCACGAAAAATGCAGAATAAGAACTCATAGATCCTATTTGAATTCGACAGGGTAGAACTCCTAGCACTTTTGTTGCTTGTCCTGAAAAACCATAGACTGCTACGTCGGCAGACACCAAGTCTTTCGAAGATTTACCTAATATGGCTAAAGTGCTTTCAGGTAGCACATTAACGGTTGCCCCGTTGTCTACAAGTACCTTGTTAATTTTTGTGCCCTCGATTTCGGCTTGTACGTATAATGGCTTCATATGGTTATTGTTTATTGTTTCTTTCGAAAATAATAATTCCAAAAAATGTTCGTTTTCATTTTCTTTTTTATTGGTCTTGCAATTGATGAATTCAAAACATGGGTAGTTACCTCTTTTCGGGGCAGTCAATGCCTCCAAAGCCTTCTCTTCCTCGTCCATTTCACCCTCTTTTGAGACGAATTCTGACGGCAAGATGGTTACCATGTTACAACCCTTGTCCTCTTCAAAATTCATGGCCTTTTGAACTGAGGCCTCCTTCTCTTTATCTTCGATTTCATCCAGTGTATCATCCAGAAGGATGTCCAAATCATCACCCGATTCGAAATCTCCCATATCATATTCTCCTATTCCCGTATTCTCACTTTGAAGGTTCGTATCCTTCATCTGATCACTTAGACTGTCCAGCTCTTTTTCGAAGTCTTCCTGACTCGACTTCCTTACTATCTTTGATTTTAGGATTCCTTTAGCTAGAGCTTCTTCCTTAATTCTCAAATTGGCGATAACCGCTTCCTGCTGCATTTCCATCGCAGCGGAGGCCCTCGAATAGGCTACTTGCTGGGTTATCGTCTTCGCCCTGTTATCTCTGCTGCGTTCGAAATTCTCACGATAATCATTCCCCCTTGGATGATTATGTCTCTTCCTCCACGCCCTGGAAAATGCCTTTGATAAGGCACTGGGTCTGGTATTTTGTTACCAAACTCTTGTCTCGGCCTTTTATTCTAACTTTTTGCCTTTTGATATGCAGGCACCCAGTTCGGATCATTCGGGATCACCTGCAACCTCACCAGCTCGAAATGGAGAGCATCAACGCATTGATTGCATAAAGCTCTTTGCAGCTTGGTCAAATTGTTCACCACTTTCGTTGGCGTTTTGTAAATGGTTTCACACAGTGGCATTTCGAGCGCCTGCTTATATGTTTTTTCCCCATTCCTGTGCTTTTCACTGGGCGGTTCGATTTTCGCTTGTTTTTCTTTCAATTTTCCGTTTTGGTCTAAACCTAAAATCCTTTTTTCGGTTGAGGATAGGCTAATTAAGTTCCGCTCGATCTGCTTTGCCACAAAACGCTTGAAGATTTGGCATTGATCCATGGTATGAAAAGTGTTCATGTGCCACCTACACATCCCTTCAAGCCATTCATCCTTAACTTTGGGGAACGTCAAAATCCCCTCATCGATCAGACGGTTAAAGGTCCTTATTGCCACTTTGGTCTCGATAGTAACCTGCAAATTAGAACATTCGAGAATGTTAATTTCGAGAGTCATAACAGGAAATGGATCTTCATCGATCTTAATTTTTTAAATATCAGGAAAGATAAGGTCTTTCGAGCCTATCTTTTCTTGAATCAGATTTCGAAATAAAATGCACTCATTTGTGTCATGAGAAAATGCATTATGCCATTTACAATAAGGTTTTCCTTTTATTTTAGACTTCGAAGGAATTCTATGTTTTCCTTTAAATTTTAATTTTTTGTTGGCGAGTAACCAATCGAAAATTTGTTTGGTTTTTGTTGCATCAAAAGTGTAGTTCTTTTCTTTTTTTCGTTTGTAACGACCCAGTTGCCATGCACTCTTTCATTTCGAGAGCTCCGCACTAATAAGGGGGTCCTTTTACAAATTCTGCTAGGTCTACTTCATAAGCGTCCTCGAACACCCATGGAGTCCCTACCTCGAAGGCATTAAAGCCTTGGTGTTTTCTATTACTTTCTTCTTTAAGCATATTTTCATATCTTATAGCACTCTCAGCCAAACTTCGAAAGTCAGCAAAAGGCATCCTGTTGAATCTCAACCTATATTCGAAGGTTATATTCTGTTGGGCTAACTGAACAAACTCAGTTTCGGGTAAATTAAGGTGACATTTAACCCTTGCTTTCTTAAAACGTATTAGGAACTCTTCGAATGACTCTCTTATATTCTACCTTATTTTAGCAAGATCACTCATCGAGATCCCTGGATCCGTTCGAGCGAAATGATTTTGGAATTGGAACTGCATCTAGTCCCAATTATTTATAGAATTCGGGGATAGGCTTATGTACCAGTTAAAGGCTGATCCTATTAATGAACTAGGAAAAAGCCTTAATTTAAGAAAATCCTGATCTGAGGCTTCTCTACATTGGCAAGTGAACCTAGATAAATGTTCGAGGACGGAGACGTGGTCATCCCCAGAGAATAAGGTGAAATCGGGAATCTTATAATTTTGAGGAAAAGGGAAATTCCTATCTACCCAATCAGGATAAGGCCTTCCTAGCTCGAAAACCAGATCCGTACATTCTCTCAATAATCATTTCGATCTGATTTTGAAAGGGATCAAGGAATTGTCCCCCAATATTTTCTCCCATATGGGCATTGGGCATAACTTGCCCCCTACATATGGTACCTGGATATTATTTGGGAACATAGGAATTCCTTGATTTATCAGTACGTTTGGGAAATTATTATTCCCCACAGGAAAAGGAGCGTTCGAAACTCCTGGATAGGTTGGAATTTGGCCTTTCCCCCCATGGTATTGCCCTTGGGTACAGTTCGGAGATGTTTCGAAATTATTAAAGTGGTTGTTAGTGGGGTATCCTGCGGGCACTTGCCCATAGCCAACTAGTGGTGTAGGGAAATATGGCCTCGAAGATTGTGGCTGGAACTTATTCGAATTCAAATTTTGAGGCGGATTCGAACTTATTCCATTACTATTAGTTGTGACACTTTTTCTATCAAGATGTTATGTTTTTCGATTAACTGTTCCAAGGCAGCAACTATTTGAACATTTATCATTCCCGAGAATGCATCGCAAGTTTGGTTAGATGTTTCTCCTAACTCGGTCACAACTTGAGCAACCTCTCGAGCGAGACCCTCTTGGGCACTCACAGCGATATCTTGGACTATCGCTGTGAATATTCGAGCAGATTGTTGAGCCAATGCCCGATATTGATCATTGAACTTTCTTCGTTGATCATCACGAGCCCCCACCAAAGTCTGTTTCATGACTTTAACAATTGTTCATACATCTTATCTGCTCTAATCCTGTGTTTCGAGATAGTCATTTGACTCTTCTCTAGAAGATTCCTCTGACATTTCTTAATGAATTTATGGAAGTCAATTTCGACTGACTCCACTGTGGTCGCCAAAATTTTGTTTCGTGATTTTAAACAAACTAGACTAGGGAAGAATTTCGATAGTCGGTCCAAGCCCCTTGATAATTTACAACTTAAAATTATCTAATAACCCCTGCTTATATATGCTAAAGGTGGTTTATGACTTGAATTGATTTCGTTATATGATTCACGCAATAACCAAAGAAAATATACTAAAATTTAAGCAGTTAATCAACACTTAAAAGCTTAAACAGAAATATACCTCCATGAATTCTTCTTGATACAAGAAACAAATACTCAGATGCAAAGCTGCAAACAAGCTAATCTATACTACTAACTATTTAATCTAGAATTAAACTAAACCTAACTACGCCTAAGATTGCTAAAACTATTGAAAGACAGAATTTTTTACAGAGTTTCGTCTGATTGTTTGATGATTCTTTCTGTTTGATTGTTTCTATGCTTATATACTTCCCACTACTCTTTTTCGGTTTCTCTGCAATCTCCACGCCTTCAACTATTCCTGGAACCGCTTCCAACTTTTCCTTCAAATTTTTTAATTTTGGCGCCCATTTGCTGGTACTAGATTGATCCCGGATCTTGGACTTCTTCTCTCTATTGTTTCCGTTGGGCCTCCACTAAATCTGACCCATACTTTCTCTTTTTCGAATCTTCAGCCATTTCGATTTTGGATCTCTTTAGACCTAAGTCAACTTGATTTTACCCAAATCATTCCTTTTTTAGGCGTTATTCGACCGCAGGCCCAATTTGATTATTATTTCCAGGTTATTCCTTTATTGGGCTTTTTCAATTCAAAAAACCCATTTAGTTTTTTAAGTGTAAACACTTGCCATTGTGTTTATTTGCTTTATGCTTTATATTTTGGATCCCTTTATGAATCTCCCTCTATGTTTAGTGCGTGTTCCAATTTTTTTTATTTTTTATTTTTTGGACTTTTTAACCAAATTGTTAATGGCATTATATTTTGTCATATTGCTTTTAGTTTAATTTATCTTTTCATCTGTGTTGTAATGGATGTCTAGTTTGTATCACTTTTTTGTGTTATTAATTGTTTTTATTAAAGTGTTGGAAATAATTATCTGAAATTGCTTTTAATGAGGGTAATAATTGAGTTGGTTTTTATGTGTTCATCTTTGCAGTTGTTTAATGCAGGTTTGAGATGCTTTACAGTTATTGGCATATAATTATGCTGAACTAGCTAAATTAATGTGCAACTCGAAGTATGTCGCGTGATTAAGTTATGATAATGTGCCCTATATATATGTATATGTGTGTGTGAGAAATAATTGCTATTTGAAAAAAATAAAACCCAAACAAAGCCCAAAATCAATACACAAAGAAGTCCAAAAAATGCAAAAAGAAATTGGGTCTAGGCCTGAACCCAAAAGATTGGGTCTAGGCCTGGATCTGAACCCAAAACATTAGGTCTCAAAAGTAGACCCAATGATTAAATTTATTGGGCCTGGGTCTAGCTCTAGACCCAATATATTGGGTTTGGGCCAGACCCAATCAATGTCACCCCTCACTTCCATAATATATTTTCAATTGGAAAGTATAAAAATAGAAAATGAATCCTAAAACAGAGAGTTCAACGGTCTAGGTCTTACATTAGCCCAGTAGCCAGACTTGTATTGGGCATTCTTGGGCTAAGAACAATAAGGGGCAATTCTATGTCAGATCGGGTGTATTGAAGTCGATGTACTTAGTATCATATATTTATGGTGAGATGAGTTGTTTTCATCACCCAACACCCATGCAAAAACCAACTACTTTTACCATAAATATGTGGTGCTAACACCGACCTCAGTGCACCCCGATTTGACATAGTCTCGCACGAACAATAGCATCCCATGTATTTTGCTCTGCCGCAGTTCTAGAATTTTTGTTTACATCTTCCTTGTGTTTATGTTAAAACTACTTTCTTCCAAAACCGCCAACCACCCCCCTCACCCGCGTCCGTTAGGGGGAGAAGCTTTTGAAACGAGAGAGAGAGAGAGAGAGAGAGAGAGAGAGAGAGAGAGAGAGAGAGAGTAAAGAAGGAAAATAAAATGAAGATAGAAGAAGTACAGTCGACAACAAAGAAGCAGAGAATAGCCACCCACACTCACATTAGAGGTTTAGGCCTCCAGGTATCAATTACACTTTGTACTTATCCCGCTCTCTCTTTCTTTTTGTACGCTACAGTTTTTGTTGTTACATTACTATGTTTTTATTTACAGCTCCTGCAATATAGAGTTCTTATTAGTCGCCACCTCCATTCCATGTTCAATCGCGCCTCTTCACTTTTTTGCGGTTTCGGGCTTTAGGGTTTTCCCTGATTTTTACTTATCATAGAGATTATGCTTTTCGACTTTTTTCTGTATTCCCAGTATTATTAGTTTTTGTTTTTTTTAATTCTAGACGATGGGAAAACCCTAACCCGACAATCCCAGGTCGATAGTTTTTAACACAAACCTTATAAAACTCCAAACAAGGAGATAAAAGTCACAACTTGTGATAGCCGAATTGAACCCATGAAAGTGGAAGCTGATGCTGATAGGCTAACAAGCCTCGGGTGCAGTATTATTAGTTTGAACGCGCTTCATTGTTTGTTGTACTCTTGATAAGGTAAAGAGTAAAACTATAAAGGAAATATGATGCAGAATATGTTGGTTTCTGATGAAAAAGATCGTTAACGAAGTACAAAAATGAGAAGACATGGTAGAAAATTTTCTTTTAGGTTTAAAGATTGGATTTTTATCAATTTGTTTATTTGTATTCATTATGATTAATGGGGAGAAGTCTAGCATTATCTTTATTTATCGCTGTAATGGTTCAGCAGTGGTCGATTTTATTGATTTATCTATCTTTCCTGCTGATTGTGTTGTAAGCCCGATGGAAATGCAATACCTTTGGCTGCTGGATTTGTGGGTCAGGCAGCTGCGAGGGAAGCCGGTGGGCTTGTGGTTGATATGATACGCCAAAAGAAGATGGCTGGACGTGCACTTTTACTTGCCGGTCCTCCTGGAACTGGAAAGACGGCTCTTGCTCTTGGAATCGCCCAAGAACTTGGTAGCAAGGTTGTTATTTGATGATTACTTTTCTCTTCCTTTGTTATTGTCTTCATTGTTGTTATCTAATCCGTCTTATTTTACATAACGTTACGATTTGAGAATGTTAATGCTTATTCGTTGATTTCAAGAACTTCAACACCATATGTCCAGTTTTTGCCATCTCCTCTATTTAAGCAGTGCTATTGAAACATGAAAACTTTCTGCTCCCTATGTTGTTCTTCAAGCAGAACCTTTCTGAGGAGGAGAGAATAGATAGCAGGTTAGGAGTATCTGTAGTAAGCTCAGCTTACCATGTTCTGCTTTTTGAATAAAATAATGAAATCGACAAGTTAAAAGCAAAAAAGTGGAAGATCCATGATAGAACTTAATATTTGAATTAACGAGAAAATAATCAAGACAAAGTCTTGCCCAAAGCTACCAAGCTTAATCGTTTGATAAATTCATCAACAAGAATAATAAACCCTAATGGGCCTTTTTTATACTCACAAGACTCCTACACATAAAAGGAAACTAAGGAGAATTTAAGGAAGCTTCTAGGTGAAAAAGCTAAATATGACGTATCCCGGAAGTGATCAGGAAATATTACTCTCCAACCAAATCAAGCGATGTAGGATTAGATAAAGCTTGAACTCTCCAATAAAAGTTAAATTTAAATGGGGGGTTTTGGTGCAAGTGCAGAGTGTTCGTGGTTGTGCTGGAGTTCCTATGTTAACCATACTATTGACATACTCCATTTTCTTTTGGATGATATTGTATGTCGGGATAATAAAGACTTTTGACTTGAGTTTTCATGGAATGGCTGGATATAGCAAAGACTCAACCTTCCAGTACAAAGGCACCTTGAGAAAGAATCCAAGTCCTGTTCGTTCCCACTGTTCTTATTCTTTCGTCCTACAGTTTGCTGTGGGCTAATGGTTTGAGCTTATTAATGCTTTTTATTTGAGTTTTTTCTTGAGTCTACGTGACGTGGAAGCTGCTTGTCTTGTAACACGCAGGTTCCTTTTTGCCCAATGGTCGGATCAGAAGTTTATTCAGCAGAAGTGAAGAAAACAGAGGTTTTAATGGAGAATTTTAGACGAGCTATTGGTCTTCGTATTAAGGAAAACAAGGAGGTTTATGAAGGAGAGGCAAGTCTCCCCATTTTCAAGCTATATTTTTGGGTTCTCGAAGATTTTGTGAATATTGGATGTCTTATTATTTCCTTCTTGGTTCAGCTTTCATGTTTTTCACTTTTTGTGTTGCTTTGCGTAACAGGTGACTGAGCTATCTCCAGAAGAAACTGAGAGCGTGACAGGGGGATATGGTAAAAGTATAAGCCATGTTATAATTGGATTGAAAACTGTTAAAGGAACAAAACAATTGAAGCTGGACCCAACAATATACGATGCTTTAATTAAGGAAAAGGTGAGTTCAACTTATTATTATGTTCTTCGTCCAACTTTCTTACAATCATTGTCCCATATGTTAGTTCTTAGTTGTGATAAACTGAATGATCTTCGTATATGTCATCTTGCAATTAAATTTACCATCAGGTGTCACTGCAAACTAGTTCTGAAGATGGCGTTGGTATTTGCTATGTCTTAATGGCAATTCAATACCATGCTTATTCTAATTAACAAATTTTTCTTATTTGCTCATCTCGGGTCAAACATATTAATGCTACAAACTGCAGGTAGCAGTTGGAGACGTTATATACATTGAATCAAATAGTGGAGCAGTTAAAAGGGTGGGGCGGAGTGATGCTTTTGCAACAGAATTTGATCTTGAGGCCGAAGAATACGTTCCACTTCCCAAAGGAGAGGTTCATAAAAAGAAAGAGATAGTTCAGGTTTGTCTCCACGTGTGTCCCCATGTTTTGCATTATTATTCTATTTAGATTATGGTTGAATGTAATATTTGCTTCTACAAAATTGGAAGTTCTCACCCAAACCAAGATAATTTTTAAGTATATCAATGCCTCACTATAGTTTTGCTCCATTTTAGATATTTTGAGCATGATAATTTATTAAACTAGTTATTGCGTATCAATTGGTGTATAGAGTAATGTTACCGCCATCGCTAAATGAATGCTCAATTGGTGTTTTAGGTGTCCACAATGCTGACAGTAACAATTTACCTTTGCCAAAGTGTCCGAACAACGCATGATTCAAATGACACTGATTTTTAACCACTACTTTTGGAGCTAAAATTGTAAAGGTTCTCATAAATTTCAAAATTTTCAGCTCATCTAATAATCTTAGCCAATTAAAACAAGATCAATCATTGTCGATAGATGGAGTATAAGTTTGGAATATGTTTCCTCAGTCATTGTGATTCTGGTTGCATGTCCCCGTCATGCTCCTTGCTTATTGGATTCTATACGAGAATATGATTCATCTAACAATGTAATATCTTCGCTTCCTGCATATGCACCTCAGCTCTTTTTGTTTTTACTGATAAGAACTGATCATCATAGCATTCGGGACATATCACAAAAACATCTTAATTACTATCATCTATTTGAGATAGTATGTGGTAGACATTACGGGCTTCTGTTTTTCCGGTGTTGAGAAAACATAAAGCGTATTCATGGAGGGAAATAAAAGTTTCATCATGTTTTAGGTATCTGTTTGTTAATGTTAAATTGCCGTCTTATCAGGATGTTACATTGCATGATCTTGATGCTGCAAATGCCCGTCCTCAAGGAGGTCAAGATATATTGTCCCTGATGGGTCAGATGATGAAGCCCAAAAAAACTGAAATTACCGATAAACTAAGGCAGGAAATAAACAAGGTATGCATGAAACCTTTTGCAAAATTCGATTACGCTGTTCTTCCTGAATGGATATATTGTTACACTTTGTTGAAGAATCCAACATCATGGATCTTTTTTTCTGAATTATCTGAGACTCTGATTTTCGGTCTTTGGACTTGGAAGTCTCAGGAAATTACAGATTTACATGATTTGAGACTCTGATTTTCGGTCTTTGGACTTGGAAGTTTCAGGAAATTACAGGCTTAAATGATTAACTGATTGCAGGTTGTTAACAGATATATAGATGAAGGTGTGGCTGAACTTGTTCCGGGTGTATTATTTATTGATGAGGTTAATTTCTTGCAAACAAATGAATTCAGACCCTTTTTTGAATTGTATGCGTGTATCTTACGTTAATATTCTAAACATGACTTAGGTACATATGCTGGACATGGAGTGCTTTTCATATTTGAACCGTGCTGTAGAAAGCTCAATTTCTCCAATAGTAATTTTTGCTACGAATCGTGGGATTTGTAATGTCAGGTAACACCTTTTTATATTTTAACTGAAAGCTTATTTAATATTTGTTCCCTTTAGTTTCGAATTATCACATTATTTTCCGTTCCACACCCACTTTCTGAACGGCTCAACTTCTCCGAAATACTGAAAGGATAAATTACTTTTTTAGGGGAACAGATATGACTTGCCCTCATGGCATTCCAGTCGACTTATTAGACCGATTGGTTATTATAAGAACAGAAACATATGGTCCAGCTGAAATGATACAGGTTTGGGACCTTAAAATTATTATAACATGCTTTTATGTATTTTACCAAAACCTTCAAGCATCTTAATCATGCTGATGTTTCTTAATATATATATATATATATATATATATATATACACACGTTGATGCATGGTAGATATTAGCTATCCGGGCACAAGTAGAGGAACTGAAAATAGACGAGGAAAGTCTAGCTTATCTTGGAGAGATTGGACAACAAACATCCTTGAGGTTTGCTCTACTTTTTCTTGTATTTATAAGGGATCCATGGAAATACTATAAATATGTTTGTTTATGTTTTTGGGTTAGTTTTTCAGAAAATTCTTCGGGAAATTTGCATTACGGGTATTCGCGTGGAAATGATGTCATGTTGCTTGTGATTGCTTATGATTTTAGACAATGGTTGGAATAAGTAAAATATGTTAAATAAGATGTGATTTTTGTTGATGTATGATGTGTGAAATGACTGAGTGAGTTATTTTAGTTCGTGGCTATACAATTAATATACAATTAAAAAACAGTAGAATTAGAAAGAGAAAAGAAAGAATAGTTGAAGTACGTAACTATTGATGAGAGATAGTGTAAAGTGATGGATGTGTTGATTGATTGGTAGCCATATATATAGAGAAAAGTAAATTGAATTTGGAAAAAAAATATTTTTGGTCGAAAATGGGTTTTAGATGAAATATTCAGAAAATTCTGATCCAGAAAACAGAAAACAGTTTTGAAAACATAAACAAACTTTTCCTATGTGACATCAGGTGCGATGCTCTTAGTATGTTTTGTGTGGACTGCACAAAATGCACTTTATTGTGTGATTTACTGCGTGAGACATGGACGCTGGGACTGATCCCCAGTGTTAGAATTTCCCGTGGAGGTTGTGCTCATCATAGTTATGTTACTTGTAAATGTAACCCGTCCCGTGATTACATTGTTTCTTCAGGCACGCTGTCCAGCTGTTATCTCCCGGTAGCGTAGTTGCTAAAATGAACGGCCGTGATACAATATGCAAGGTACATGATGTAATTTCGTCAAGGATATGAATAGATGGTTATACAGAGAATATTTGCTTTAAACTGTTTTATGTTTGACAGGTGGATCTTGAGGAAGTGAATACTCTTTATCTGGATGCGAAATCTTCGGCAAAGCTTCTTCAGGAGCAGCAAGATAGATACATATCCTAACGTATTGGCTGTATCAATATTTATATGGATTCCTTTAATAGAACATTAGTTATCTTATTTTTGGCTTTGGGAAGGATGTATTATAGTGCAGTGTCATCAACTGTCCTGGACTGATTCTTAAGGAGTCTCGAAACTCGAGGTTTCGAGACAGATTCAACCGTTTGTGGATGGTAGGCAAGTGTATACCCCCCTTCTTAAAGTTATTATATATTGCTTTTCTGTCGAGTTATATTTGCCTTTTTAACTTTTTACCTGTCAGTTGGAGGAAATTGAAGCCACATTTTAAGCCAAATGAGGTTTTGCATAAAGCATTGTTAAATGTGGAAAATGTTTTCCTTGATATTTTTAAAAACATTAAATTTCAAGGTCCAGATGTAGGATTAACCAATATGTTTAGAAGAGGATAATTCAAACATTGTTTGCGTTTTCGTCTATTTACCAAACGCCTTATCGGATTTTGCACCAATAAAGTGCAATGAGTGCGCACTTCATGGATCTAAGATATTCACGTTGTTATTTGATTGGTTTTACATCCCAAAAGAATAATGTTATGTCCTACGAGTGTTTCCGAGTTCGGAGTTCATATTGATTGGTTCATGTCCCAATTATCTTTGAAATTATGAGCATTAGAGGGGAAAATGTCATTTTTGGTATCTTAATGGATCGTCTCTACACTTTTGGTACTAAATATTTTCAAAATCACAAATTCTGTCCATTTGTACCACTTTTGATACCGATATTAACTACTTGACGAAAAATGTCACGTGAGATAAACATGGCTGTTAATTTCACAAAGTGGTACTAAAAATGAGATTTTCCCGTTTATCTTCACAAACACGTACACAAACACATGCAAACTTAACGGCCACGTGCATGTCACATGCTATTCCGTCAATTAGATAACGTCAATACCACAAATGATACAAATGTGCAGAGTTTGTGTCAGCAGTGAGATTTTGAAAATGTTTGATATCATAAGTGTACATGTGATCATTTATGGTATCAAAAATGAGATTTTCTCAGAGCATTAGATGAACTTCACAATATGAGATTGTTAAAAAGTGCTTCTAGATGTGTTAGAGTGTCATGTGAAAATGCACATTAATGGTCGCTTGGTAAAAGTGAAGGGAAAAAAAAATAAAAATTCAAAAGCCACAAATATTTACTTCTTCATACTGAAATCTTAGAGATATATGACTTACTCTATAAGTTGGTATGTTATTAATCACCAAACACATTATACTTTTGCAAATGGACTTTCAAGTCTAGAAGTGCATCTAAGATGGATATTCAAAGACATTTGAAAATTCAGGAATCAAGAAATTTTTTGAAAATAGACTAATCCAACCTAAGGTCACGAAGATTTTAATCCAAACTCCAGTATATTCAGTTTATAAATCAACTGAATTACACTTGTCATATAACTGATCATTTTGTATATAGATTATATTTACATCTGACCAAATCAAGTTCCAATTAGAATTTCCCAACAACACTCCTTCAACGTTCCAAAATAAATTGATAAATAAAAAAAAGAGTAATGCTATATACCACATTTTATATGCCACCGATTTTTCACCTCCCCTAGTTTTGGTAAGAAATCACTTGCAATTAATTGAATTTAATGAATTTAATATATCCATATTTTCTAAATTAAGGGGCGGTGAAAAATTGATGATATAAAAACGGTGGTATATAGTATTTTCCTAAAAAAAAAACAATTGAAATTACATTTACCATTTTATTTACTGAGTCAACAAAATCATTATCAATAACAATAATATTAATAATAGGAATAGTAAAATGGGTCATAAATAGGAAGAGCAGGCACATGTTCCTCGAGGACAATAAACAAAACCACAGAAATTTGGATGCTTTCAATCTATTGCCTCTCCTACTCTTTTGGTGTCTGCAACCACTAAATAAGCCGCAATTATTTGGAACTGCAAATTTAATGAACACGGTGCATTTTACATCACCCAAGTAGCTATGCAATCAAATAGACTGCAAGTTCATTGAATGACAGCAACAAATATAAATTTAATGATTCACATACATAATTGAGCATTATCAAAATGGGTGATATGAAATAAATTTATATTATATTGATTACTAAATAAACTTATATTATACTGATTACTATATTCAATGAATAATTATTGGTAGAGCTCAATAGGATGTAAAGTATTAAATTAAAATGTCCTATGAGTTGGTCGAAATGGTACGATAGGTATTTTCTACTAAGTCATTTTGGCTTCAAATCTCTCCTAAGACATGAGCCCGTCGTATAGGGCTTGCCAAGTGTGGCTTAAAACCCTCATGTGGTTTGCAACTATTGCATGGGGGCGGAGTTTATCTAGTGCGTATTTTCGAATAGTGACTGCGGGCTTCCTTGTCAACAAGAAAAAGTATTAAATTAAAATTATTTATAGGCCAATTACCAAAAAAAATATAAAAAAATCACGCGTGCGTTTCAAACTTCATTTCACAATCTCGTCCTATTAAACCAATAAATAAGTTGTTGACATACATATGGAATCAAAATTGATGAAACTCCAATATTTGCCCCCCTCTATTCAAGTAATAATTTAAGCTGGAACCTCTACAAATATTGTTGAATTTCATTGATAACCAAAAAAAGAAAAAAGGTCATAAATTGCAAAGTAGCCATGTTTTGAAATGTCATAAAAAGAAGTCACAAATTACATAAATTTGTGTGTATATATTTGTGTATATATATCTGCCTGTGTGTCATACCACAAAAATCAAGATTCCAGTCAAATCAAGCAGTGTTGTCTTCAACTTCTTAAAAAAATAAAATAAGACGAAAATGGTGATGTATCTCATGAATGGGATAATAGGTGGTGATAAAAGGTGTTTGACTAAGCTTATAAGTTCTATAAATTTATTTGATAATTTTTTTTAAAAATTAATTTATAAGACTAAAAAATAAAATGTTTGGGTCTTATAACCTGTTTTTAAAAAAGTAATTCGACTCTACCTTTTTTTAACATCTTATAAGATGTTAACATCTTATAAGTTCCTAAGACATCTTATATGATGTCGGAGCTCATAAGATATTTTGGATAAGTTTAGCCAAACACCTTTTAATTCACTTTTAGATCCTCTCTTTCAATTTATCTTTTGAAATAGAAACATTAACCTATTAATTGGTAGGTTTGTCGATGAGTCCAAATTGAATCAAAGCTAGTAGTCTCAACTTAAAAGATTTCAAGCCAAACCCAAGCTAAAAGTTATGATTTGAATTCAAATTTAAGCTGGGTGTGAACAGGGATTAACTCGATTTTAGTTGGATTTGAGCTAATATACATAAATAAATATATAATATATATTTGTCAAATATGAAATATATGAAAATAAGGAAAAACATTAATATGCAAAATATACTAATATCACTCATGAATAGAAACAACAACTCAAAATTTCAATGACAGTGTAGAAGAAATTTAAGTTAGAAAAAGAAAAAAAAAACGCTTAAGCAACTGTAATACTTTATATTTTTCCATACGAGAATAATATAGAGATATAATTAATGTTTTAATTTTCCTGAAGTCAAGTTTCACGAATTTTATGCGCATATACTTTGATTCTGATTATTTTGAAATATTTTTTGTAATTTAGATTTATTAATTGTACAAAAAATTAAACAAATCGGATTCAAGTCGAATTGGCTCGGCTTGAAGCTCTATTATCTTATTGAAACCAAACTCACGTTTTAAGCCAAAATACTCAACGTGAATGCAAATTTGTTTTATATTAAACTAACGTAAAAGACAATTCAATTTGTCCGACTTGAATGATAACTCTAATTCAAAGTAAAAAGGGCAAAATGCAGGTCGCCTTTTCAAAATTTACCTTTTAGCACTAAACACTCAATTTTTTTTTTTAAAAAGCTATGCAACCTAGAAATTGAAATTTTAGCAATTTGCCCTAAAATCAATATAATATTCATGTGAAATTTTTGCCGGATATTGAATCTTATACCAATCATTATGAATTTATAAAGTCATAAATGTCATTTGTCGTCTTCTACACAAATCTACTACATTTTATAATATAAATTGACGCTAATTAAAATGATCATGTGAGAACCTGAATTCGAAAATCGATTTTATGCATTAAGGCGTATAACCGATTTTCATAATTTGTTAATATATAGAGTGAGTGATTATGGTTGTAGGATTTGTGGTACATGTAGTTAATATACGAATAATGATATGGTGTTTGAGCTATTCCATAATTTGTTAATGTTGCATAATTATATTATCTTATCCTTCTTTTTCTATATTATGGTTGCTTGGGTTTTGAGAATTTTTTTTATCACATAATAAATTGACTATTAAGAGTTTTTTGCCATAATTTGCTATGAATTTCTTGGAATGCGTCAATGAAAAATTGCTACTAACATTTCGTTGCCATATCAACAATAATTACTATGGATATTTCGTTGCTACAATAATAAAAATGTCAATGAAAAATTGCTACTAACATTTCGTTGCCATGTCAACAATAATTACTATGGATATTTCGTTGCTACAATAATAAAAATAGTAATGAAAATTTGTAGCCAAGACAACTGAATGCTTTGTTGCTGTGGCAATGCACAATTGCAATGAAAAATCTATTGCGAAGACAATGAATACTTCATCGCTGTGGCATTGCAAACGTTACAGGATCTTTGTTACAATCTTACTTACCTACGCATAGTTTGTCGCCATTGCATTGGAATTCTACGAAATTTTCGTATTATAGTAACTAGAAAATGGCTATAGACTTCCGTAGCTATGCATAGCTACGAAATTATTTCATTCTGTAGCTAAATTTAGTGACACAAGCATCCACTTCAAAAATAGCTACGGCCATTTTCATGTCTCTAGCTACAAATTGACGAGTATCAGCTACGAAATTGACTGTAGCTGATGCCCACTTTTCTTGTAGTGGTTCTTGAAAAACATGAATTATGATGCAACAACTATTAATTGTTAAGAAAGATAAATCCTAGAAAAAGTTTGTTTATTGCGAACATAAAAAATAACTACTGTAATTATACAAATAGATAATGACTGAGACATGATTAAGATTCTAATAAAAAATTCACTTGAACATTGATTTTGGAGAAATGTTACATATTTAAATTTTTTAAGAGATATAGTTTCTTTTTTTTATTTTTTTTATTTTAGGGGGTTTAATGTTAAAAGACGAATTTTAGAGGGGGTGAACTGCATTTTGCCCAAGCGAAAATTGTTAGAAAGTAGGGGTGATTTAAGTTTAAGTACAGTCCCCACCAAGACCCCAGGCAAGTAGAAAATTGAAATATAGGCCTTTATTATTAATTGCGCGCGAGTCCAACGTGTGCTTACAATAATCTGTATTTCTACCCACATATTCCACGTTCTATAGTACTTTGCATGCTCTTAACTCTTATTATTCTAAACTTATTTTTTTGTTTCTTAGTAGTTTCCAAAACATTAAAAGGGAAAACAGATTTTTTGTATTAAAATGTTAAACTACAATATTAAAATTGTCATTAGTTATGTATATTGAGCAATTATTTTTATATACTTTGTTATGTCGTTGGTTTATTTACAAGTTTATTAGTAAAAAGATTGTGTCCTAAATTGTTATAAGTGACAATTAATGACAAGAATTGTTAATAAATTGTTATTATTCAAAAACAATGATGTATGTGAATGCACGATGACTCAATAACGGTGTCTGTGTTGTTATTAAGTTATCCTGATATTATGTTAAGTAATTCTCAAAAAAAATTAAACTTGATAAATAGAGAAATAACTCAACCATGTAAGGATATATTTGCTATTTTTTATTTTATTTTTCAAAATACAAGAAAGTAACCAACTAGTTTCTATTGATACATCATTTTTCAAATAGAAAATGTTATGTACCACTATTTTCATATAATCAAATTTTCACTTTTTTTTGATTTAGAAAGTATGAATGTATTTTCCATTGCGAGTAATGCTATATACCACCAAATTTTTACCTTTTCTAGTTTTAGTAAAAAATCACTTGCAATTAATTGATTTAATACGTCCATATTTTCTAAATTAAGAAAATATAAAAAATCGAAGATATGAAAATAATGGTATATAATATTTTCCAATTAAATAAATTGCAAATAATTTTACCAAAATTAGAAAAAGTAAAAAAAGCAGTGATATTTGAAAAGTGGTATATAACATTACTTTTTTCGTAACACATGGGTAAAAATGCATTTTTCACCCATTTTACCCAAAGTAAAAATAAAGAAAAACGCACAAATTTAGTAAACTACCAAACCATTTCAGTTGCCCAACTGTTAATTGAAGAAAGCATTTGTATGGATATGAATATAAAGATGCTGATAGCAATTGTATTTGTCAGCTTATCACTTGGGAGGAGAGACTAGCTTTCACCAAACCCATTTATATATATATATATATATATATTTCTTGTAAGTATATAATTTCTCATTCTTGCTTCAATTTTTTCTCAATTTAATTCCAAACAAAGCCTCTCAATCCCCCTCTTCATTCTTCTGCTGCTAATTCTGTAATCGATTCATCTCTTTCACACTTCAATTTTATTTCCGCTCTTAAATCTCTCAGTAAGTAGCTAGCTTGCTTGCTTTAACATGTTTTCAGTTCGTTCAATTTTTGTTGAAGTGATTAATGACTGGAAGTGATTTCGGCAATCTTAGAATTAATTTGTGAATCTTTATGTTACTGTTTTTTTTTTTTTGGTTTTTTGAGCAAATTTCAATTTGAATGATTAATCTGTGATTTTTCAAGTTCGAATGGGGGCGATGTGAATATGTGATAAATTTGAGTGGAAACAGATTGGATGATTTTCAGAAGGCATCAATTTTAGTTGTTTAATTTTACTGTTTTGTTTTCTCTGGTTTGTTGCAAGCAAGAAGATTATTAGGTTGATTTACCTCTTGATAATTGAGCTTAAATAATCCATGTTGATATCTGTTATTCATTTTCTAAGTTGATGTTTGCAGCAATCCTAGAATAATTATTTGAATCTTTGAGTTGGTGTTATTTTTTTTTCTTATTTTTTTGTTTTTTGAGCAAATTTCGATTTAAATGATTCTTGTGTGTTTTTACTGAGCACTGGATGGTGTTGTGTTCATGTGGTTGACTTTTTACGGCTCCTATTTTTTGGGATATTTTAGAATTAATTGGTGGATCTTTTAAGTTAGAATGGGGGCTATGTGATCAATTTTTAAGTGGAAACAGATTGATGATTTTCAGAGTGCATCAATTTTCATTGTTTAATTTTATGGCTTCGTGTCTATATATCGTTCCATGCCACCAAACGAATTATTAGATTTCATTACCTCTTGCTAATTAAGCCTAAATAATCCGTGTTGATTTTTGTTATTCCTTTTCTAATTTTGTGTTTTGCATTTTAGCAGGGACTTTGTAGCTTTCAAAAATGGCGACTGGAGCTGTTCCGGCTTCATTTACTGGTCTCAAAACCAGGGATCATCAGGGCATCGGGTTCACAAAAACTTCTGATTTTGTTAAAGTTTCTGACTTGCAAAGGGTTAAGTTTTGCCGGACTAAGGTTTCTGTGATCAGAAACTCTTCAAATCCTGGTTCAGAAACTGTTGAACTCGAGCCTGCATCAGATGGAAGCCCACTTTTAGGTATGCTTTGTGTTATTAAATTTCTTAAGAGCGTTTCCCTGTATTAAATCTTAAGTATATATGTTTGTCTTATCTTAAATAACTGATTCGTCGACTTTCGAGTGTAGTTCCCAGACAGAAATACTGTGAATCCATTCACAAAACCATCAGGAGAAAAACCCGCACAGTGATGGTCGGAAATGTGGCTCTTGGTAGTGAACATCCAATCAGAATTCAAACAATGACCACAACAGATACAAAGGATGTAGCTGAAACAGTTGAACAGGTTTTAACACTAACTTTAAGTTTTCTTATTTAGGTGGACTTCCTCTTAAAGATATTTGCTTAATTTGTTTTTATATTATTAATTCATTCCATATTTTTTTGAGTGTTATCTCAACATCTATTTTACGTTAATTCTTATATTTTCAGGTAATGAGAATAGCAGACCAAGGAGCAGATATTGTGAGAATAACTGTGCAAGGAAAGAAAGAAGCAGATGCATGCTTTGAAATTAAAAATTCCCTCGTCCAGAAAAAGTATGCGTTCTATCGAGTCCTTTGAAATTTTAGATCTAGTATTTATTATGAGCTTTTTCTTTGTGGATAAACTTTGCCTCTTCGACCAGTTAACTACATCAAAAAGTATTTGTTATGAGCTAGGTACTCATTAATTTATTAATTTTGCAGTTATAATATCCCTCTGGTGGCTGATATTCATTTCGCCCCACCTGTTGCATTGAGAGTTTCTGAATGCTTTGACAAGATTCGTGTTAACCCAGGAAATTTTGGTACCAAATTCACCACCATACTCTTCTTTGATTTTCTTTTCCTTCATATAGGAAGGGGTGGTTTAGTGGCTTCATTTAATCTGATAAATGTTTTCAGCTGACAGGAGAGCACAGTTTGAGCAGCTGGAGTACACAGAAGATGATTATCAAAAAGAACTTGAGCATATTGAGCAGGTCAGCGTTAGACATCATTTTTTCTGCTGATAATGTTTGAACTTGACAAGATCAATTATGGGCTTGAAGTCAGTATAGTTAATATTCTCTACAAATCTGAACATATATGATATATACCATTTCTTTGCTTTAGCCATATTTTGTCTATATATACTTGTGCGTGCTGGGCATACAAGAGAAGAACATTAGATTTTCATGCCTAGATGCATTTATATTAAAAGCAAATCGTATAATTTGGTCTCTGAAATGAACCAAACAATTTGAGATGGTGAAACTTTCTGCATATAATATATTTATATCCATAAAGCTACGATTTTGAGAAAGTTTGTTTCCGGCATGAGAATAAAAAAATAAAATAAAACTTAGATTAGCATATAGGTTTGTGTATGCTGAATTTTAGTGATGATTTACAGAATTAGAAAGAGAGACTATATGTGATTGATTTCAAGGTTGATTTGGTTAATGGTTAAGTTTTTGCCTTATAAACTGGCAGTAGATAAGTCATTACGGCATCTCTTATGTTTATTTTTGTACTTAATTTAGGTTTTCACTCCATTGGTTGAAAAATGTAAAAAGTATGGGCGGGCAATGCGTATTGGGACAAACCATGGTAGCCTTTCCGATCGTATTATGAGCTATTATGGGGACTCACCCAGGGGAATGGTAAGTAGCTAATTCAACATTTGATGCACAACTCGATACCCATTTTCATAGTAATGCTTCTTTTTCTTTGGTTCAATTAATATTATATTCATTTGACCATATAACAGGTTGAATCTGCATTTGAGTACGCTAGAATTTGTCGAAAACTGGACTTCCACAATTTTGTATTTTCAATGAAAGCAAGCAACCCTGTTATCATGGTCCAGGCATACCGCCTTCTTGTAGCTGAAATGAATGTTCTAGGATGGGATTACCCGTTACATTTGGGAGTAACCGAAGCTGGTGAGGGTGAAGATGGAAGGATGAAATCTGCAATTGGTATTGGGACACTTCTTATGGTATGTCGATTACTTCCTATCAGTTGTAATAAAATGGGATTCTAAAAGATTTATCCTCAGCATATAATCTTTTGGTTTTTATTTATCTAACTAAGAATTGGTCATTTTGGGACATTATTTATAGTAAAACAAAAAGTACTTAAAACCCCCTCACAGCTCCACTTATTTCCCATGTACTTATCATGTAGAACTTTATATGTTTGGTTCAAAGATTTTGGTGAAGAAAAGAAAATGCTGGGGAAAGGAAAAGAAAATCAAACAAATCCAAATTTTAAAGTTTGTTTGGTTGTCTAGAGAAAATTTAAAGAACTCCCAGTAAAATGACAACAAAAGAAAGAAATAACTATGGAACTAAACAATAAATTTGATTTCAAATGTTTCCAAAACGACAACAAAAGAAAGAAATAACTACGGAACTAAACAATAAATTTGATTTCAAATGTTTCCAAAATGACAACAGAAGAAAGATATAACTACAGAACTGAACTATAAATTTGATTTCAACTATTTTAAAAAAAATAATTTTGCAAATGTCATTAGAAAACAAATAAATCACATTGAGAAAGATAGAAGTTGGATGTATGGAGTGAGAAGAGTTCTTTGTTTTCCACCATTTTCCTTACTAAATAGTGAGGAAAATTATTTTCTTTTTCTTTTCATTTTCTCTACTAACCAAACAAGGAAAAATGATATTCATTATGTTTTCTTTTCCTTTCCCTAGCAATTTCCTTGAATCAAACAGAGTGTTAGTGTTTTCTGTGACTCTCAACATGTATGTTAATTATGCAGGACGGTCTAGGTGACACCATTAGAGTTTCCCTAACTGAACCTCCAGAAGAGGAGATAGATCCCTGTAGAAGATTGGCTAACCTTGGTATGAGAGCAGCTGAGCTTCAGAAAGGAGTGGTATGGCTGCAACATAAATAGCCGTTATTTTGCTTAACGACACTCTTGACCTGTCAAAAATTAAGGTTTTCTTATTATTGACACTAATCAGGCACCATTTGAAGAAAAGAACAGACGTTATTTTGATTTCCAACGTAGAAGTGGTCAATTGCCACTTCAAAAGGAGGTAATTTGATAATTTAATCCAATTAAGGGTTTTTTTGAGCCATGGAACGAATAATTTCAGTTGTTCCTGATACAGGGTGAAGAAGTTGATTATCGAGGTGTACTTCATCGTGATGGCTCAGTTTTGATGTCAGTTTCTTTGGATCAGCTAAAGGTCTCTTGCTATGCTTTCTCTATATTTCTATGTTTATTTTCATACTTCAAATAAGAAGCATACTAAATTTCCTTTTGTTCCTTGGTTTTGTCGTTCTGATTTTGATTTTGAATTTTCGTGTCCTTTTTTGCCTCATAGACACCTGAATTGCTATACAAGTCTCTAGCAGCAAAACTGATTGTTGGGATGCCATTTAAGGTATACACTTAATGTCCTTTATTGCATGAATTGACTATTGATTATCTCTATTGAGATCTTTTCTAAAGAAAGTTCAATACTGATGCAGGATCTGGCAACTGTAGACTCAATCTTGTTGAGAGAGCTTCCACCACCAGATGATAGAGATGCTGTAATCCTCATTTTTTTTTTACCGTAACAATTTAATGAGAGCATTAATTTGATTTCTATCTTTAATTTCTTTTGGCCATAACTTGATCTTGTTTCCTGTACTATAACCAGCGACTAGCTCTCAAACGTTTGATAGACATTAGTATGGGAGTTATAACCCCTTTGTCAGAGCAGTTGACAAAGCCATTACCCAATGCCCTGGTCTTATTAACTCTGAAAGAATTGTCTACTGGCGCTTACAAGCTTCTTCCAGAAGGTGTTTCATTTATCCAAATACTTCTGAATCCAACAAATTCTTGAAGATTGTTGTAGTCACTGCTAACTGATGATGTTCATTCAGGTACACGTGTGGTAGTATCTGTGCGAGGTGATGAACCCCAAGAAGAGTTAGAAATTTTAAAGAGTACTGATGCTATAATGATTCTTCATGATCTACCTTACGCAGAAGAAAAAACTAGCAGAGTTCATGCTGCTAGGAGGTATTTTGCATTTGGCTTTTCTTGATCTTCCACCCATACAGTTAAACAGTTATCTGATCGCTGCAGTTTGGTTGTATGTTCTATGGAGTAATATAGAAGTCTGCTTTTTTTCTTCTTCTTTATTTTGTTCTTTTCCCCTTCCTGATATATAGCGTGCAAAAACGGGTCTGAAATTTATTGCTTATAGGAGATTGAAACTAGTGATGATGTTACAAAATTTTTCTGAAGTTGGATAAATAGGTCAGTGATTAGGTGTTTGAGTTACTTGTCATGAATGCTGGTAGTTGATTCATGATTATTCATATTTTCGGTTCCTAATCCACAAGCTTATAATTCTTGGCATTGATTAGTTATCTGATTAAGTTCTTAATTACAAGCTTCAAAATGTTTTTCGTAAAAGTTAAAATTGTATCTAACTAATTGAGGTGTCGGATTATTCCTAAGTTGCTTTGTTTTTCGCCACGGAATTTATGAATTTTCTCATACAGTAGTAAATTATTCTCCAGCCATCCTAAATTGAGAGACGTGGTATTTGCAGGCTTTTTGAGTATCTTTCAGAGAATTCATTGGACTTTCCTGTAATTCATCATATACAGTTCCCTAAAGAAATTCACAGGTACATCAAAATCAACTTCAGTTTACTTAGATGAGATTAAGAAATCTTTTCTTGACATTTTCTGCATGTTAATAGGGACGATTTAGTCATTGGTGCGGGTACAAATGCTGGAGGCCTTTTGGTTGATGGACTGGGAGACGGTATCCTATTGGAAGCCTCAGATCAGGACTTTGATTTCCTTAGAAACACATCTTTCAATTTGCTACAAGGATGCAGAATGAGAAATACAAAGACTGTAAGTATAAAAAAACTGCAAAATAAGCAAAATACAGATCAATCTAATTGGAAAATTCTCGTGTAAATTGGTCTTTTTGGTATGATATCAGGAATATGTGTCGTGCCCGTCTTGTGGAAGAACTTTATTTGACCTTCAAGAGATTAGTGCGGAAATAAGAGAAAGGACGTCCCATTTGCCTGGTGTTTCGGTAATTAATTGTCTCTAAGCTCAATGATTGCTTAAAAATGCATTATTCCTGAAGAAAATTTAAATGTATTGCATGTTTGTCATTTTTTTTTTCTTTTTGATGTGCAGATTGCAATTATGGGTTGCATTGTGAATGGCCCGGGAGAAATGGCTGATGCAGATTTTGGTTATGTTGGTGGTGCTCCTGGAAAAATCGACCTTTATGTTGGAAAGGTACCGTTTTCTCTCTCTTTTCATTTGGAATAGAAAAATTGAGTATATAATTACCAAAGAGAGAGATAAAAGTTCAAAAATCACAGAAAATATATGCAAAATTTATATTTAACGTTGTTTTTATGCAAAATATGTACAAAAAATATTTAGAAATTTGGAGGGGGGCAGAATTTGTAATTCTATTTTAACTTTGGTTTTATATTTAACTTGTATATAAAACTTGAACTTATAAATATTATTGGGAGGATGACTGATCTTGTGCGGTAGGTGAGGACTTGGACCTTTACACGTCAAAAAATATTTTTAAAAAAAGAACGTAGAAGGAAAAAAATCGTCTAGATTAGTGTTTTTGCATAATGCAGAGTTGATTCTTCAATAATCATTTATAGTTTCTGAGAAAGCTTTGCTATTCTTGCTTCATTTTCAGACGGTGGTAAAAAGAGCCATAGCAATGGAACATGCAACGGATGCATTGATCGAGCTAATCAAAGAGCACGGCCGCTGGGTGGAGCCACCTGCAGAAGAGTATGAATAGAAATCATATATATGTCCACAGAAAATGAGCTACTCTACTTGCTTCTTGTGGAGCTCAAACAAATACAAAGATGTATACAGCCTTCAAGGAGATTTCTGCATGAAAATCTGCAGTATATACAATCTATTTCCTTCCTTGATGCATCATTATAATTCAACTACACATCTATAGTTTATATCATAGTCTGTAGTATACCAAGAGTATGAATCTTACAAATGTTTCTTCCAATTATGAATTTGACTAATTTCTCCTTATTAATGTTAGTTCTAAATAATTACTATTACCTTTCATGCTATGTGCATAATGAACTAATATATACCAATATATAATAATATACTTTCTTATTTAATATTATATTATATTAAACATTGAGCAACTTTCCAAATCCAAACAAAAGGAAATTAATACCAAGAAGGGAAAAAGGTAGACCCCCAACCTTTGGGGTGGGGGGGAGTTGGGTTTGCACTGGCCACTCGTTATATTGATTTGTGCATCTAACGTCATAATTTTTGAAAATCGTTATAAGATACTTCATGATATCGTTTTCAGCCGAATATTACAAAATAAGCAAAGACCAGCAGGTCAAAAATTGTGTTCAACCTCATAGTTCATGTGGGTTAATTCGACCTCCACCTTGATGGTCGAACACCAATCTGACATGACCTCATAGTTCGTGTGGTCGAACACTATATTGATGGTCGAACACTAAAGTCTTATCAAAGATAACTACAATGTGTGACATCCACGATGCATTATTTTCGAGATTATATTGTTGTCACGCTCTGATAAATGTGACAGATGTAACCAACACGATCAGTCTGAAAAACGGGAATGTGGTATTGCACACGTGTCAAGCACGAGACTAGAATAATTGAGGACTATAAATAGGATATGAGAGACTCAGTAGAGGGAGTTTTGACATTTCGAGAGCAAACATATTGTAATCCGAGTTCTTTTTATTTTTATAAGCAATAAATTTCCAAGTCCTATTACTTAGCTCATTATTCTTGTTCTTCAATGTCATATTGCATATACGATATTTGACCATATCACACTCAAAAATAGCAAACAAACAAACATAAAAAAAGATACCGATAAATTGACATTAGTATCACAATTTCGCCATTTTGCTCCTTCTTAATAATAGGGATTAGTAGAAGTTGAAAAAATTTCAGTACTTGTAAAAACAAGAAGAGAAAAAATTATAGAAAAGAGAAAAAGAAAAAGTGATGATCAAACATTAATACTAGTTCTGCTTCTGCATATTGGGCAAGTATCATGTGTAATCAACCATGGTATTATGCAACTTGCATGATGCATATGCTCACAGGCATCGATAGTTGCGAGACTTTCGCCGTCTTTATATTCGTCCAGGCAGATTGAGCAACCAACACTTTCGCCGGCGCCAGTGGGATTCTGAATATAAGTGTGATACTTTATTACAATGTTACGGCGGCGCGGTGGTTGTGCGGCGGGGTTATGAATTATGGCCACCCGTTGAGTACTTTCTGCAGTGCCACCATACCGATGACATAATTCAGTAAGGAGTAAACATAAAAAAAGAAAAACCATCCCAAATATGAATAGCAACAGGTACGCCAACTCCGACAGGCTTGGCAACGATTCGGAACCGTCGTCGGACATGTAGGGACGGAGCCAGGATTTTCAGCGAGGGGGGGCGAGATTTTGTGATATAGTTATACATTATTTTTTTTGCATATAGACGAAGGATTTAAGGGGAGTGCGGGGGGCTTGTCCCCCGCGGTACGGTACACTATATTTATGGGGGAAAATTTAATAAGAAATTAGGTTCAAGTATGAAATATCTATCTTTGATCTATACTATATCATCAATTTCTCTCTTCTTTAAACCATTTCAATTGTTTTATAAATGCCCATAATCTATTTGTTAGAATTATTAAACCAAAAATATTTTTAAACTAAATTTTAGAGTAACCGATGAAATATGTAGTAAAGTATTAGAATTAAATTTTAAAGATTTGTATTCAAATAACACAATACCTTCTTAGTCTTTGAAATGAGAAATCTATAGATTTTCATCACCCAAAATCTTGATTCTTGAAAATGCAATTGAAGGAAAAAAGCCCTAAATTTTAATTTCTATCTTGAATGGAAGTGTAGAACCGTGTGACTTGAGGGGGACGAAAATAGATATTTTGAAAATTTTATGGGTAGTAGTAATAAAAACAAAATTGAGGGAGGGGGGGGGGGGGGGGGGGGGGGGGGGCGAAAATAGAAATCTTGAAAATTTTATAGGTAGTATTACTAAATAGTGGTGAGAATTGAAAACATTCGGGAGTGTCTTGGGGTCTTAAAAAATTTTGAGTATCGGTTCCCATTGCATTTTTACCCTTACGCACACGAGAACTACTTTCACTATGAGGATTCATTTTCTAGGAATTTGATACAAAATCAAACAAATAACAATAACAATGAAATATGAAATTAACACACAATTAGCAATAAACAATAAAACACAAAAAATAAATGACAATATCAAAAATTTTGAATAAGTAAATGTTACCAATCACCGATATTACGGTAAACGTCCCACAAATCGAGGCTCTACAATTTTAATTTCGGAAGATGAATTACGCCTCCGCCAAAGTTGCAAAATCGAGACCACTTCAACTTCAATTTGGGAAGTATAATTATGCTTCCCCCAATCGTAGAAAATAAAATAAAGTATATTTTAAATATTTTTGAAGTAATCTTATATTTGTTGAACTAAATATAACGAATTATATGATTGATATAAATATAAAGTGTATAAAATAAAGTTTGATAATATTGAAATATTTGTAAGAGATTAGAAGAGTTTGGTGTGAAAAACTTATACCAAATGTGATCTATTTATAGGAAATTAAAAATAACCAAATAAATAATAAAAATTAAAAAAACAAAAAAAAAATATAAAATTCCGACCGTTGCATGCATGCAACGGGCGGAATGTTCAAACGGCCAGCACTATTGCTGGCCGTTTGAACATAATCAACGGTCAGCATTTGCTAACCGTTGAGATGGCCGTTGCACACTCATTATTATATATATTTTTTTGTTTTTTATTTATTATATATATTATATATAAAAAAAAAGAACCGGGCTTTTTCGGCCCGTGAGCCGAAAAAGCCCGGCTTGCTGGCGGGCCGAGCCGGCTTGGCCCGATGGACTAACAGGCCAAGCTTTTTTGGCTTGCAAGCCCAAAAAGCTTGGCTTTTTGGGCTTGCAAGCCTAACAAGCCAAGCCTAAAAAGCTTGCAAGCCCAAAAAGCTTGGCTTCTTTAGGCTTGGCTTGTTAGGCTTGCCAAACTTTGGCTTTTGGCAAGCCAATTTTAAAGCTCTAGGTAGTAATATAAAAAAAAAAAATTGAGGGTGCCTGGACATGGTTAGGGTTTTTGAGAGAGAGAGTTAGAGAGATTGACCACGTTAAATTTGTATTCCTTTGAATTTGAGTGTATATGATTATTCATTTTCATCAAAAGGATTCCAGAGATTAAACTTAATAATTTTATGTACAATATCTTTATTTGACTAAAGATAAATACAAACGAGATTGTTTATTGATTAATCGTTTATATCAAAAGAAGTCCAGGGATTTGTAAAAACTTAATTTAATAATTTATAGACAGTATCATTATTTGACTAAAAATCATAACAAACAAGATTTTTTTATATTAAAAAATAAAATATTTAACTTCAATCAATTCACTTTAAAACCTTGGTTGATAGGGGTGCATACGGTCCGATTTTTGCGGTTTTCATACGAAATTTATACTATACCAATTATTGCGGTATTTGAATAGTTAAAATCAAAATCGAACTTTTTGAAACCAATATCATTGCATCCGGTATTATGCGGTTTCGGTCCAGTATGGTACGGTTTTGCGATATTTTCTTAATTTGTAAATTTAATTACATATTATTGTGTCTACCATATGCACAAAAGTCTCATGAAATTTATTTTATTTTCATTATTTATGACTTTATTACATATAAGAGACATTTAGACTTGACATATTATCAAATTAATAGAAGGAAAAGAAAATATATAGAAAAGAAGAAATATAAATTACCTAGATATCTTAAAAAATATTATTATTTAATATTGACAAACATAAAAAAGATTTGAGTGAATAAAATTTTGCATTAATACAATAAAAAAGAAGAAAGCTATTACCAATAGAAATAATAGCATGCAACATAAAATAAAAATCAGATAAGAATCGAACTCTTATATTTATAGTTGAAATCAACACAAAAATATCAACTTAGTAGGATTTAGTTGCAAATATAAATTCTGTAGAAATTATTAAGGAAAGTTGAGTGACAAATTCTATTAACTAATTACTAAATTCATAATCTTTGTAAAGTTCTCCACAATTCCACATAAGTTGTATAATAAATTTGACTCCAACTGCATTTTTCTATATATGTCATAGAAGTTTCTTTTGCAAAGTCACTTATATATAATATGAATAATATAATTATTTATTTCTATAATATATGTACAGCAGGGCATGGTTTTTTACCAATATAGAATTTTAAAACCAAAACCATATCAAAATAATCGCTACGGTCTAGACTCATACCAAAAGCTGGATTTTTATATAAAAAACCACAATTTTGATACGAACTGTATGGTACGGTTTTAGAAAACTAACCGCTACTGGTTGCATTTTTATGTTTCTCTTCTTTGCAAATTGCAATTGACGAGGGCAAGAATTTCATCATTGCAGTGATATCCACTCTTAATTGTTGAATTGAGTTAGAACATCCTCTTTCAAATTTTGCATCCAATGAAAGCCCAAACTGTCATGTCTGTGAAATATGAAAAGTAAACTAAAGCAATTGATAAAGACGCTAGTCAACGTAAAGGAAATTAAATGTCGTTTTGAGGAAGGTGGGCTCTTTAAAAATAAGCGAATGAGACAATGACTCGTGGCGAGCCAACTAATTTCTGTTAGTAATTGGAAAGTTAGTTAGCATTCAATCAAACGAGCTAAACAGTTGGTTAGGCCAAACTAACAACGTTTATGACAATAATTGCTTGTAATCCATATTTGTAAACTCTCTTTAGCTCATCTACTCTTATGTTTTTAATTAGCTCAAATTCAGGTGTAGTTCTTTAGGTAACCTGGGAAAAGCGATTACGAACCATCTTTGATCATAACAATGAACTATTAACATTAAAAAAAACATAATACATTAATGACAAATTACAAAAAAATAATACATTAATAACAAAACATCAAGTGACAATATAAAATTTGTCAATAATTGTAAATTTTTAATGACAAAATTTTTTGTTTTGTCACAAAAATTGATTTTACATATATAATAGTGACAAAATTTGTATAGAACTTGTCACTCTCAGGGGCGGATCTACCCTTTGCCAAGGGGGTGGGGTGGGGGGGGGGGCACTGAAAATCTCATTTCCCCCCTAATATAAACATATTTGCAAATTTTAACTTTTTAATTACATTAGTGTCCCCCCTCAAATTATTAAGTGCCCCCCCTGGGTTCGGTTTTGATTTTTATTTTTTAAGATTTTCGATTTCGATTTTGGTTTTGGGACTCGGTTAACCGAACTGAACCAAAAATAGAAAGAGTTTACAAATAATATATAATTTTTATTTATAGTGGGGGCTAATATGGAATTTCAAATAATTTTGGGGCTAAATATCTAATTTCACTTTAAATAAGTTAGAAAGTTGGAAATTAAAAAAAGCCATCCCATTTACCCATTCCCCTCCATTCATTTCTGAATTCTGCCTCACTCACTTTACTCCCCATAAATATAGTGTACCGTACCGCGGGGGGCAAGTCCTCCGCACCCCCTTAAAATCTTTCGCCTTTGGCCCCTCAGTAAAATTTCTCGTTCTGCCGTTAGTGCCCCCACTGACCGTCAATCCTAGATCCGCCACTGGTCACTCTTGATACTTAATGATAAAGAATTTGTTATTATTATTAACAATTAGTGACACATCTTTTGTGTTAACTTAGTGACAACAATTATAGTTGTCACTCTATTTGTGTTGTCACTATACATGTGTCGCTAATTATCAATAATGACAACTTTAAAAAAACTTTTGTCACTAAAAATTCTTTTTGTAGCAAAACAAAAATTATTGTCGCTCATTATATATATCTAATGACAACTTTAATATTATCACTTCCAATTTTGTCACTAACATTACTTTTTGTTGTAGGGCAACATGACACCAAGAAGCAACTAGCTTTCAAAGCCTATACACAACTTTCTAATAAAAACATAATTACATAATTTCGGGGGCTAATATAAAATCTATCTTGTAATCCAACCCAACTAGATCCGCAAAGTGTTTCAATGTTTTTTGAGTCAGGGTTGGATTAAAGTATTTAAAAGCCGCAAACGTCGGCTCGGGTAAATTAGGAAAACCCGCCTAACCTGCACTGCCTACCCCCCCTCCCTTCCAATTTCCCAAACTTGTATAGAATTCTTCCAATAAATGGCGTTTAATAAATATTTGTCCATAATAATTATACAAAAAAAAAAAAACTATTTTTCCATTATATCATCCAGAGACTCGGATCTCTCAGTCTGGAATGGCCCAAATCACTCTACGAGTATGATGCTACATATTTATGATTGCACTCAACAATGGTTAAACTATCTACGTACCTAATTAGGATCAAGCCAACGTAGTTTTATATTAAATATGTTATTCAGGATCGTACTCGATGACGATTCTAGTTTTCAAATTTGTAAGTATATAAGAATGCACTTCTCCGTCTATAGACTGTTTAAGGAAATACGAGGCTACTTCTTGAGATAATGTCTTAGAGATTTCAACCCTTAATAAATGTTTTGAGGGGATATTTATAGCATCCACCCTGTACCAATGGTTGTTGGGCATCTATAGGATGCCAATAGGTGGCACTAATGGACAGTGGATAACTCGTATTTTTGAGGTCGGGTCAACGAACAACCCGACCTGATACTATTACTTAGCGCGGACCTAGTCTAGTCCTTATTTAGCCCTTATTGGGCTTTATATCATATTTTAGTATATCATTAAGTTCCCCATTTCATCAGTATGAAGAATTGATTGTGAAACGACTTGAATTCATACTGAAAAAGTAGTAGACTCATTTTTATTGTGTTTTTTCCTTATTATTGCATTCTATGTACAGAATGTATAAATTAATTCATATGAATTTTCAGAGTTATTAATCCAACTTCCAAAATGCACAACCCATTAAACTCATTGATTCTAAATCCAATATACAACCTTAAACTCATTTTATTCAGAAAGGATAGACTCGTTTCCCGAGTGTAATCAGATGATATATTTCTCAAGTATAAAATCTTCTCAAGTTATCAATATGCCATGGACAAGGTAACTCTTTTCCTTGAAGATCTTGCAATCTGTACGTCATCCCCTTCGTTATCTTCGTAATCTTGTATGGACCATCCCAATTAGTCTCCAATTTTTTTACATATTTCGAGACCTCCACCCTTTTTAGCACCAAATCCCCCACTTGAAAGGATCTCATTTTTACTCTTTTATTGTATGCTCTCGCCATGGTACGTTTCTTTCTCAATATGCTTGCATACGCTCGTTCTCTCACATCATCTATAACATCCAACTCAAATTTCCGATTACGCTGATTTTCTTCCGAGTTGTAATTCAATACCTTATGAGTCATCATACCAATCTCAGCTGTGATAATCGCCTCGGATCCATAAATGAGACACAACGGGGTTTCTCCAGTAGATGATCCAGGAGTCGTACGATATGCCCATAGGACTCCCGGAAGCTCGTTTGCCCATGTAGACCTCAGACCATCGAGTTTAGTCTTCAAGTGTTGCAGTAGTATCCTATTAGCAACCTCAGTCAAGCCATTTGCTTGGGAATGTCCCACAGATGTAAAATTTTGTTGAATCTTTAATTTTTTGCACCACGATGTAATAGATTTTTCGTTGAACTGAGTCCCATTATCAGAAATCAGAATTCTGGGAATACCAAAAACTGCAGATGATATTTTTCTATAAAGTTTTACAATTATAATATATATGCTAATATAACACATTTTTTATTTTCTTAGATTTATTAACCTGCAGATGATATTTTTCCATACGGAATCGATGATAACACCTTCTGTAATACGAGCCACTGCTTCAGCTTCAATCCATTTTGTGAAGTGGTCCACTGCCACAATAATAAACTTCTTTTGATTTTTAACTGGCGGAAATGGACCTGTAAACGAGCATAAATAATTATTGGGTCAGTGATTCGTCTCGTATTAACAAACGAGGTCACTGAAGATTTCAAGATAGATATTAACCAAGTATGTCAATGCCCCATTGATCAAATGGATATGCAATTTTGATCACTTCCATTGGTTTTCCCGACTAGTGTATTTCATTGGAATGCAATTGGCATTGTTTGCATCGTTTTACAAACTCCTGTGCATCCTTTACAAATGTCGGCCGAAAATATCTTTGTCATGTAATTTTTTGAGCTAAAGACCGTCCGGCCGAGTGATTTTCACAACTCCCTTCATGTATTTTTCTTAAAACATATTCCGCTTCGGTCGGGCCAAGGCAACGAAACAAGGGTCCCGCATTTGACCTCTTGTACAACTCGTCATTCAGGATAGTGAAACGAGCAGTTCTACCACACAATCTACGAGCCTCAAGTTTATCCTCTGGTAAGGTTCCTTGTAATAGGTATTCTATGATTGGCTTTTTCCAACTCGTCTTTTCATCTAGAGGCGTGATTAGAGCTTGGGGTTCCAGTTCTGAATGCTCAGAGACAAGTAACGACACCGACCGACTCGTTGATCCAACAATCTGATTTGCAAATTTGGATAGTGCATCTGCCCTTTGATTTTCATCTCTCGGTATTTGACACAACTCAATCTTTTCAAACTCCATCATTAGTTGTTTTGTTTTTTGCAAATATTTCACCATGGTTTTTCCTTTTGCCTCGTAGGCTCCCGAAACTTGTCGCGCTACTAACTGTGAATCAGTGAATATTTTCACATTCCTGATCTCTAGGATTTTTGCCATTTTCAACCCCGCAATTAACGCTTCATATTCTGCCTCATTATTCGTTACATCAAAGTTCAGTTTGATTGCGAACTCCAAGTCGTTCCCTTCAGGAGACCGAAACCATACTCCAACCCCTCATATTCTCGTCATTGAAGACCCATCTACATGTAAGGACCAGGGGATCGGAGTTATAAATGAGACTGAGGCAACCACGTTCGGGTTTACTGTCATTTCCACCAGGAAGTCTGCCATCACTTGGGCCTTCGTCGACGTACGACTCTTGTATTCTATACTGAACTCTCCTAACTCGATGACCCATTTTATAAGTCTTCCCGACACATCAGGTTTAGCAAGTACTTGCTTCAAAGGCTGATCTGTTAATACAATTATATGATGAGATTGAAAATACGGTCTGAGTTTTCTAGCTGCAGTCATCATCGCAAGTGCCCATTTTTCAATTTCTAAATAATTCAATTCGGCTCCCTGCATCAGCTTGCTGACATAATACACAGGGCGATGATCGCCCTCCATTTCCAATACAAGTACAACACTCAAAGCCACTAGCGAAACTGCCAAGTATTAGATCAGTGGTTCGCCCAACACTGGTTTTGTCAACAGAGGTGGGGACGACAAGTAAGTTTTCAACTCATTAAAAGCATCCACACACTTGTTCGTCCACTCAAAGCGTTTTACATTCCTTAAAATTTTGAAGAAGTGTAGGCCCTTATCTGCTAAACAAGAGATGAAACGATTTAAACTCGTCATTCTTCCTGTTAATTTTTGCACATCTTTCACACTTGTCGGGGGTTGTATATTCAAAATTACCTCAATTTTTTTGGGATTAGCTTCGATTCCTTTTTGGGTAACCATAAACCCTAAAAATTTTCCGCCTAGTACACCGAAGGTACACTTGTGTGGGTTTAATTTCATGCCATACTCTTTCATAGTTGCAAACAACTTCTTAAGATGTGCTAAGTGGTCGTCCTCGTTTACACTTTTTACAAGCATGTCGTCTACACATACTTCCACCGTTTTTCCTATCTCGTCTTCAAACATCATATTAACGAGTCTTTGGTAAGTTGTCCCCGAGTTTCTCAAACCGAAAGGCATGACATTGTAATAATAGACTCCTCTCGTAGTAATGAACGCAGTCTTCTCTCGATCCTCTTCTGCCATCATTATTTGATTAAAACCTTGATAAGCATCCATCATGCTCAGAAGAGCACATCCTGCAGTAGAGTCTACAAGTAAGTCTACATGAGGCAAGGGATAAGGGTCACGAGGACAAACTTTATTCAAATCAGTACACATTCGCCATTTTCCTCCCGTTTTGGGTACAAGGACTACATTAGCGAGCCTCCAATTGGTTCCCACGCACCTCACCAATACCATTTTTGTCTTAAACTTCATCTTCAATTGTGGGGTCAAGACAATGGCTCCAAATGTATTCAGCATGGGTCACCCCACAATCATATTGTACACAAAGGGTACATCCATGACCAAAAAAGTGATTCAATTCGTTTTGGACTTCAGTCCAGCCCCTAACGACACATCTAACTCAATCGACCCCTTAGGCATAATCGAAGATCCTGTGAAACCCACCAAAGGAGTGCTTACACTCCGCAGCCGAGTACCATCCAGTTCCATTTTCTTTAAAACGTCCCAAAAGATGATATCTGCAGAACTTCCTGTATCCACCAAAACCTTATGCACCACAAAGTTGGCCACATCCATTGAAATCACCATAAGGTCATTATGAGGGCCGTTCATTCCATCATAATCACTGTCATCAAAGCTAATCACTTCATTCTTCGAACTTGATCCTCTAGTAAGCAAAAGAATCCGACCCGATTCGCCACGATAATAGCTTGAACGAATCTTTCTTGCATACCTTTTCCTTGCACCTGAGGAGTCCCCATCAATAGGTCCCCCTGCTATCATGTGTATCTCTCGACGATTGACCTCTTTTGGAGCGACATGCACGTCTCTTCTTTGCTCGTTATTACGAGAGCCATCATTACGACGATAGTCATCATCTCGCTCGTAATTATGAGCATTGTCATTATGGTGATGATCATTGGGCTCGTTATTACGAGGATCGTTATTACGGTGATGATCGGTGTGCTCGTTATTACGAGGATTGCCTCTTGGGCGCTCATAATCACTACGATAATTATCGTTTCTGTGATATTCTCTGTGGGGTAGCTCGCAATTACGAGTCTGACGATCCCTCTCATTTGATCGTTCATGGGATCGCTCGCGTGACGAACTTCGAGGTCTTTCAATTTAAGTCTTGCGGTGGGCCTCAGGGGCTCTTGCTTCCGCCAGGGTTCGATCAATAAAATCATTCAACACTTCCGACTTAATAAGTAGTTCAATTTCAACTTTTAATTGGAAGCACTCTTCAGTATCATGCCCATGATCTTTATGGAACTCACAATATTTATTCATGTTCTTTCTTAGACCACTTTTTAGTGGTTTTGGTCGTTCGACTTGGTTAGTTCGTAAAGCGGCTACTAAAATCCTGGTACGATTCGAATTCAACGGGGTATAATGTTCAAATCTTGGTCTACGGGGTCGATCGTGATCTCTTCTCGACCCCGTTCCCTCATATAGTTCAGTTTCATGTTTCTCTTTACGACCCTTTTGGTCGTTCACAATTTGCAAATCTTCTGAGTCTTTTAACTCGTTCATTTCTTTTTCGTTAATGTACTCTCCCGCCAATTCCATTAAATCCTCATGGGATCTTGGAGGACGGCGGGAGAGTGCCTCATTAAAATTACCCTTCTTTAAGCCTCTAATCAAGAAGCTCAGCATCAATTCGTTATTAAGCTCAGGAAGGTCCATGGCTTCTTGATTGAAGCGATGTATAAACTCACGCAACGATTTGGTTGAGCCTTATTTCAGTCCCATAATCACAGATATTGATTTCTTCGTCCTTTTGTTACTGGCAAAATGATTTTCAAATTTGTATTTTAACCGTGAGTACGACCCTATGGAACCGGGTGCTAGACTCATGAACCAGTCTTGTGCCCAACCCACAAGGGTCGTGGTAAAAATTCTTGCATTGATTGCATCAGTCTGTCCCCGCAAAGACATCATTAACTCGTAAGATGTAATATGGGGTCTCAGATCACCCGTTTCGTCAAATTTTACAAAATTTGGCATCCGAAAAAGGCCGTTCGGGACTTCCTTCATGATCTCAATGACAAAAGGAGAATTATGGGCCATCAGTGTGGTGGCTGGCCTCGTCTGCACAGAAGCCGCAACCCTATCCACCCTCAGATACCTATCTTCTTCATAATGAATTGCTTTTCCTCTCTCCTCAACATGCTCATGACGAATACTCACCACTTTGTCATCTCCTAACGACTCTCCTTGCTGCTCCTTCCCTCGATCTTCATCTCTACGAAACAGACTTCGTCTTACCGTGGGGTCCGAACGCGATTCTCCTAAATTGGGCGTCATTGGAGTACGCTGAAGATACTTTTGCATCTCTTCCATCGCATATTCCTTCATCCTCCTGTCTAATTCTTCCCTTGTCATTTTTACAACCGCACTCGTACCTCCCTCCACCTGCGGATCACCAACACCTTGATCCAACTCTTCCCCATTCCGAATCAAACGAGTCTTCACACCACTAGCCTCCATCCTGAATGACAAGTCTCAGCAACTTCAAAGTAGTTTCCCACAGACGACGCCAACTGATCTAACCCAAATCCAGAGACTGAAATCTCTCAGTCTGGAATGGACCAAATCACTTTACGAGTATGATGCTAAATATTTATGACTGCACTCAACAGTGGTTAAGCTACCTACGTTCCTAATTAGGATCAAGCCAACATAGTTCTATATTAAATATGATATTCAGGATCGTACTCGATGATGCTTCTAGTTTCCAAATTTGTAAGTATATAGGAACGTACTTCTCCGTCTATAGACTCGTTGTTTAAGGAAATACGAGGCTACTACTTGAGAGAATGTCTTAAAGATTTCAACCCCTAATAAATGTTTTGGAGGGGGGGGGGGGAGGGAGTATTTATAGCATCCACCCTGTACCAATGGTTGTTGGGCATCTATAGGATGCCAACAAGTGACACTAATGGACGGTGGATAACTCGTATTTTTGAGGGCGGGTCAACGAACGACCCAACCCGATACTGTTACTTAGCACAGACCTAGTCTAGTAAACTCGGTTTTTGGGCCTCTATTGGGCCTAAATTCCTTATTTAGCCCTTGGGCTTTATATCATATTGTAGTATATCAGAAAATGATGTAATTGGTGTGCCCAACCATAATTTTCTGATGATATCAATGGAATAATACACATATATTATATCATCAAATTACACATATATATATATATATATATATATATATATATGCCAACTTTGCTTGCGATGGATCGTTGGAGATGGATTGAAACTTACACATTACCGAACTATATCCCTCCAAACTTAACAGCGGTAGCTGTTAAAACCCTGATTAGCACAGCTTCCAAGTCTTGAGAACATATTTTCGATGTTAAAATAAGATAAAGGATTTTTCAGAACATAAACAAGTGCAGAAATTTTGAGACCCAAAAGCAATTTGTCAATATTCGGAAATTAGTATCTAACTGATATGGGAAAAATACTCATACCCAGAACTTAAATGAGGCACGCGAAGGAAAATCATAGATTTCTCGAATGCAATAAAATCAGTGCCCAATTTAAATAGCCCAACTCTTGACCCCTAGACTCCACATTCGCACACATTGCATTCGACCATGTGGCACATAAGGTCGAACACTATGTGATCGACTTAACATGCTAGGAGGTCGAAAATTGTGTTCGACCTCATAGTTCGTATGTGTTCGACCAATCTGACCTGATCATAGCTATCCACATGCGTGACAACCGCGACGCATTATCTCTAAGATTGTCACCATGCTCTAATGAATGAATGTGACAGATGTAATCAAAAGAATCAGTCTAAAGAGCGGGATAGCGAGATCGCACATGTGCCAAACACGAGACTAGGATAATTGAGCACTATAAATAGGATAAGACATGAGAGACTCAGTAAATTAAAGGGAAAGGGACTTTTGGAGCGCATTTCGAGTGCATATACATATTGTAATCCCCTTTTGCTTTAATAAGCTTTAAAACTTGTTCATTCTTATTGTTTTTCGAGGTTTGTTTACATATAAATTAAAATCAAATTGGGCCTACATTCGAATAAGACCCAAAAGGGGTAACCCTGATAAAATTAGATGGACTTGCAACTAATGAAATCCAAAATCTGAGTGCTTGTTAGGAATTTCATGTTAGAAGTTTTGATGATGACAATTAAGTTTTTGTTAGACCTCAAAAAAAGTTGTAAGTTTATTTTCGTAGAAAACTTGTATAGGCTTTGAAGCGTTAGACTTGTAATAGATTTATTAGGCTTTGTTATCTTACTTTAGAGTGTTAGGCAAAATAGTCTTAGGCTGAGCGTCTGATGATTTCTGAGTGAGTTTATCAGTGGTAAAGTTCGAAGACTCAAGCGCCTGATCTCAGAAGATAGATACAGTCTCCAAGCGTCCACTTTGGCCAGCTATATCAAGCGTTACCTTATGGGACAGAAGTGATTTCACCTGAATTTACTTCTAAGTCCAGAAGGAGTTTAATGCAAATATTCTCAAAGCATTAAATACCAACGGGTATTAATTTCAAATGCATTAAATGTTGATAAGAGCATTTAATATGATAAGCAATGTCAGACGTACGGAGAAGCCACCCTATTGGACTGTCAACTATCTCAGACTGCAGCACCAACTTTCGTGCAGCAGATTTGCAGGAAAAAGGACAAAAGCTGTTCACTCGCGAAAGTGAGAGACACGCGCCAGTGCATGTGTCAAACGGACACTTTCTCCAAGAATACCTATAAATAGGACTTCAACAACAAACAAAAAAAAAAGGGCAACAATTTTATCAAAGCCAAATTGCTGTTGCATTAAAATCTCATTCCTTAAATTTTCAGAAAAGCCAGAAACATTCAAATTGCTTTTCTTATATTCCTGAGACAGTCAACAAATATCTCAAACATTCTTTTTGAAGAAACCAGATTCCTACTGAGATATTACCAAGTTGTTTGAACTTCATCAAAATCAAACAAACCTTTTAGAAAATCCCATCCAAGCCTCGCGATCTGTGTGAAGTCGAAGTTGGATACTTGCATCATTTCTGGGTGAAAGAAGCAAGAGGGTTGAAGTGATTTGAAGCAGAAATCTGTGTGATCAAGGAGCTCAAGTCATCAACATCCATCTCTCCCTAATTTGTAGAAGATTCTGTGTGATTCTTTGAGAATCATTTTAGTGGATTGCCTCCAAGTGCAAAGGAGAAGAAGGACGTAGTTGGGATTACACCACCCAACGAACCTTACAAATATTGTGTTATTTACTTTTCAGTCATTTCATTCATCTATCATATCATTGCATAAGTAAAACACAATCAAAAGCAAAGCACCTAAGAAACATCTTGTGACGCTAAAACTTTCAAAGAGAAGACTCCAAAATCATTCCGCTGTGCTAACCCTGATTAAAAGAACTGAACGCTTAACCTACAAGGTCAAAGTATTCAATTCCTGAAGTCTAAGTTAACTTTATAAAACAGTCTTCATTAGACGCTTCACAAAGTCTCAAATATCTTATGTGAACGCTAAGGTGAAGCGTCACACTCTTCAAGCGCCTATCATTTCAAGCGTCCAAATACGTTTAATACGAAATCCTTTTTTAAGTTGAAAAAGACTTAAGGGTCTATTCAACCCCCCCTTCTAGACCCTTTCGTATGCCACTTGGGACCAACAAGTGGTATCAGAGCGGTTAATTTTGAAATTTTAAAATTTCCAAGCATAACTGCTTGTTTAGATCTTTTTCTTTCAAAATCTAGTTGCTTTTTAAAGCTTAGATATGGCATTTGCTAAAGTTCCCAAATTGACAGAATCAAATTTTGACACATGGAAAGTCAAAGCATTTACGTATTTATGTTCATGCGATGATGACATGTGCGATATTATTTCAGATGGGCCAATCAAAATATACAAAGTTATCACAAGAGCGCCTGGAGCCACAGAAGAAACCCCTGATGGTTACGTTGAAAAACCAAAACAAGAATGGTCTCCAGATGAGCGTCGAAGAGCTAACTTGGACAATGTTGGTCGGAACGCTCTGTATACGGCTATTGGTGATAATGATAACTTATTCAATAAAATCAAATCTTGCAAAACGACTAAAGAAATATGGGATAAGCTGGCTACAATCTGTGGTGGTTCAGCTCAAATCAAAGAAAACAAACTTTCCATTGCTAAGGAAAAGTTTAACGGATTTAAGATGCTACCCAATGAAACACTAGAGCAATTGGATATAAGATTCACAGCTCTTGTTACAGAACTTACGTCGTTGGGAATGGACTTACAGAATCAAGAAATGGTGGTTAAGATCTTTAGAAGTCTACCAAGTAAATTCTTGATGAAGACAACAGCTATGAGAGAATCAAACATGCTGGATCTCTTAACTCCAGAAGACGCCTTTTCAGAGATAAAAGCTTTTGAGTTCGAGTTGAACTCTGCTAGTGACATTGTGAGCAATCCAGTAATTGAATCTGGAGCGCTCATTGCATCAATCAAAGGCAAATCGGGTAACAAAGGAAAGAATTCGGACATTAATGAGGAAGAAGAGTTGGCTTTGCTGAATAGATTCAGGAAGTTCTTGAGATATGAAAAGAAAGGAAAAGGTCCTAATAGTCAAGGACAAAGTTCATATCAAGCGCCTTCTCCCATACAACAACAGTTTCAAGCGCCTCAATATTCTGTTCCTTTACCTCAAGCGCCTGCTCAATATCAAGCGTCTACTCAAAATCTCCCAGCTCCAGTGGTTTCAAAACCACACACTGCAAGGCTAACAAGTGAACAAAAAATGAAAACCAATCTTTGTTATAATTGCAGGAAACCGGGGCACTACCAGGTAAATTGTCCCTATCCAAATGTATCCAAGCCCTCAAGGCAGGATTACTTGGATAGAAACCAATTCAGGAGCAACCTTCGACAACAAGGTTTGCTTGCGGAATCAGAACCAGCATCAGCACCTGAAGATTTAGAATCATCAGACGAAAGTAGTGATGATGATGAGCCGATAGATGACTCAGCGCTCATATGTCTCATGGCCAGAGATGATGAAGCGTCCCCTGAGGTAATCAATGAATTATCAATTCCTCTTTCTTATGATGAATTACTTGACAAAGTCAAAGAATATTACAATGAATGTCAAGAAGCTGCCAAAATATATCAAAATGATCTCGCTATTATTTCATCACTCAAAAACGATAAAGTAACGCTCAGAGCAGAGTTGCAAATTCAGCAACAGTGCATTGAGAAAAACCAATCGCTTGAGAGTGAAGTTATTCAATTGAGAGGTGATCTTGATATAATAGTCAAGAGAGAAGCTGATCTGATGGCTAGACTTGCCAAGTCAGAACAGCTCATCTCATCGTTGTCCAAAGCATCCAGAAAGCTCGACAATGTGACTAAAATAACAAGGTTGTTTGGAGAAAAGACCGGTTTAGGATGCAATGAATTCGGTAAACAACCAAACAAACCTAATGTTACGGCAAACAACAAAGGAAAGGGTGTTTTCTTTGTTGAGAAAGGTTCACAAGGTCAAACTCAAAATGAACCAAGGGACAATGGTAAGAGGCCAAATGAGAAAGTCAAAACTAACTCAGACAAGGGTAAGGCTAAAGCAAATGATCCACAAAGACAGACTCATCCAAACGCTCAAAAAGCTAAGGATAAATCTAGTCACTGTGAATCAAGCGCTAAGCGTCTAGCACCAAACGTGCAACCCAAGCCAGAGCCAAGGAAATACCAGCGTCGATATCCAAAACAGTCAAGATCATATTATCGATACTATGATAATTATGATTATGACTATTATTATAATCGTGGATATTATTATACATCCAAAAATTACACACAGCACAAGGTGAAACCCAAAAAGGCCAATATTCCTACTATGAAGACAAGGCAAATTTGGGTTCCTAAAGTTCTAATTAACACTAACAAGGATACTAATGTTGAAGGACCCAAGCAACAATGGGTACCTAAACAGAAATAGAACTTCCCTTTTGATTGCAGGTACCTAGAGCTAAAGTCAATACATCTGTTTGGTATTTTGATAGTGGATCGTCAAGGCACATGACAGGTTTCAAAGATTTTCTGATCAACTATCAAGCTGCCAATGGTCCTCAGGTTGTATTTGGTGATAACTCCAAAGGTAAAACCAGGTTTTTATTCCTTCTGAGCCAGGATCAAACTCCGGTCTTGGTCTGTGTTTGGGCGTGCTAGCAAGGCTAAGGGTCGGTTGGTGAGTCACCCAAAAAAAAAGCATCGAGAAAGGCCGGACCGGGGCCGCGATTGGTAATGGCACAACCGCTTCTTCTGCCGATACTCTTACCGCGGCGCGGAGAAAGCCTTCAATGAGTGGCCATTCTCTCCTCTCCTTATCAGTCGAGTGAGGAAGACGTATCCACAGCAGTGGGCCTAGCAGCAGAAGGCGTGGAAGTTGTCTCTTCTAAGAAATTGCCCTCGAAAGGTATAGGTACTGTGCATAGGGGGAACATCATGATAAGTGATGTTTATTTTGTTGAGGGTCTAAAGCACAATTTATTAAGCATAAGTCAATTCTGCGATAAAGGCTTTGAAGTCATATTCTCAAGTGACTATTGCTATATAAACGACGCTAAGACTAAATCTACTAAACTAAAAGGAAAAAGGAATAACAACGTATATTTGGTAGATTGGGGTTCAACACTTGATAACAACCCAACATGCTTTGTTGCTAAAAATGAATCTAAAATGGGTTGGTTATGGCATAGAAAAATGAATCACCTCAACTTTAAGACAATCTCTCAGCTTTTAAGTCAAAATCTTGTAGAGGGATTGCCAAATGGACCATTTCATAAGGATCGCCTCTGTGACGCTTGTCAAATGGGTAAACAAGTTAAATCATCTTTCAAGAGAAAACCTCATCTATCTACTTCTAGAATACTTGAACTACTTCACATGGATTTGTTTGGACCTGTTCAAACAATCAGTGTAAGCGGTAAAAGGTATACTTTAGTGGTAGTAGACGATTTCTCTAGATTTACTTGGGTGGAATTTCTTTCATCCAAAGATGAAACATGTGACAAGTTAACAGCGCTTATTCGGCAACTTCAAACATTGAAAAATCTTAAGGTTGCAAGAATAAGAAGCGATCACGGTACTGAGTTTACTAACAAGGTTGTTGAGAAGTTTTGTGCAGAAAATGGAATACATCATGAGTATTCAGCTCCCAGAACTCCCCAACAAAATGGTGTTGCTGAGCGCCGGAACCGAACGCTTAAGGAAGCCGCTAGGACTATGTTAGCTGAATCCAAGCTTGCTCCTAGATTTTGGGCCGAAGCGATCAACACTGCTTGTTACACTCAAAATCGATGCATGATCAACAAACAGCATGGAAAAACTCCATATGAACTGTGGAAAGGACGTAAGCCAAATATTTCATACTTTCACGTCTTTGGTTCTAAATGTTTTATCCATAATAATGGATCCCAAAGCCTAAAGACTTTTGATCCTAAAGCGGATGAAGGAATCTTTCTAGGCTACGCCAAAAATGGAAAGAATTTTCGCATTCTCAATAAGATCAAATCGAAGGTTGAGGAATCTATTCATGTTGTGTTTGATGATGCTAACCAAGAGCCGAGTAAGGTAAATGTAAATGATGTAGGAGTTGAAGATCTATGTCATCAAGCGTCCAAAATTACTATTGATGAAGATACTGACGATGATGATGAGATCTCAGTGCCTCCTCCTAAGAATACTCGTGAAATCAATCTAAACTATCATGTAAGAAATACGGATGATCATGAAAAGAATGATCATCAAGAGCAAAGAAGGAATCGTGAACTTGAAGCGCCAACGCAGGAGAATGGTCAAGCGAATGATTCTCAAGCGCCTGTTCATTCTCAAAACCCCTTCCAAACAGATAGACTATGGTTACGTGACCATCCACCTGAGCAAATCATTGGAGATATTGAAGCACCAGTTAGAACTAGAGCCGCTACATTTAATGAGGCTATGTTCGCAAGCTTTCTATCTCAAATGGAACCTAAGAAAGTGGATGAAGCGTTAAGTGATCCAAGTTGGATTGAAGCTATGCAAGAAGAGCTCAATCAGTTTGAGCGAAATAAAGTTTGGATGCTAGTACCAAGACCAACTCATCAAGGAGTTATTGGAACTAGATGGGTATATAGAAACAAGATGGATGAGGACGGCATTGTTGTAAGAAACAAGGCCAGACTCGTAGCTCAAGGATACTGCCAAGAGGAGGGCATTGACTTTGATGAGACTTACGCTCCTGTTGCTCGTCTTGAAGCAATCCGCATGTTTCTAGCGTACGCAGCGTTTAACAAGTTTACAGTATTTCAAATGGACGTAAAGAGTGCCTTCCTGAATGGTAAACTCCAAGAAGAAGTGTATGTGCAGCAACCTCCAGGATTCATCAACAATCATGGTAAGGGTATGGTTTACAAGCTAGAAAAAGCACTTTATGGGCTTAAGCAAGCACCTCGAGCATGGTATGACACTCTCTCTATCTTTCTTATTGGTAAAGGTTTTTCAAAAGGCAGCGTTGACACAACGTTATTTAAAATTACCAATGATGAAGATATTCTCTTAGTTCAAATTTACGTTGATGACATTATATTTGGTTCTACTAATAAGCGTCTGTGTGAGAAATTTTCGAAAATGATGCAAGAACAATTTGAAATGAGCATGATGGGTGAATTAACCTTCTTCTTAGGACTACAAGTTAAACAACTCCCTAATGGCATATTTATCAACCAAGCTAAATATACACGAGATATGATTAAGAAATTTGGTATGAAAAATGCATCACATTCAAAAATTCCAATGAGCCAAACGCTTAAGTTAGATAAAGATGAAAGTGGAAAGAAAGTTGATATCACTAATTATAGAGGTATCATAGGATCACTTCTTTATCTCACTGCCAGTAGACCTGATATTATGTTTTCGGTATGTATGTGTGCACGATTCCAAGCTGATCCTAAAGAGTCACACTTGACTGCTGCCAAGAAAATCCTTAAATACCTAAAAGGCACACAACATGTGGGCTTATGGTATCCCAGGGATTCTCCTTTTGAACTAATCGGTTACTCAGATGCAGATTTTGCAGGTTGCAAAATAGATCGTAAAAGCACTAGTGGTACTTGTCAATTCTTAGGTGATAGGTTAGTTTCATGGCATAGCAAGAAACAACAATCCATAGCTACCTCCACAGCCGAAGCTGAGTATGTAGCTGCAGGAAGTTGTTGTGCACAAGTTCTATGGATGAGGCAACAACTTAGAGATTACGGAACAATCTTAGGACCAACTCCCATTCATTGTGATAACCAAAGCGCTTTAGCCATGACTCAAAACCCTGTTCTTCATTCAAGAACCAAACACATTGACATTAGATACCATTTCCTTCGTGACCACGTTCAAAAGAAAGATATCTCCATGCACTTCATTGGAACTGACAAACAACTGGCAGATATCTTCACCAAAGCACTCAATGAACAACGTTTTCTCACTTTGAGAAGTGAACTAGGTATGATTGATTTAAACGCTTGATCATGAAGCATCATATTTTATTAGGCATATAATTTAGGGGGAATCCACTTAAGATATATCTCACAATATTTTTTAAAAAAAAAAAAAAAAATATATATATATATTTTTACTTGATCATAACTGTAAGCGTCAATGATAAAAATTTTCAGATGCATAATCATCAACGCTCAGCTCTATGTTTGCATAAAATATTGAATGCTCAAAATATTGAAAAGTCTTTTGACTTCAAGCGTCCATTTTATCAGCTAAGCGCTGAATAGTTTATCAAAAATTTATAAAATATTTTCGTTACAAGCCATGCATAAAATTTTCAAACTTCTTTCAAGGTCGTGGGTAGACTCAAAGGTCTATTTTGTACTCTACTCACACGCCTCTATCACATCAAACTGGCGGGTACTCAAATTTTTTAAAAATGACGGTTCAGAGATAGCACGTGTTTGTGTACGTGTCAGTGTACAAACATGCGCGTGTGTTACACTCTGAAAATACCAAACGTTAATTCTTCTTTAACTCGGATGTCAAATCTTTATATATGAGAATTACCAAATGTAACTTCTCTCTTTTACACAAAACTCGCGTCCGCAGTTAATAAATTTATGGCTAAGATTCAACAGTTATTACACGTGTTTAAATCCTACTCAGACTACATAACACAAGTTTCAAAACTCTTTACTGTATCATTTAAAACACAAACTCTGCAGAAAAAGTAACTTACTTTCTATTCACGCATATCTGCAAATCTCTCTTTATCTCTCTCAATACAACAGAAAATCTCAGTCCATCTTCTTCGTTTTAAACAAAAAAAAATGGCACCAAAGAAATCATCATCTACTTCTGCTGAAATTACCATCAAGGTAACTGAAGGTCTTGTTGTCGACTGGAAATTTCTATATGAACAAACTCAGATCAACCTGACGGACATAATGGACATGGTCGTCCAAGCTGGGCTCAAACCCTTCTTAACCCAATACTCTTATATGTTTCCTACTGAAGTTGAAACTTTCTGGAAGACTGCTACACTTTCAGAGGACAAGAAGTCCATCTCTTGTCAAATTCCCTTCTCCAAGAAGGAGTCTCCAAAGGAATTCATCCTATCTGCTTCCACCATTGCCAAGAACTTCAATTTGCCTAATGAGGGTGAGGCACTGGATTCTGTTACGTTGAAACAAATTAAGGAAGCATGGGCAATCATGAGTGCGTACGACGATGTTCCTTACACTCAGTACTTCGAGAAGAAAGACCTGGTGTCCAAATACCGGTTATTGGCTGATTTCTGCAGCAAGATCATAGAATGCCGCGTGGGAACCTTTGATAAGGTAAATCCTGTTCAATTTCAGATGATGGTTGCTATACTCTTCAACATCAAAATCAACTGGAGTGAGTACATCTTCGGACGGTTTCGGGACAGTCTAAGCGCTTCAAATAAGCCTTATGGACTCATCCTGAGTGACATCTTGTTTAAATCGAATTGTGTGTACTCGTCTGGACTTCCGTTGAATAAGTCCAAGTTGTTGGGAAAAAGGATTCTGACCAATATGTTCAATCCTCCAAAAGTCAGTGGTGCGGCTAGACCCCTATCTGAGCGGCTGGAAGAACGCCAACTGCTTGCTCAAAAGGCTGAGAGACCATGCCAGAGGAAGCTGTGAAGCGTCCAGCAGCAACGAAGAAGAGAGCCCCCAGAAAACCCAAAGTTAAAATTGCCGTCCCCTCTCAAAAGATTGATGAGGAAACTGATGAGGATGCCGAGGACAAGTTGCCTCTCAAAAGACGAAAGCTGGAAGGGATCATTAAGCAAATAGACTTTGAAGAACCAGCTGTTGATCCTCCCGCTCCTCCGGCTAAACTAGTTGAAGGAGTCAACATTAAGAAAATCTTTAAGCGTTCCAGGACTAGCAAGCGTCAAGCTACTCCTGAAGAGCCTGAGACAGTTGAGCCAAGCGCTCAAGATGTTGCTGTTGAGCCAAGCGCTCAAGTTGTCGTTGAGCCAAGCGCTCAAGATGTTGCTGTTGAGCCAAGCGCTCAAGTTGTCGTTGAGCCAAGCGCTCAAGATGTTGCTGTTGAGCCAAGCGCTCCAGAAACTGCTGTTGAGCTTAGTTCTCAGGGTAAGTTTATTTCTTCCCACAGCATTTCTATTCCTACATCTGTAGAAGATCCTGCTCTTATAGAGGATGGCTCTTGTTTTCAGCTATAGTTCCAGCTGCTGCTGAAGTGTCCACAGATGTTCTGTTGGATGTTGACCTGACTGGAGTTGTAGCTATCGCTCAAGATGTTGCCGCTGAAGTAGCTGCAATTGAACCTGAGGAACCTGCTACTTTAACAGAGGCACGTTCAGAAGGTCAGAACGCTGCTGAAGACGTTAGAGCTCCTCGTCACTTCTTTCAACTCGATCCGCTGAAGACAATTGATCATTCAATTAACTATATGCCCCCAGCGCTCGACGAAGATTTCATTCCTGCAGGATATAATATAGAAAGATATATTGCTGCAGAAGCTGACGCTGCAAGACTGATTGACTTTGACAGCGCAATCAAAGCAACCGTTCTAGACAGACCAGGAGACAGACCTCCTAGATGTGCCGTGGATGTGGCTTACTATCTTGACAATGGCCACAGCAGACCAACTGGGTTCGCGCTAAGGGATTACACTGTTCGTGTGTATGATCCTCTCCGTCCTAGCTTTCTCAATCCCTCAGAGTCAGTCTTGAACAGAGAAGGTTACACACATTTCCCTCAGACGGCTCACAGCCCTGAAAATCTTGCATCGGTCCGTCCTCTCTGTCTATGGAAAAATAAAGAGATTCATGCTGGTGAGCGCCTTGAATCGTTGACCGATCTGCTCCAGACTGAAGCTGATGCTTACTTTGACAGCGTCTGGAATGCCAACTATCAGCCTGATAAGCACCGCTTTGAAGCCATAAGAGATATTCATCTTGAAGGTATTCGTGCTATGGTGACTGCTGGGACAGACTTCTGTATAAATGAAGTAAATTGGGTTGAAGCGTACATGGGACATAAATACACCTTCCCAGAGTTAGTCCAAGCTCCCCATCTTTTCGGCATAGGCATGCATGACAAGAAGCGTCAATTCGCCAAGTATTGCCTCCTGAAGCGTCAACAAAGACTCGGACCTGTTCTCAAGCTCCCAATTATTAGACATCAAATAGAACAATGTCTACGTCAAGAACTTCAGAGATTATCCCTCACCCCTCTTCGGTTTAATGCTCAAGCGTCCTCCAGTGGTACAGTTGGTGAACGGTGCTTAAATCTTGCTCCAAGCCACTGTGAAGAAAACTTCAATCTGATGGTAAAGATTCTATCTCCCGTATCTCTCTTTGATAAAATCTTCACTGCCAATCTCAGATCTTGGAACGGCTCAGTGATCAATTCATTCAAAGGATATCCGCTGCTCCCTTCCATTCGCAGTGAGGTACTCAATCACTATGAGTATGTTCTTTCTCTGCTTGAAAGGAATCAAGAGCTCGCTCAAGCCATTTATCCGTATCTTGAAGAGTACTATGCGGACTGTGTGCCTACACATCGACGTCCTGCATCTCTTCCCTCAGATTGCTTGATTGGATTTTCCAGAACTCACTGCACAGATTCACTATTCTCCATCGCTCAAGCGCCGTCCAAAGTTTTCCCAGATCATGTGCTGGATATCATTGGTCCAATGTACATCAGGGCCATTGATAGTCCTCTTCGCACATTTATCTCCGGTACTTGTATGTCCAGGACCAGACTCATTGAACTCTTGGATTCTACATCCACCTCTTATGCCGACTCAGCAAGCTGGAACTTCCAATTCACTGACTTTCGCCAGCCTGAGTCAACGCTTGAGGAAGCGCCTGCTGAGATATCTGAAGCGTCCAAATCTGCAGATACCAGTATTCCTGACGCTCCTGAACATGCTACCATTGATAGTGCTGAAGATACTTCCCTGGATATTCGAGGTACTGTTTTTGATCCAGCCTATCAAGTTCCTTTTGACTCTCTCAAACACTCATCACGGTTCAAGCGACCAGCTCCTCAAGCGGTTCAATCAGATGAGAGTCAAGCCTTCGGTCCCCTGCTTAAATCTGTTTTGGAGACAATTAGCGCTCAAGCTACTCAGAGTGAAGAATCTCTCCATTGGATTAAGGAAGACCTGGCAAAGATTGAAACTCACGTAATGAGCGCTCAGATTGCTCATATGCGTAGTTCAGCTCAAGCGGCAGTTGGTGAGTGCAAACAAGACTTTCAAGAAATGCAGGATGCTGCCCACGCAACCCAACTTGCCATGAAAGAAGAACTTGAAAAGCGCCTTGCAACCCTTGAGATCTCTGTGAATGACGCCACCAGCGCTAAGCTTCTTGTTATGCAGGAACGCTTCGACAAGCGTCTGGATGACATCACAGATTCCTTATCTCAGATTGCTCATCAGGTAAGTGTACTCACAAACCACTTCTTAAAATCTGATGATGGCAATAAGGGGGAAGAGAAGAAGAAAGGAGAAAAGCGGAAAGCGTCCAGTTCAAAAGTTGAAGATCCTCCGTCTCCTAAGCGTCAAATGCCTCCTTCTAAGTCTGCGCTTCATCTCCCGTCTTGGATAACTGTTCTGAAACAAAGTTCATCCGGAGCGCCCAGTAGTACACTAAGGGAACCTCCTAGAGCGTTATATCCAAACCTACCAATTCCTACAAGAGCACTGCTTGAACAGTTTGACATTCCTCTTCAGAGAACATCCATTTCAGAACCTACAGATCCACAGATCTTAGCTGAAGAAAGAAAAATGACTGATTTTAGCCAAGCTTTTCGAATCTGCCTAAGGTACATTGGTATCGACCCAACTGACTGGGATAATCACTTTAAAGTATTCAAAAAGAGACAACAAGAAGAAAACAAGCTTATCATCAACAAAGATCATGAAGCAATGATGATCTTGGAAGACAATCTGACTGAAGCTATCCGAGCTGAAATGTCCAAGCGATACAGAGTTAGACCAAGTCATTAAAGCTTTCTGATTTTACATTATCTATATTCTTGTCTCTTATATCTTTAAATATTCAGCTGTAAAAATGCTTGTAATTCTCGATAAATATGAAATGCATTTTTCTTGCTGAAACATCTCGTTGAAGCGTAACTAACTTTAACTAACGTCTACTGATCAAAGCTAACTTTTAGTTTTGGCTATCTAACTCTTGAACTATAAAAGAGTAAGTATTGCCATCATCAAAAAGGGGGAAATTGTTAGGAATTTCATGTTAGAAGTTTTGATGATGACAATTAAGTTTTTGTTAGACCTCAAAAAAAGTTGTAAGTTTATTTTCGTAGAAAACTTGTATAGGCTTTGAAGCGTTAGACTTGTAATAGATTTATTAGGCTTTGTTATCTTACTTTAGAGTGTTAGGCAAAATAGTCTTAGGCTGAGCGTCTGATGATTTCTGAGTGAGTTTATCAGTGGTAAAGTTCGAAGACTCAAGCGCCTGATCTCAGAAGATAGATACAGTCTCCAAGCGTCCACTTTGGCCAGCTATATCAAGCGTTACCTTATGGGACAGAAGTGATTTCACCTGAATTTACTTCTAAGTCCAGAAGGAGTTTAATGCAAATATTCTCAAAGCATTAAATACCAACGGGTATTAATTTCAAATGCATTAAATGTTGATAAGAGCATTTAATATGATAAGCAATGTCAGACGTACGGAGAAGCCACCCTATTGGACTGTCAACTATCTCAGACTGCAGCACCAACTTTCGTGCAGCAGATTTTCAGGAAAAAGGACAAAAGCTGTTCACTCGCGAAAGTGAGAGACACGCGCCAGTGCATGTGTCAAACGGACACTTTCTCCAAGAATACCTATAAATAGGACTTCAACAACAAACAAAAAAAAAAAGGGCAACAATTTTATCAAAGCCAAATTGCTGTTGCATTAAAATCTCATTCCTTAAATTCTCAGAAAAGCCAGAAACATTCAAATTGCTTTTCTTATATTCCTGAGACAGTCAACAAATATCTCAAACATTCTTTTTGAAGAAACCAGATTCCTACTGAGATATTACCAAGTTGTTTGAACTTCATCAAAATCAAACAAACCTTTTAGAAAATCCCATCCAAGCCTCGCGATCTGTGTGAAGTCGAAGTTGGATACTTGCATCATTTCTGGGTGAAAGAAGCAAGAGGGTTGAAGTGATTTGAAGCAGAAATCTGTGTGATCAAGGAGCTCAAGTCATCAACATCCATCTCTCCCTAATTTGTAGAAGATTCTGTGTGATTCTTTGAGAATCATTTTAGTGGATTGCCTCCAAGTGCAAAGGAGAAGAAGGACGTAGTTGGGATTACACCACCCAACGAACCTTACAAATATTGTGTTATTTACTTTTCAGTCATTTCATTCATCTATCATATCATTGCATAAGTAAAACACAATCAAAAGCTAAGCACCTAAGAAACATCTTGTGACGCTAAAACTTTCAAAGAGAAGACTCCAAAATCATTCCGCTGTGCTAACCCTGATTAAAAGAACTGAACGCTTAACCTACAAGGTCAAAGTATTCAATTCCTGAAGTCTAAGTTAACTTTATAAAACAGTCTTCATTAGACGCTTCACAAAGTCTCAAATATCTTATGTGAACGCTAAGGTGAAGCGTCACACTCTTCAAGCGCCTATCATTTCAAGCGTCCAAATACGTTTAATACGAAATCCTTTTTTAAGTTGAAAAAGACTTAAGGGTCTATTCAACCCCCCCTTCTAGACCCTTTCGTATGCCACTTGGGACCAACAGTGCTTAAGCATTCGAAAAAGAATATGGGCTGGATTTAATGAAAGCCCAAGGAGTAAGAAAGGCAAACAAGAAAAGAAGGCCTAAGATCCGAAATCAACTTAAAAATAGGCACCAAATTAAGAAAAAAGAATTCGAAAGAGAAGTTGGCAGCAATTTATGGAGAAGGTGAAGACGTGGAAGTTATAAAAAGTCGAAGATAAGACGTGGAAGTTACAAAAATCCAAGGAAAAGGAGTAGTATATACATAAGAGAAGAAGAAGAGAAAAGGAGGACACCCAGACAAACTCTGCAGTTTTTTCATTTCTTTAGTAGAAATAGAGTAATCGTAGCTTTTTAGGAGTAATTAGATTTAGTATCTTGTATTCGTATCATTTTAGTTAGCAATAGTTTCCGCAACACTCGAAGGTTTGTAACCCTAATTATAACCAAGTATTGCAATAGAAGTAATTCAGACGAAGAATTCTTCATGGAGGTATAATTTACATTCAAGCTATTAGCACTTATTAATTGCTTGTGATTCTGATATATTTTTGCACTTCTCGAAGATTTAAGTACAAATTAATAATAATTAAGCCATAAACCACCATTAGCAAATATAAGCAGGTGGCCTTGGACCGACGACTCAAAATCCTTCCCTAGTCCAGTTTGTTTTTATCACGAAACAAGGTTATATGCAAATATTGCATATATGATATTTGACGAAGATCTCACTACCCAAAATAACAAAACAAAAAAGAAGATACCGAATAAATTAACAATAGTATCAGTATTTCAACTTTTTCTCCTAATAATTGATATGGATTAATAGAAGTTGAAAAAAAAATTCTCTACCCTATGAAAAAAAAAAAAAAGTAAAAATTGTTCAAAGAAGAAAAGAGACAGAAAAAGTTATGAATATCAAATATTAGTTCTGCAGAGTGGGCAAGTATTATGTGTCATCAACCATGGTGTTCCGCAAAGTGCGTGATACTTATGCTTACAGGTAACGACAGTTACGCGAAGTTGGCCGTTTTTATATTCCTCCAGACAGATTGAGCAACGACCACTTTCACCGCCGGTGGGGTTCTGAATATAAGTGTCGAACGTTGTTTCAATATTACGGCGGCCTCGGAGCGGTGGTTGTGCGGCGGTGTTATGGACTACGGCCGGCCCTTGAGTTTCGGTGCCACCACAATACCGATTCCATAATTCAGAGAAGTAAACAGGGAGCAAAGATAAACCAAACACCAGAAATATGAAAAGCAAAAAGACCACGAATTCCGCAAGGCTTAACGCTTCTGAGTCGTCTGTGACTGTGGACATGGCTAGGTTTTTCAGAAAATTATTAACAATGGTAGAGAGAGAGAGAGAGAGAGAGGCCACGTTAAATTCGTGTTCCTTTCAATTTGAGTCAATATATGATCATTCATTTACATCAGAAGGAGTCCGGCGATTTGTAAATACTTAAATTAATAGTAATTTATTCACAATATCTTTCTAATTTGACTAAAAATCAAAACAAAAGAAACTTTTTATTGATTAATTAATCATTTATATCAAAAGAAGTCCAGGGATTTGTAAAAACTTAATTTAAGAGTTTAGTTATATACAGTATCTTTATTTCATTAAGAATCAAAACAAACGAGATTTTTTTTTTAAATTCTTTTATAATTAAACAAATCAAATATTTAAGTTCAATCAATTCACTTTAAAAACCTATGGCCGCACCCAAGACCTGTTGGTCTAGTGGTATCCACCTTCCATTTTATGTGAGAGGTCTTGGGTTCGAATTCAGCCGGTGGCTCTTCCCTCCTTTATGGACCTAGTTAGAGTCTTTATGACTCAAGATTATAACTATCAACCTGGGTTTGTCGGACTAGATATGTAGGGTATCCCTCTCCCTCTTGAATTAAAAAAAGAAAAAAAACCTGTGGCCGCATTCCCCTCCTTTATGAAGTTAGATAGAGTTTTTATGGCTCAAAATTATAACTATCAACCCGAGTTTGTTGGGCTAGACATGTAGAATATCCCTTCATCTTGAATTAAAAAAAAAAAAAAAAAAAACCTGTGGCCGCATTCTTATTATTCTATTGTCTTGCTGTCTGCGAGTTGCCAGATTTTCATCACTGCAATCTCCACTTTAAACGGCCGAACTGAGATGGAGCGCTGTAACGTCCTAGCTCGGTGCTTAGGTTATTTTGGGTATAATTTTTCGTAATGTTAGATTATCTATCTATCTATTTATTAAAAAAATATGAGTTCTTTCTTGAAACTTTTATTTTACCTAATATATCCCTATCTAATTCACTTTGTAAATTATAAAAGAGTCAAATAATAAATAATAAAAATAAATTTTATATATCTATAACAATAAGGTATTATATTAAGACTCTATAATGGAAATACAATAAATGTATAAGTATATTAAATCACTCCCACATATTTATTATTAAATTAAAAGATGAAAACAGAGCAACTTATTATATATGAGTGTGTATGAAAAAAGATGATAAAAAGAAAGCAACTGATCTAAGGTGGTTGGGCCAAATCATAAGCGGTTTGTGACTTCCAGAAGTGACAAATGTTTGAATCCTACTAGAGACACTACCCTGGGGAGGACTTCTCTTTACGCGACCCGGCCCGAGGAATTAGACGTTCCCGTCTAACCTTAGAAAGCAACTTATTTTATATATACATATATATGCGTGTGCACGTCTCAAAAATATTTACATAGATATTACACGGTTCAAAATTTATTTGGGGTAGTTCTTGATGGACATAGAGATGGGCTATATATTTACAAAACCATTTAAAAATTAAACAAACTATCAAAAACAAAATTGTTTGTGAATATGTAGTTGTACATAAACATTTTGGCATATTATGGTCATATTCTTTTAGAAGTATTCTAAGTACATGTAATTCTATTGAATCAGGAATTTAAAATTACTTTTATATACCTAAAATATCCTTATTTAATTATAGATTTTATTGGAAAAAGTGTAAAAAATAAATAATTAAAATAAAATCGGAATATTTGCAATAATAAAATGTATAATCAAATTTGGACTATAATGAAATCACATGTAGACAATAATCAGATATTGACTTATATAAAATTACTACAATTAATTTATTCATTTAAAAAGATAAAACAAACCTAAGCAAAATTAACAATAATAATATCACTGCATTGAAATCGTCTGAATTAAGGTGTTTGAAAGTTTATCAATTTTATAGTATGATATTTAACTTTTCAAAGGAGGTTGATTTTTTTGTCAACTTAATATTTTCGTGAAATTAAATTGGAATAATGTAGATGCACTTAGTGAAACCAATAAAAAAGATGCACATAGTGTAGAAGTGAGCTGGAATTAGTTTCATTTATTTCAGTAAATTAAAATTTCTTATACAATGAACACATGGATTATTTTTATTATGATAAAAGCACGACTTGGAGAGAAAAGTTTATAGGAATTTTCGATATACCAGAAATATTTCTATGCAATTATATATTAATGGTAAAAGAGTAAAAAATAAATAATAAAAATAAATTTTGGATATTGTTAAATATGTTAGCTTCCATACCTTTTTGTAACCTGAAGGGTTGGCGTAGTGGCTTGTCCACCACTACGCTCCTGAGTGGGGAGCGTGTTCTACTCTCCCCCAGTGACAAATCCCCTCAGGCCAGCAGCAGGCTCAGTACCGCGAAGCGGGATTAGTCCCATACCCAATGTGGTGTGAGGAAACCTACGGGAAACCAAAAAAAATAATAAAAAAAATACCTTTTTGTATCATTGTTACCTAGTTTGGTAGGTTAGGGTTTCTTATATCCTTGTATTTATATATACGTTTGATATTAATACACGCTTTCTACGGGATTTTGCTACTTTAACATGGTATCAGTCTAACATAGGGATTCATCTTTTGCCCTACGATCTGTCTGCCTAGCCAGTCGCTGACCTCCCACAGCACAGTTTTTTCCACTCCTAAACGCCACAACTGCCTCCATTGCCGACGTCTTATGCTACGGTAAGTCTTGCGACTATTAATTTTTGCTTTTGTCTTTCTCTTTTGTCGAGTCTAGTATCACTATGGTAGAACCATCTTCTTCTACACCTCACCCTGCCTTTGCCATAAACAATGTTTATCATCTCTTTAATTTTAAACTTTGTGAGGAAGATCCACGTTTTAAATTATGAAAAATGATTTTTTAAGATATCTGTCGTAGTTATCGCGTTCTTGACCATATTAATGGAAAATTAGTCCCAAAAAGTGATGATGATGAGGATTGGTTTCCGCTAGATTCAAAAATTAAAACTTGGATGTACAATTAGGTCGATGGGAGTCTTCTTGATAGTGTTAGTGGTGATAGCTTTACCGCCAAAATGATTTGGGATAATCTTGAGTCTTTATTCAATAATAATAAACCTTCACATTCTCTTCATCTTCAAGAAGAATTTTGAAATTATAAAAAGGGGCCATTGTCTATCTCCGATTTTTGTCGCGACATGAAATGCATCGCTGATAATTTTAAGGATTCGATTCTCCAATCTCTGATCAGGAATTAGTTTTACAAATTCTAAATAATGTTCCTGATTCATATAATAGCATTATCGATGTCATTACCAATCAAAATTCCTTCCTAATTTCTCAAGCTCGAAATATGCTTCTCACAAACCTGCACCCTCTTTGCCTCCCGATTCCCCTGTCCTGTTATATTCCACTTCGAAGTCCCATAATGATAATGATCGTGGCAGAGGTCGAGGTTGTAAAAATTACGGCTGTGGATATTGCCGTGGAAATGGCCTCATGGAGGCCCTAATATTAACCGCCAACAGCAAAATTATCTAGCAAGTCATAATGGGCCTCCTACAAGCCCTTTTCCGCCCTATCCAAATTACCAAATCTCCCTGAAAAAGTCTGTCAAAATGTTGACTAACGGAGTGACCGTTAATCAACAGACGGATATTCATTTTGGGACCAATATTGAGACTTTTTATAACTTATAGAACTAAATATGAGACTTTCATGAAGTGCGGGGCTAAAGATGTCAGGCGGGCAGGGCCGGCCCTCCAACCCGCGACCCGGCCAGGCCCGCCAACCATGCAACCTGGCCCGTTTCATTGTTTTGTGCCGGGCCGGGCGAGCCCAGTAAATGAGCCGAGCTCGGGCCGACCCGGCCCGGCCCGATCCTAGTCTGACCCATTTTCTTAACGGGTCAAATAAAATTTTGGTGTGGATATTTGATAAAAACACCCCACGTGGTAGGCTAGTGGGGTGTGTTGGGAGGGGGCAAGGGTTCGATTCCCCCTTGTCCCCCTCTCTTAAATTCTTTTTTTTTTTTTGGAATTTCCAGCAATTGCTGGGAATTTTTTCCAATTTTGGTGCAACGGTCCTTTTGTATATTTGTTTTTATTAATTTATATTTTAGGTAATTTCTTTTAATATCTTCTAGTTTCTATAAATATGAGTAATATGTTGTATTTTTTATTACAAATTCAACAAAAAATATTATAAATTCTCTTATAACTCGATATTTAGATTTTACAATTGTGTTTGGAGATCAAGCGACAATTGGGAGCTGGAACGTGATCAATCGACATTTTGGAGTTGGAACGTGAGCATTTGTCGTGGTACCGTCCAAAGTTCAATCGTCGATTGTAATTTCTAACTTCTTTTCGGTAATATCATTTTAGTTTTTTAACACTTTTTTATTAATATTTTGTGCTTAATTTGATCATATTTGTTAGTTGTTAATTTGAATTTTGCTATTATTATTTTCTTAGTGATTATTATTTATTTAACATGTCTTATGGAAAATTGCCGTTCACCGAAGAACAAGCGTTTTTACAACATGAAACTTTTAATTTTTCACATCACAATCACAAATGAATATGGGACAAGAAAATGAAATGGATGATGAAGAAGTAGATGTAGAAGAACCATCGCCTAAAACTACAACACGTAAAATAGGAAGTAGGAGTAAAACTAGTGTAGTTTGGCGTTTTTTTAAACATTTTCCGGAACAAGAAAAAGTTGTTTGTCGGATATGTCAACAACCTTTTGCATTTAAAAAAGGTGGGGGTTCCGGGAATATGAAAACGCATTTGCCGGCTAAACACCCGGGATTTGAAACTATGCAACTTGATGATGAGGGACCGACTATACATGAAACAAATCAAAGAAATAGGGATGCTATTGCAAACTTTGAATATAATGAAGAAACAATGAGAAATGGTTTAGCTTGATTAGTTATTCAAGCCGAATTACCTTTTACAATTTTCGGAAACAAATTTTTTGAAAATTTTATAAAAATGTGTTGTCAACCACAATATAAACAAGTATCACGTAACACATGTTATAAATATGGTTTTAATCAATATAAAGATGAAATAGATGCTTTGAAAAAAACATTTTCGACATTAACTTCTAAAGTTTCCTTAACATCGGATATGTGGCGAGGTAGGGGTTGTCTTCATTATATTTGTATTACGGCACATTGGATAGATGGAGATTATTACTTATCAATTTTATTCAAACATATACTTAGTTAAAATTTTATTCAAACATATACTATAAGGTTAATAATATACATAATGTAAAACATAATGTAATTCTTTAAACTACATTATGTAATAGTTTGCATACCTTTAACTCAACCTTGGGACCAAGGTTAAAATCTACTTACTCCCAAATAGTTTGCATACCTTTTAACTCAACCTTGGGACCAAGGTTAAAATCTACTTACTCCCAAATTGAGTTTTGCAAATTTACACCAAAAACAAAAAAAACAAAAAAAAAAAGAATCAGTCCGGCCTGTACGGGCCTGGGCCGGGCCGGGCTGGTTTGACATCTTTATGAGGGGCTAAATGTGTACTCTGGACTGGACCAAAAATGAGATTTGCCCTCTTACTTTCTTATAGATTATATAGCGAATGTAAAATTCTCCCATATAAGAGTCTTTCATAGTGATTCAACATACGTATTGTATGTAATGTTTAATTGATGCAAAACCTAGAACTGCAATTATCCATGTTTTTTGATTCATTTCTGGGCCAATTTAAGCTTCATGCATTCCTCTGCATTTTGGTTACTAATGTTTTTACCCTTAGCTCCAAATCAGATTGATCTTGATTTATAACCGCGCTAATCATAGTCATGATATTATTGTTTATTTAAGTTAGTACCAGAACGTTTACTGAAGTTTTGGATAATTTTGTCAATCAATGAGTTAACAGAGTAATTTTCACTTATCCATCTGCATGTTGCGGTCGCGTTTTTATTTCCTTTTCTTGCTCCAAGTGTAAAAGTTTTCTCCTCTTAAATTTTTTGGCAATCCTAATTATATAATAAACAAAAAATTAGGTACTATATGGTCATTGTTCTTTATAATTTTTTTCATTCTATTGGGATTAATGGCTATTTTTTCCCTGTTCCAACCCACGCCAAATTTGACCATCTCCAACCCAAATTTGGCTGGGTTGGAGATGGTCTTAGTCAGTGTAATGATTGGCGCTCTCTATGATTTCACCACGCCTCCGCCTATATATCATACAGTATGTAATCTTGGATGTCCTTTTTCGTCTTCTTTCTTTTACATTTATTCTTATGCTCTAGCTTAGTATTGCTGTTGGTAATTTTCCTGAACTTAGTGTACAAATCCATGAATAGTATAGTAGCATAACCATAAAATAGGAGAAATTCTCATTGAATGGATGAAGCCAATGTGGTTACCGAATATGCACAACTAACGGTAGTGAGTACCATACACGCCAAATAAACAGAGAAAATAACTGACTACATATAACCAAAAACGAAAATTAAAGGCCAGGGCCGGGCAAGAAATGCTCGAAACACATCCTCACGCCAGCTCCTCAGGATTAGCCTTTCGCATGTTGGCTTGTTTGATCAACACATAGTATATTTCCATCCCAATAAGGCACGCAGAAACAAAAACTAGTGAAATCCCAGCAATGCTCCCGGCTCCGAGCCCTCTGCTGCCACTTGTAGATGCGGGAGTAGCCAGCATTGTGGCGGCTAGGGGCAGGGACGAGCAGTCTGATGAACCACATGGGTTGTTGTCGCTTGGTTGTAAAGCATTGGGGTGGAAGAAGGCATATGCTTCTGGAGACATGGTTATTGGGTTCTCGTTGGGGAGGCCTTGGGCTCTGGTAACAGAGAGGATGGAGAGAACGGTGAAGATTAGGAGGGCGGACATTTTGTTGGGGGGGGGGGGGGGTGTCACGTTTTTTGGGTTTTGCTCACTCAATGCTTGTGCTATTTATAGGGTGTAATGAAGGGTTTTATTGCTTGTGTTTCAATTTGTTTCCGAGGTGGCTCAAAATGAAACAACTTTTAATTCGTCACACTTTTTATGCCTCTTAATAAAGTTTATGGCATTTCGGAAGACTTCATATTACCCACTGATATATATTATGTAGAAGGCAAGAATTTCATGCAATTCATAGGATGAGGTCAACGACATAATGATATATTATGAAAAAAGAATTTGAAGACAACAGGTGTAATCTAACACAATAGTACAATCTCATTTTGAGTAATATCCAAATGAAAAGTATCTCATGAACTTCAAATGCAGTCGTATGTCATTTGACGTATATATGATAATGTTAAATAAAAATATTGAGATAATTTATAATTGATTGGCCGGCAAGTTATGTAATGAAGTTGTGTTCCGAGGGTCAACCCGAATTTTTCGTTACACATCTATGTTACACTTAATGTTACACGCACAGATACATGATAAATGTATACACAGGTGGTTAGGATGTAAATAGAGAAATGTCAGATTTTTTTTTAATGTTATATAATTTTTTTTCTACATATCTTAAGCGTCGGTATATATACTAATTACATATCTGTGTATATAACAAGAAGTGTAACACGAATGGCGTAAAAGAAGATTTGCATTGCCCGAGAGTGGCACTGACAATCATGCACGAGTAAAAGTAGGAAAGAAGACTTGGAGTTGGTGTGAAAGCTCCACGTGTGATTTGTACCATAATTTGTCAATTATGCGACTAATAGTGCGACTAAAGCTTGTTTCTTAAGATCCCAATTAATCAATAACTATTTGCACTTTTAGTGACTATATTAAACTAATATGGATAGAGACTAGATACGTCACGTACATGTACATGCACATTCTTTACGCAGAATATCTAATTATCACCTTTTTTTCTATTTTTAAATGGGATAAGTACAATAACTTACCCTCTTATTTTAGTATAATTTCAATTTATTCCATATATTTTGAGCACATAACAAATACTTCCCTATAAATAAATCTTACAATCGCCCCATTCCATTAGAAAACTAATGGGATTTGCTAACATCACCGAAAAATATCTTCTAAATTTCCTATTTTGCCCTTGAGGGGGTGAATGTAATTTTTCATATTAAAGATGTAATTGTAATTATTGATTTCATTTTAAATAAATAATTTCGTTAAAACTTGATAGCATCTTGATAATGTAGTGCAAATTTGGATTTATGTCAATTTGAATATTTTTAAGGAAAATGAAAACAAATACCGTGTTTTGATTTATTTTATGATCAATATCATAATTCAATGCAGATAAATCTAAATTAGCAATTTGCCAAAAATTATCAAATCAATATTTACAAATTAAAATAAGTTGAAATATATTATGGAGAAATATATGAAAAGGAAAAAAAAAGGGGAAAAAGTAACGGAAGCTATTCGTAAGGGGGTGAAAGTAAGGTTTATTTTATGAGTGACGTGTTTGTTATTTGATCCAATAAAGCAGATTGTATTGTAATTATATTAAATAAGGAGGGTGTTAATGTAATTATCCTTTTTTTAAATTGTTTTTTATTTTTTTAAAACCAGGGGTACGATTGACTTCACACTTGACTAACGGCTGTTAGTTAAAGGGGTTTAATGTAAGGTTTTATTGTAAAAAAGGGTGTTTGTTAATATAATAAGTGGACCGAACCATAATTACGCTAAATAATAGGAGTAGTAAATGTAATTAACCCTTTTAAAATTTGTAATTTATAGGGAAAGATATTTCCGTAGCTTAAAGGATCGGCAAAGGGTCATAAAATGCAAAATATAATGAGTGCAATTATAAGGGTTTAGTGTAACACCCTTTTATCAATACAAAATCCTGTCGTGTCACCCCTAAACAGTATTACAAAGGGTCATAAAATGCAAAATATAATGAGTGCAATTATAAGGGTTTTGTGTAACACCCTTTTATCATGCAAAATCCTATCGTGTCACCCCTACCCCAAAAACATTATTACACAGTTGCAAGCGCATGATTATATGGGACAGAAAACACTGCGTTCTCTTTCTTCGACACCCTCTTTTAGGTTCTGGTAAGATCCCAAGAAAGAAGTTTCAACATTCAGGATTCGGAGGGATCACAATTATTCTTGTAATCATAAGCTTTTAACACAAGTGATAGTTTATGTTTTTGGGTAATTCATACGCAAGTGATAATAAATTAGGGATAATTACACTAACTATCTCTCTTACGTGGTGTAATTATATTTCAATCAGCTTATTTTGAACATATAACAAATAAAACTTTACAACCACCCTCTTCCATTAGAAAGCTAATGGAATTTGCTGACATCACTAAAAACATATTTTCTAAATTTCATATTTTGCCCTCGACACTACAAAAAACTAATACATTGGTGGCAAAATGTCAGTGACAATATCAAAGTTGTCATTAATTATAAGTTTGGAAAAGTTACTCAAACCCCACTAAAATAAATTTTTATATCAAAAAAACTATGAAAATATTTTTCAATTTCAAAAGCCCACTTTACAAACTTTTCAATCAAAAATACTCAAAGTTAAGATTAAGAACTTTTTGACTAAACTACCCTTCATTTACTAAGTTAACAATTGATCTTTTTTATCGGATTTTTTTGTTTTAAAATTTTGAAATTGATAAGTTGAATAACATATATTTTAATTTTTAGTACTAAATATTTTATATAATTATTTGTTTATTTTACTATGATAATTATCTAAAAAAATACTTTTTTAATTTTTTTTAACAAGATTAAAAATTTGAAAAATTTAACAAAAAAAATTCTATTAAGTAAATTATGAATATAAATTTTTCAATAACTAAATTTCTATAAAAAAACTACATGTGATTAAATTTTTAGTCTATAAGGTTAAGGGTAATTAAGTTCATAAATTTATTAACCCTAAATCTTGGGCTTTTTGGAATAAAAAGTTGGTGCAATGGATTTTCTGGATTGAAAGTTTTTATCACGGATTTTTTTGGATATAAAAATTTATTTTAGGAGGTTTTTAGTAATTTTCCATATAAGTTTTTAGTGACAATAATTTTTGTTGTTTTGTCATAACAACAAGTTTTACATGTTTAATAGTGGACAATATTTATGTAGAAGTTGTCACTCTTGTTGATTAATGACAAGAAAGTTGTTGTCACTATTGACAATTAATGACAGACTTTTAGTGTTAACCAGAAGGGCAAAGGGTAGACAGTAGCTTGGTCTCATTACCAAACAGTATAGGGGCTGTGGAGGGAAACCAAGAGAAAACCAACTAGACTAGCCCAAACCAAAAGAGGTAGACATAAAATCAAGGAAAGGCGCTGATGAATAGTTGGCAATATCTCTCTCATTTTTAATCGGTTTTGAACACACAATATATGGTTGGAAAGCCCTTTAAACAAGGATCCCAACCATCTATGATTTACGCAATAATATCAACAAAATAATGTTAAAAAATGCGTCTAAAATTACTCCAATTCACACCATAAAAAATTAAATTCTCATGGAATATATAAATACACCCACACATACACAAATATACATACACCCACACATACACAAATATACATACATCCACACATAAACAAATATACATACATCAATACATACACAAATATACATACACCCACACATATGTACCAATATACATACACCCACACATACACAAATATACATACACCCGCACAGACACAAATATACATACACCGTACTTATGTACAAATATACATACACCCACACATACACAAATATGCATACACCCACACATATGTACAAATATACATACACCCACACATACACAAATATTTATATAAAGAGAGAGTTGCATATATATATATATATATATAGAGAGAGAGAGAACATATATATATATATAGAGAGAGAGAGAGAGAGAGAAAGAAGAAGCTTACGGTGGTGTGGAAGCGGCGGCGGTATATGGCGGTGGTGGTGGCGGCGGCGGCGCCGGCGGCGGTTGAAATGAGTAGAGAGAGAGAGAGAGAGATGAAATGAGGAGGCAGGGGCGGAGGGTTTTTTTAAAAGTAGGGTTAATCACTTATTACAGCGGTTCAAAAGTGAACCACTGTAATAGGTCCTCCCTATTACAGTGGTTCACTTTTGAATTGCTGTAATAGATACCTCCGTTCAGCTGTTTACCAGAACCGCTGTAATAGGTGCGCTGTAATAGTATATTTTTGTAGTAGTGTGTCAAACCTGTTCCAATTTTTTAGTCAGGCAGGGATAAGTGCTGAAGGGGGTACAATGATGACCGAATCCCCTGATCAATGATTATTGGTGTATGGAATGTAAGGGGCCACAACACAGCCCAAAACACAGATGGCTGTGAAAAGGTGGATAGAGAGGAATAAACTGGATGTTTGTGCAGTGGTGGAAACTTGAGTGTAAGGCTCATAATTATCAAAGTGTGCAAAGAGGTTTGGGTGAGGGCTGAAGTGTAATAAATAACTATGGCTAAAGCAGTAAATGGGAGAATGTGGCTCCTTTGGAAGAATAGTGCAGTCAAGGGAAGAGTGATGCATGTAAATGATCAAAATATTACATGTAGCATGGAAATCAGTAAATATAAATACATATTGACAATTTTTTTTGCCTTGAATGATGAAACATGGAGAAAGTAGTTGTGTCACGATTTGGGAGCCATCAATATATCTGACCCTTGGATTATTATGGGGTACTGGAATGCAACATTAAAGCATGATGAAAAATTGTCTGAGTGATGACATTTTTGATGGAGGGAATGATGAGTTTAAAGAACGTGTAGATAGTTTAGGGGTGGAGGATGTTCCATATACAGGTAGATTCTACACCTGAAGTAATCATCAAGATAAGGAGACAAGAACTTATTGCAAATTGGATAGAGTTTTGGCTAATGGAGCCTGGTTCTTACAAATAGATGGAAGTGCAGTGGAATTCCTAGACAATGATATTTTCGATCATTGTCCAATGGTTTTGAAAGTAACAAAGAAGAAACTGGGACATTCACCTTTTACGTTTCTGAATGGCTGGGTACATCACTCGGGGTTCTGTGATATGGTGAGGGAAGAATGGTTGAAAGATATCAAAGGCAGCCCAATGTTCAAAATAGTGCAAAAAGGCAAAATGCTTAAAAGAAGTTTGAAAACCATGCACAAAGGTTGCTATTCTAATATCTCTGAAAGAGTGCAAACTATGAAGGCTCAAATCACAATTGTCAGGGTTAAGTTGAGTTTACAACCACTAGATGCAATTTTAATTCAGGAGGAAAGGGATTTGTATGGTGAGCTGAAAAAGCACTTGAAAATGGAAGTGGAGTTTTGAAGGTAAAGATCCAAAACAGATTTCTATCACCAGTGTAATCACTACTTCTTTGCCAGAATACGGGCAAGGAAAGAGCAGGGGAAACTTCAGAGTATACAAAACAGTGCAGAGGCAACAATAACTAAGCCAGGAGCAATCTAGGAAGAGATTAAAAGGGGGTATTTTGTCCGGAAAATTTAAATAAATAATACAAAAATAAATGAAAATCATTTAAATAACAAGTTTAATTGTTTATAAAAAAAATAGCACATTCCGCACTCAGGCAATGCGGAATTGGGCTGATTCTGCGTTGCCCGAGCGTGGAATGTAATAAAAAAAAAATTTAAAAATTATCTGCCTGACCGCGGAATGGGCAAAAATTTTTTTTAAAAAAATAAAAAACCCATTCTGCGCTCGGGAAGAGCGGAACGGGCAAAAAATGCTGCAGCAAACTGCAATAAACTCCGGAATTTTTTTTTACATATACACTACAAATCTTTTCTTCAAAAATTCTCTCCAAATTTTCCCAAATGTACAAATTTAAGGTAATATTTTAATTTCATATACTTTTTGTTTTGTTAAATTCATTTGTAAATTGCATTGTAGAATTTGTGTTAATTCGAATCAAATTAGAGTTTAAATTAGTTCGAATTTTAGGGAATAATTTCGAATTTAGTGTTTATGGTTTGAACTTTGATATAATCATTGGGTATAATTTTGAATTTGTATGTATAATTTCAAGTTTTTAGGTGTAATTTGTATTATAAGTTTAATTTAATGTTTATGAGTTGAACTTTGATATAATTTTTAGGTATAATTTGAATTTTTAGTTATATCTTGTATGTATAATATCTAATTTAGTGTTTAGGTATGTTTTGGTTTGAACTTTGATATAAATTTTAGGTATAATTTCGGATGTTTAGGTAACAATTTAATAGTAAATTTTTTTTGTGGATTTCGGACTTACA